>CM077572.1:52892238-53461621 GCA_039657325.1 Stephania cephalantha
TTTATAGGTTGTGTTCGGCACCCCAAACGTTGTTGCATACTTGGGTTGCTCTTGCTGTGGAAATATGTCACATTAACAGAGTTAAAATTAAGAAAGAGTATATCACCAACTATGGATTTACTAAATATCATAGAAGAATGGTAAGAAACAAGTAATTACCGGCGCAAACTTTAATTCACTGAACGAATTAACTCGCTGGAGGGGCGTCTTTTGTGCAGGAGGGACGTATGTCAATAGACCATCGCCTTGAGAAGATTTGTACCCAACAGTGTGGTCCTTGTTTTGCTTGTAAATCTGAGGAGGATTGTAAAATTGTGGGCAGAAATTGTTCTTTACAGCAGAAATGGGAAGTGTAGCATATTGAAATCCTGGTGTGGCTGCCGCAGCAGTATTCCACCCCTCTTTCATGCCCAAATGTTGATAAGGAACCTCAGGTACCAGAGGATATTGTGAAAACATGGCAGGAGAAGCTGAGCCGTAAATGGGAGGATACATCGGTGGATCAACGGCAGGTGAGGGTTCCACAATACTCGGATTCTGTCGTGAGTACTGTAGCTGCAAAAATGCTTTCCTTTCCTCTTTCTTTTGGGCGATTGCTGCGTATAAAGGCTTTCCATGAAGAATAAACCCTGTGAGTAATACCAAGCATTTTAAGATATTGATTTGGCAAAGGGGATACAGCATATTTGAAAAAACCAAGTATACTTCTTTCTTTCATTTTCAGAGTTTTTGCAATCTACAAAATAAATCAGCATGTCTATTAAGCTAACTAGATTGCAACTTATCTTTACATATACATGGATTACTACTTATAAAGGCTAAATATAATGTCAACATTATGAATTTTAGTCTTTAGGCAACTGCTTTCCTGATAGGTGCATGCATGGCATTCATGAGAAAACAGTGGTAGGAATGCTGCCATTGCTACCTAAGGAAATTAATTAGGATGCTTAGTTGCTCACCATTAAAATAGCTCACGGCTTTGTAAGCTTCTTCCGGATTTGACAAGCACACAAAGGCAAACCCCTTGCTTGCTCCTGTCTCATCACGCATTATCTTTGCAGATGTGACTTTGCCAAATTTGCTGAATTTTTCTTGCAATTCAACATCATCAACATCATCTGAGACGTTCTTCACGAATACCTTTGATCCCTTTCATAAAAAACAGACAGAAGCGAAATAGATAAAGTAAAAACCTTAGACCTAAATGAGTTAGTCATTGAAAAGGAGGGGGAAATTTAACAACTGTTCTAAAGTGCAAAAATTAATGCTACCTCGTATTTCTGCAACTGCTCTTTTTTCCTTTCCTCAACTTGACGACGAATCATTTGTTCACGTTCTGCTTTCTTTTGCGCTCTTCCGACATATAAATCCTTGGAGCCTACTTGCCAAAAAAAAAAAAAAAAAAAAAAAAAAAAAAAAAAAAAAAACAGCCATCAGTCCAGAACTTGAAAACTTAAATTCTATGTTTTTTTTTTTTTTTTTTTTTTTTTTTTTTTTCCCAAGATCAAATGAATACTATTACAGACCAATTTTGGTTCCATTCATTGCGTCCATTGCCTTTACAGCACTGTCATGGCTTTCAAAATTAACAAACCCAAATCCCTTTGAGTTTCCATCGCTATCTTTGGAGACAAGGAGACTAGTAACTTTCCCAAACTCAGAAAACTTCTCCAGCAACACCTCCTCTGTTAAATCAGGGTCCAGATTCTTCATGTATAAATTGGTGAAATGAGCATCCATGCTGGGTACTTCTCTGTCACTCTTCTTCACAAACTTGCCGACATAACTACACAGATCAACACAACAGTTGTACATAGCTCATTAAATACCCGGAATACATACATTGAAAAACAAAAATTACTTCCAAGAAACTTAGGTAAGGAAACAGGGTATTTATTATACATTTTCTTGCCCTCAATGGTGCATCCATTCATGTTCTCAATCGCCGATTTGGCAGATTCTTCCGAATCAAACTGAACAAACCCATACCCCTTGCTCTTCCCATCTTGAGACATAGCAACTTTGCTAGACAAGATGGTCCCATACTTGCAGAACATGTCATAGAGCTTCCCGTTGTTAATCGATTCTTCAAGGTTCTACCAAATCCAACAAATAAACCACATTACAAAAGAAACTCTAAATTAAGAAACACTTCCATAGAATCAGTCTTTTCCCAAGCCAACAACAGTAGATGTATCAGTACCTTGACAAACAGGTTCCCTCCTATTCCAACCTTACTTTTCAACGAATCAAGAAACGAAGATATAGTCGTTTTCGTGCCCTTCAATGGTGTAGTCTGATCCAACTTCTTTTCAACAGTAGAGTGAATTGCTAATGTACAGAAAACAAAATCAGATCAAGAAATCAATAACAGAAACACAATGCATTCCTTAAAAACCTAATAACTTCATCAAACAACACTAGGGTTTGATCAAACAAGGAATTCAAAGAACCCTAACAATGATCTACACAAACCCACAACGAAAACCCCAAACAATCAACAATGAATTCCCAAAAACCACAGAAAGACATAGAAACGCAGTAAATCAAGCAAATCACAGAACATGCAAACAAAAGAGAAACTAGGGTTTGACATGACAACAAGAAATGGAGATCCGAAACAAAACGGAATCACAATATCAACAAGAAACAAACCCTCACGAACAGCCCCCAAAGAAACCAAAACCCTAGACAACAAACAAACTAACAAACAAACCCATTTGGGGAATCGAAACGAAGAAGAACTAACAAGAACACTGATTTGTTAACGAATTAAACCCCATAAACTCACAAACCCACATAATGAATTCATCGAAATTTGAGAAGCTTTGATCGAGAGAGGTGATTGTACCTTCGAAGGGCGCAGAATTAGGGCTTTCCGGGTTGGGACCTGGAAGGGAAGAGCAGTGAAGATGATCGGCAGTGACTGCGGAAGAAGAGCCGCTGTTGCCATTGTTGTTGGAGAGGTGCGGTTGCGGGTCGAGTTGGTGGGGGAGATTGGCGTGCACCGCCGCCGCCATTGATGAGTTCTTGGTGGGTAGAGACCGAAACCCTACAAGTCTACACGAAGAACACGAAGAACACGAAGAACAGAGTGAGAGTGAGAGAGAGAGTGAAAGCGTTTTGTGTGTGTGCGCGTGCTCTGCAAATGAAGATGATGCGCGCTTTTATAGTTAGTTTCGTTCGTTGCATGGGCGAAAAGGTGGGAAAACAAGAAAGGTCTTGAACCGGGTTTATGGGTGAACCGGTTAGTTATCATCATGGTAACCGAGGAAGATCTCCGACTAATTCTTGACTCGAGGAATATAGGACCACAAAGGTGGCGTATCTAGCCGAGAATTTTGAGTTTTTCCATTCTTATAAGTCGGGAGGAGAGGGACTAGCGTCATCTCACCACAATCATTTTAGTTTGTTAAGGGCGTTGAAGAATTGTCGTGACTGATTTAGCACTCGAGGAATGGTATAATTATAAGAGCGACATTCTTTATTTGTTCTTAAGTTTAAAATAAGAGAATTCTAAACCATTTTATGTCCAGTCATTCCACAATCCTCGTAGGTGAAATAGGGTTTTGATTATTCTTAAACTTCTAATCATAATCTTACAAAAAAGAAAATGCTAGGTAAATTTAAATAATATCAAATTTTTTTCCAATGGTTGATTGACACAATTGGAAGCATATTGTTTTTTTCTTAACTATTGACTTGAATTCGAGTCTTGTGACTGAAAACATCAACGTTAGGAGCTCCTCTTTACTATTCAATGTGCGACTCGATCAAGGCGAACTCGAAGTAATTGGATAGTCCGAAAATCGGATGGTTTAAACAAAAAAAAAAAAAGGAAAAGAAACTAAATTTTTTTAAGCTCTAAATTTCATCGCTTTTACTATATGGTAGACTTAGTGGTGGGAAATTTAAAAAGTTGTTCCGCCAAATAAAAGCAAAAGTAGAAAACAAGAAAACATTTCCTTCGTCTCCCTTGTTCTTCACTTCCTCCTCTTTCCCCACTCTCAAATCATTATTTTGTTTATGCGTGTTTGTGTGTGTTTTACGAAAGGGATCACATGATTCGTGAAGAGCTTTCAGTTGATGTGATGATCATGAATTACAAGAAAGTTCAGCAAGTTTTGCATAGTCATTTCTGCAAAGATAGGCGTGATGAAGTAGGAACAAGCTAGGGTTTTGCATTTGTGTGCTTCTCAAATTCAAAAGAAGGTTACAAATCCATGAGCTATTTTAACGTTGAGCATATAAGCAAATTAATTAATTTTCTTAGCTAGAAGTGACAATATTTGTGCCACTGTTTTGTCATAAATGCCAACATGCATGCATATGGAGGTAGTAATATTCCATGGGTTGCAAGCTAGCCAGGTTATGTTGGGCCGAAAATTGTGTGGGCTAATGTAAGATTTACTCCAAAAAAGTTTTGTATTCTTTGCTAGGAAATCATCTCTAGTGAGATGGATGAGAGTCTCGTTCTTATAAAAAAAAGACGAACGAGACATTACTTATTAAAGGAGGGAGTTACAAAAGTTGGAAACATGTCGGAAGAGGTAGTGTGGGCTAGCCCTATATTTTTTATTGCTTTTCTTTTATGCCGAACACACACGTAAAGGATCCGTCCCCAACTTTTCATGGGGCTAGTCTTGTAGGAAGCTCCATGGGTTTTATATAATATCTTAAGTTATTTTATCCTAACTAATAAAGAAAAATTTTTACTAATGCAATTTGATTTCCTAAGTAGTATTCAGCACCAACTGTACATACTACTATAACAGGGATATAGAAAATTTATTACAAACAGGCACTTGATAGAGCCCTGTTTGGATTAGCTATAACAAATAAACGGTTTTAATGCCTATTTAGTATTTAAAGCAGTTATTGAGTCGGTCATGGCGACGTGAGTGGTTGCTTTGGAAAACCAAGTTCGCCTCGCCATTTCTCGGCCTCCTCTGTTTCTGATCAGAGCAGGGTTTGCGTCTTCTTCGTCGTCGCTGCGGGAGGAGGCGGAGGAGGGGAAGCCCAATTCGGGCGAGGCGAAGCCAGGGGAAGAAGCTCGCCGAACGCCTCGCTTCCGTGATGGACGCCATACATGATCGGAATCTCCCTCCGGAGTCGGCCCAACGCCGTCAGGTTGGTGGGTAGTCTTTGATTGTGTTTGGTTTTCTGTTGAATTGATTAGGTTAGCAAATTAGCAGTCTTGATGTGTTGTTGTTGTTTTTTTTTTGGGATTTTTCAGTGAATTTGGGGTCCCTTTTTGTGTTCATGTAGAGGGAATTGATGAAAAGATTAGGTTGTGGAAGAATTGGTTGGAGTGAGTTTGGGGATTAGTATGTCAGCTCTGTTTTGAATTGAATACTATTATGAAAATATGAGCTTGTTTGACTCTGACTGAGGCATAGGTCATGAATTCGATTGTTGGCATGGACTTTATATTTCCTTGGTTACTCCCGAGTTATGGGTTGGGCGCCAGACTTACTGCCATGGGATTAGTGGAACCAAAGTAAGAGGGGAAAAGGTTCGGATACCATGGTTATCAAAAAATAAAAAGAAGAAAAATATATGAGCTTGTTTATAGCTTTGAGTGAATGTTGGGCGGTAAAGCAACAACAACTACATTAAATGAACGTAGCAGAAATGAGGATGCTTAGGTGGATGTGTGGTAAAACTCGTAAAGATAGAATAAAAAATATAAAAACTCAAAGACAAGTAAAAGTAGCACCAATTGACACAAAGATTAGGGAATGGCGGTTATGGTGATTTGTTCACCTGCAAAGACAGCCTACAAATGCCTCCACTAGAAAACTTGACTTAATAGAAATTGAAGAAATTCGATGAGGTAGGGGTAAACCAAAAGTTAACTTGGGACGCATTAATTAGGATGGATTTGAATGGTTTGGAAAGCTCACCATTAATTACTATTAATCGAGCACAATGGAAGAGTTTGATCCATGTAACCGACCTCAATTGATTTGAGATTGAGGCTATGTTGTTGTTTGTTTATGTTGTTTATAGCGTTGAATACTATAGAGGAATGCATATTCTTCTTGATTTTTAAAGTCAAGGCAATGTTTAGTGATTAGGAAGATCAAAAACTGTTGGTGTCGTCGTAATTCTAGTGATGATCATCTGCTTCATACATTTGAGAAGACAATGGATTTTTTCTAGAATTCGAATGAGAACACAAAAAAGGGTTGGAAGCACTGGGCTAAGATGCATGGTTATTAGCAACCTCAACCAACTTTTTCTTTTTTGACTTCAACGCGAGTCGAGCCCTTGACATTCCCAAACCTTGCCTCTTGGTGAGTGATGCCTCGTCCATCTCACCAGAGATGCTTTGGCACCTCAACCAACTTATTTTCTCATTTAGTGAAAAGAAAAACATGAAGGAGATCTTCAACGAGGTGGAGTCTACGTATGTTAGAATTGACAGTGCTAATAATATCATATTTCTTGAATATTAATGTCCAAGTTATTGGAGATATGATGTCTTCTTCAACCTTCTGTCAGGAGTTTGTCAAGTTTTCTCCAGTGCTGCGACTTATTATCACTATATTTAGAATTTGAAATCATTGTTAATCCAAAAGTCGAGTAAGACAGATACTTCAACTTGTCTAATATAGAGAATGCAAGTTTGTGAGACTTCTCCAATTCCAATCAATCTGGACTCCCAAAAGGAAAGATAAAGAAGAAGAAGGGATAGAGAAAGAGAGAAATGTTCTATAGCTGGAAATGGGAATAATAAAGACACTGAATTGCAGCTTTCGAGGTGCTAGACTGTAATCAAACTCAAAAAATTATTACATCGACACAATTTTTTTCATACCTTTCACAGCACACCAAAGTACTTATATATGCATTTTATGACTGCTCCCCCTTAAACAGCCTTGAATTCATGCATATGAACTTTCAGCAGGCATGTAAACATATAATAGCATAAATGTGAGATAAGAAAAAAGTTCACAGGCACTTGGCAGCATATCGCATGTGCTTTTCCGTTTGCCGACTTGTGATATTCTCTTTGTTTTTCCTACTTTTGACAGGTCAGAAACAGATATTATCAATGTCGTTGACCTTACCAGGAAAAAGGGAAACCCATTAACCTTGACGCCAATCCTCATGCAGATCCTGCAGAAGATACTTTGTACAGGATCCTTTTGAAAAATGGATGCGCACCGGAATGGGTTGAGCTCAACAAGGAAATACGGAGCAATGTCAACGAGTGGCGGTTAGCCTTGAAAACAGCTCAAACTAATAGATTGAGTGGGAACAATTCCAAATGGATTGAAGATTCCCATACATTGCAATCACAGATGCGCGCCATCAATGATAAAGTAAGTATCAATGAATAATAAAAACATGAATCAGCCAGCTAGTAGGAAATTTGTTATGTTCAACCGCTTACGACTTTTTCATAGGCAGTGTTCATGGTTCAGATGTGATATGTGAAGTAGCCTCTTCTATGAATCTGAAAACCAACCATTTTTTCTGAACCTGGAAACCTATCATTGCTTCCTTTGTTTACTAATAATACAATACTACTTTCTCTTATGTTATGTTGCAGGTTTTTCGTTTTAATCTCATCGAACCTTTTGGTCGCCAAATGTTTGGGCTAAACTGGGAGAAGGAACTGGATAGATTGAAAAAACAGGAGTGAGTTTTCCTTGATTCGCTTCGCCGGAGCCACATTGCTTATAGCTGGAAATCAGAAGGTTGGTACTATTGGCATAACTTTTGGTTCGAGGGCCAATAGATTGGAAATTAATTCGAATGTATCAATAAATCTACCGTGAGATATTTTCTAAGCATTTTATATTGTAAGTATATAGTAGGGATAGGATAATTTAGGATGCATTGATTAAAAAGGTTTTAAAATATATATTAAGAAACAACGTCGCATTATATCCATGAATTATGAGGAGTTGATTGTCATTTTGAATTCAGATACAACCATATATGCTTCACCATGACTTTTTTTTTTTTTTTTTTTTTTTTTTTTGACTTTGGTGGATACTTCTCGTTGGAATGAGAAGTATCCGCAACAAAAAAAAGGTTGGAATGAGAAGTCATTATTATTATTATTATTATTATTATTTCGTTTCTTTTTGAGTCGTGTGCAAATTGTCTTTTTCGTAGGACCTTTGGGAAGGCGAGGTTTATTACTTTGAATTTGAGATTGAGGCTTTGTTATCGTTGTTGTCGAGACTACGGGCCTACGACTCATTGAGGTATTGAGTCTGAATCAATGTTCTTTTTAGAAAATTCATCTCATTCATTCAAATCAGCGTGTAGGCTGTCAGTTACAAAAGATGGGGGGAATGACCCCATACATGTAGACCTGTCATAGAAACAATAGCTCGTACAAGAATATGAGCCATTTGATTTGCAGATCTCCACATATGTTCAACTTTGACATTAGTTCCGTGCATTTAAAAAAAATACAATCAGAAACTATTAATTCGAAAGTGGAATTCAAGTTTTCTCGACTTTGAATTGTCTGTGGCTGTACTGCAATCAGTGAATCAGACAATCGCTCTGTATGATTAATTATATTTGATTTTTCTTCTTTCTGTAATCCAACTTTAGTGCTTCTTTAATAGTTATTGCCTCCAAATTGTTTGCTTCTATTTGCCCCATTTTTGGTATGATTGTGGACCTTGTGGTGAGAGACTCTCCAAAGTGAAAGATATGATTTGGAGAGTCTCGATCAATCAAACTAATAGAATTACTTCAAAATTTGCTATTCAACCTCTCGCTACGTATAAAAGACCACCTATCTGAATTGTCTAGTATCTTTTAAGGAGTCTGCTATTATTACCAAGTACGAACACATCTATGTGATACATCATGATTAGTAGTGGTAATTTGGGTCATGACATGATAACAAGACCCGTGTAAAACACGTAAATAAATAAGTTATGGAGTTTGTCATCAATGGGTCTGAGCCATAAAGAGGTCATTATGTTTATGAACGGTTAATAAACGAGTCATTAATAGGTTAACTTGCTTAATTCGTTTATGACTCACTTAACATGATTAACATCGCTATCTTATATAGTACATACAATTTTTATATAGTTTTCAATACAAAAAGGCACATACAATTTATTGATTTTGTTACGAGTCATTTGTAAGAAAAAGATATATACGTAACTATTAAATATTTTAAAGTAATACAAGCCATACGTTAACAAGTAAATAAACAGGTTATGGGTTCCACAATACTCGGATTCTGATGTGAGTACTGTAGCTGCAAAAATGCTTTCCTTTCCTCTTTCTTTTGGGCGATTGCTGCGTATAAAGGCTTTCCATGAAGAATAAACCCTGTGAGTAATACCAAGCATTTTGAGATATTGATTTGGCAAAGGGAATACAACATATTTTAAAAAACCAAGTTTATTTCTTTCTTTCATTTTCAGAGTTTTTGCAATCTACACAATAAATCAGCATCTCTATTAAGCTAGCTTGATTGCAACTTGTCTTCAGATATACATGGATTACTACATATAAAGGCTAAATATAATGTCAACATTATGAAATTTAGTCTTTAATTAGGCAACTGCTTTCCTGATAGGTGCATGCATGGCATTTATGAGAAAACAGTAGGAGGAATGTTGCCATTGCTACCTAAGGAAATTAATTAGGATGCTTAGTTGCTCACCATTAAAATAGCTCACGGCTTTGTAAGCTTCTTCTGGATTTGACAAGCACACAAATGCAAGCCCCTTGCTTGCTCCTGTCTCATCACGCATTATCTTTGCAGACGCGACTTTGCCAAATTTGCTGAAATTTTCTTGTACTTCAACATCATCAACATCATCTGAGACGTTCTTAACGTATACATTTGATCCCTTTCGTGAAAAATAGACAGAAGTAAAATAGGTATAGTAAAAACCTTAGACCCAAATGTGTTAGTCATTGAAAAGTAGGGGGAAATTTATTGTTCTAAAGTGCAAAAATTAATGCTACCTCGTATTTCTGCAACTGCTCTTTTTCCTTTCCTCAACTTGACGACGAATCATTTGTTCACGTTCTGCTTTCGTTTGTGCTCTTCCAACATATAAATCCTTGGTGCCTACTTGCCCAAAAAAAAAAAAAAAAAAAAAAAAAAAAAAAAAAAAAACAAGCATCAGTTCAGAACTTGAAAACTTTAATTCTATGTTTTTTTTTCCCAAGATCAAATGAATACTACTACAGACCAATTTTTGTTCCATTCATTGCCTCCATTTCCTTCTCTCCCTTCTACTTCATTTCCTCATCCACTCTAAAGCCATTATTTTGTATGTGTTTTGTGTGTATTTTATGAAAGGGATCACATGTTACGTTAAGAGCTTTCACTTGATGTGATGATCATGAATTACAAGAAAGTTTAGCAAGTTTTGCATAGTCATTTTTGCAAAGATAGGCGTGATGAAGTAGGAACAAGCTAGGGTTTTGCATTTGTGTGCTTCTCAAATCCAAAAGAAGGTTACAAATCCATGAGCTATTTTAACGTTGAGCATCTAAGCAAATTAATTAGTTTTCTTAGCTAGAAGTGACAATATTTGTGCCACTGCTTTGTCATAAATGCCAACATGCGTGTATATGGAGCTAGTAATATTCCTTGGGTTGCAAGCTAGCTAGGTTATGCTGGGCCGAAAATTGTGTGGTCTAATGTAAAAAAAGTCTGTATTCTTTGCTACAAAATTATCCTTTAACGTCCATGTCAAAGCATCTCTAGCGTGATGGATGAGATGTCTCGTTCTTATTAAAAAAAAAATAAAAATGGATGAGGCATTACTTATTAAAAGGCGATGTTGGAGGTGGTTCTCGCTTAGACTCGTGTTGGACTATATTTCGTTCACGCACCCCCAATACATTTCTTATCAACATATGGTACATTTCCTTATTATGTTGTATATATAGAATAACAATTTATGTTCATAACTTCACAAAGCTGCTTCTCTAGGGATTTACAAGCCAAGGAAGGATCCCACCCTGTTGGGCACCATGCATTCTTCTCAAGGCAATGGCCTATTGAGACGCCCCCTTCATACAAGTTAATTCCTTCAGTGAATTGGAGTTTTACGCTGGTAAAAATACTTGATCGCGGTCAGGAGCTCTTTTATGTGAAAAAGAAAAAGCCTATGTTGCTGTGAAACTGTTGTTGCACATTTGGCGCAGGGCCGAGGGGACGCTGGGAAGAAAATTTCGGTGCACGGATGATGCGATGCGAAGCATGATTTTTTTGTTAAGTATGATTTAGTTAATTATTTAGTAAAGTAATTGATGATTTGAGACTTATTTAGTGTATTTTTTGGGTGTATTAGGTTCAAGGGACAACGAGACTAGACAGTAAGCGGGTAACATGAAGAAATGAAGAAGAAAAGAGAAGCTGTTGATCTTGGCGCCACAGCGCCACCACAACGCCAAGTCCAGGAGCTCAATTTAATTATGGGCGCTGTGCGGGCGCCACAGCGCCATCACAACGCCAGGTCAAGAATCGATCCCACATCATGGGCGCTGTGAGGGCGCCATAGCGCCACAGTCAAAAAGGCCGATTTTTGTCTATTTTTAGGGTTTTAAACCTATTTTTTGTTGGACCAAAATATCCCTCTATATATATGGTTAAGAGAGATGAGAAATATCATCTTTTGCTTTGGTGAACCAAGAAGAACGTGTGAAGATTGAAGAATAGTGATCAAAATCTTGGATTCTATATTAATTGTAGGTTTGATTTCATGTTTTCTTGTTTTCTTATCATGAATTGTGTTGAATTGAACTCCACTTATGGGGTAATCTCTTTTGTTCTAGGGATATTTGGATCCCAAATTGGATTCTTTTGATTTCAATGTGATTATATTTGTTCTTTCAATTCAATATTTTGATTTGTGTGTTCTTGTGTGCTATGCTATACTTATCTTGATCAAGTAAGTGTAGATTCAAGGGTTTGAGAGTCACCATGACCATTGGGACTTTTGAACTCGGATTAGGGGAAACACAACCTTAGAACATATGACGCATCGACCGATGGTCATTGACTAGGGAGGCAATTGAATTTGGTTTTTGATGCGGTATCTCGCTTACGCTATTCACGCCGACCGGCTGAGTCCCAGTGAGATGTTAGAATCTCCACCACCGAGACCTCGGGATGGAGTGAATTGTAGGAAATTCGCATATCATTGCATGAATTGGGAGACTTTATAATTAAATTTGATTCGAAGGATACAATTTGGGTGAATTAGATTTCCTATGATATTTTCTTCATTGCTTAAGACCTATTTTAATTACTTGCAATTAATTAGTTTAAATTAATTAATAATTTGTTTTTACAAAACTCAACATTTAAGTGTCTGACTCTATTTCTTAATTAGACTAAATATTAGCACATAACCGTCCTTTTGGATATGATATTCCCGACACCAACACGAATTTGTGCCACTATTACTTTGACGTTTGTCGTACACTTGCGGTCGCTGTCAAGTTTTTGGTGCCGTTGCCGGGGACGGTTGCTAATTTTAGTTTGATTATGATAGTTTGTTTAGGATTTTATTTTCAGTAATTTTAATTTATTTTTATTTAATTTGAATAACCATGTTGCACTTGATCTACTTTCTTTTATTTTTGGTGTTTCATGGATGAAAAAAGAGAAAAAAATGCATAACTATTAGGTGGGGGAAGCAACTAGTGAGATCCTTGCTAGACTTTCTACATTGGCTTATCAAAGAGGATTAACTCAAAATGATACAACATACCAAGCTCAACCAGTTACAAATGGTGTGGTATGGACAGAATATCATCAACCATATTATGACCTGTATCAATTTCAAGGATTTGTTGGAAGTCAATGGCATTGCAACTACATGCAAGGAGATGAGTCATGGTATAATCATCAAGGTTTTCACAATCCTTACATTGAACATGTTTATCAATCACAATGGAGTTCTCATGACAATTGACAACCATGACAAGATCAAGAGTTCGATGTACTATCGTCTCTCAAATCGCTAGAGAAATTGTTAAAAGAAATAGTTGAGCGGAACGAGTGTAACCTCAAAATGTATGAAGAACGATTATAAATGTCTAAACAATCATTTCATACAAGGAAAGAGGAAGAAGATGTGAAGGCCTAAGGCCACAGCTTAGTGGTACACGATTCGGGAAAATCGAGTACTTAAGCCTCCAGGTCTCGGTTTCGAATCGTGGGAGGCGAAAGACTGTGCCCAATATATGTTTCGAGGGTGTTGACCTGGCGTATATTGGGGGGGGGGGACACATATGGTGTGGTTAAGGGTGGCCACACTGCCTTGGAGGTCTCAGAGGAGCCCAGCCCGGTGGCTTAGACCGACAGGGGTATGTCATTGGGCCTTCACAGAAGATCAAGTCATTTTGAACTTGGAGGAGAATTTAGAGCAAATTGCAATATTCACAAATTCAAGACAAGAAGTTGAAGTCAAGTCCAATGAGAAAGAAGTTGAAAAGTTGGTGCCAAATAAAAAAACATGTCATGAAATATTAAAAGAGGTGGAGAAGCCTACTCTAGATGATTGCAACAATATTGGTGCTTCACTTGAACAAGAAGATTCACTTGAGCATGCTAAAGATGTGATTAATACCGATGACATTGAGTCGCATGATAGTGGTGCTGATTCAAAAAGGTTTAAAGCAATAAAAAATGAAAAATGTCATGAAAACTTCAGATCACACATTTTGGGGTTTGTGCAAGGGACGATTAATCTTTTTGATCATTCATTTGTTGTACCATCGTTATCATATCCGCAAGACTTGCAAGAGCAATGGAATCGCGAACAAGTTGAGATCTTTGTAGAGATACTTGAAAGGGTTATGTGGCGGCCCCAAACTCCGAGGCAAACCGGGTACCGCCACGTCGCCGGACACGTCACCAAGCGTGCCACGTCACCGCACACTTAATTTTGACTGCCTGCGACCTACACCTTTATACATACCTTATTCGCCTTAACTTAGTATTTATGGAAAATTTTATGGACATTCACATTAAATTGACTAAGTTAAGTTGTTCACGATTTATCGAATTATTATAAATTAACATTTAAGCGGAAGTCTTTGAAGCATGCAAACACGATAGAAATAAAAAAGTTTGCATGGATGATTAACCTTATAGTGTGGAAACCCGGCATTTGATACCATGTATATCAAGAGCAACAAAAGTACAAAAGGTGAGCATATACATGTATCGGGTGTGCAAGTCCTTCCCAAAAAGTTCATAAAACAGTAAATAGATACATACAACCACTTACGCAAAAAGTGACGACTTTCCTAACTTAGACGTAGTCGCCTAAGACGCCCTTGCCCCGGCTCGTCGCAGGATCTGCGATTTGTCGCCAAAAACAATGACAAATCCCAGGTAAGTAAATCCCAAAGAACGTTAGCTAATATTCACGAATTCCAATGAAATTGCTACAATCCATGCAATTTAAATAAATGACAAGAATAAAGTAATCGCATGAAAATAAGTCGTTGAGAAATCAAATTTGGACACGAGTGTAGCGTGACAGAGAACCCTGGTCGACATCCGGGAATCTTCGTAGCTAAACCGAGAGGAACCATTGACGACCACATCGCCAAACATCTCACGGTCGAATGAGAGGAACCATTGAACGGTAGAACCCCATCCAAACATCTCGAGAGAGAAACCCATGACGTAGACTTAGGACTACGTCAAACA
The DNA here is from genome assembly GCA_039657325.1 of Stephania cephalantha. Lineage (NCBI taxonomy): Eukaryota > Viridiplantae > Streptophyta > Magnoliopsida > Ranunculales > Menispermaceae > Stephania > Stephania cephalantha. Next base: position 52,906,925 of record CM077572.1, read on the forward strand.
TCTCTCAACCTACGGGTTTCGCGGAGAATAGTCACCGCGTAGCCCTAACATGGCTAATTACTCGAACAACGCGGGGTAGCTAGCCCCGGGGTGTGAGTCCGTGCCATGTCCGACCCCGTCGACAAACACATACACACGTGGGAGTGGATGAACAGTAATTGATCAGCAATGGAAAACACAATGGAATAATTTAGAATGCGAAATAAAGTAAGTGTCATAAAAGAATTTTAACTAATTTTCTCGTGGGTTTACTTACCTCAACGCCTTCGAAACGTCCTGCACTCGCCTCGAGATACGTACCCGACACCCGACTATGGTAGCCTAAGTCCCTGGTGTCCAATTATACAATTTTAATCATTTTGGGCTATGTCACTTAAATCATTCATATCACCATTAATTTAGGTGAAGTAACCTCACCTCGATCGCGTCGTCGAATTTCGTCGAAGTCACGCCTCCGATCGGTCGACAACGCGCCACCCGCTTGTTGCTCCTCGCCGTTCACCCCCCACCGCCGCCGCCACATCGCGCGCCTTTGCTGCTGACGCGCCGCGCGCTATCTTGCCGGCGCGCGCGCGCTATCTCGCCGGCGTCGCTGCCATGTATGTGCTGCGCGCATGCCGCGCCGTAGCTCATTCTGCCGTCTTGCCGCTTCTTGTGCTCATTGCGCGCCGCTGGTAGTCATTGCTGGCTAGCCAGAGCATGCACGCATTGCGTTGCGTCGTGCTCCCGCTGCTCTCTCGCTCAGCCTGCTCGCTTTCGCGCCGCGCTGGCTGCATGCTCGCTGCATTGCCAGGCTGCTTCCTCCCATGATTCTTGCTCCCCCGTCCCTGCATTCTTCTGTTCGCCGTCCATGTGCTCATTGCTCTCGCTGTCTCTCTCCTCTCTCTCTCTCTCTTCTCTCTCTCTCTCTCTCTCTCTCTCTCTCTCCTCTCTTTCTCTCTCTCTTTCTCTCTCCCTTCTCTCTCTCTACCCGATTTTAAAGGAAAAATTTTTATTTTATTTTATTTTATTTTATTTTTGAAGAAAAAGACAAAATAGCATGATGAGGGATGAGCTTGATGTGACGTGATGCGATGTGTGATGTGACAACTCGAACCCATACTATCCCGTACACCCGCGTTACGCGTAATCCGCGACGTCGAACACTCTCGTTACTACACGCGCACAACGCGACGCGAATTATTAAATAATAATAAAATAGTTAAACACTCGCCATACAAAAATAACATATTTCCCGATTAGGCGTGCCATAGACTTTTTCGCGACGTCCACGTGGGTCTGAGCTTATGTTCTTAATTTGTAATTAGCCAGTTAATCAGAATTAATTAAAACGGGCCGTTACAATCTTCCCAACTAAAAGGAATTTCGTCCCGAAATTCAAATTTAATTCGATCTTTACCTTGGAACAAGTGGGGTATCGCTCTCGCACGGTAGACTCTCTCTCTCCCCAATGAGACCCTTCAAGGGAGAAACCTTCAAGTAGACCAAATCAAGTCCATCCCTCATCATGCTATTTTGTCTTTTCCTCAAAAATAAAATAAAATAAAATAAAATAAAAAATTTTCCCCGATTAGGCGTGCCATAGACTTTTCCGCGACGTCCATGTGTGCCTGAGCTTATGTTCTTAATTTGTAATTAGTCAGTTAATCATAATTAATTAAAACGGGTCGTTACAATCTTCCCAACTAAAAGGAATTTCGTCCCGAAATTCAAATTTAATTCGATCTTTACCTTGGAACAAGTGGAGTATCGCCCTCGCACGGTAGACTCTCTCTCTCCCCAATGAGACCCTTCAAGGGAGAAACCTTCAAGTAGACCAAATCATCCACTTCATAAGTCAGCTTGTCGCGGTATTAGTTCGCGCACTTCTTTTGTCTGTCATGAACAGCCTGTAACCTCTGATGAATCAGCCTAATTTTCTCCGTGTGATCTACAACAATCTCCGCCCAACGGCAGTTACGTCCTCGGGCTCTGCCCAGTAAGCTGGTGATCTGCATGGTCTCCCGTATAACGCCTCGAATGATGACATCCCAATACTAGCATGATAGCTATTGTTGTAGGCAAACTCACCAAGTGACAAAAAAAAACTCATCCCATGATCCTCCAAACTGCAACATACAGGCTTTGAGCATGTCCTCAAAGATTTGAATAAGTCTTTCAAACTGCCCGTCAGTCTGCGGATGAAAAGCCGCGCCAAACCGCAATTTGGTACCATACTGCTCCTGCATGGCCTGCCAAGGTTGCGAAGTAAGTCGACTGTCTCTGTCTGACACTATAGATACTGACACCCGTGCAGTCTGAAGATTTCCCGCTCGAAGAGCATGCTCAGTTGTGGAAAACTATATTTCATGGAGATTGGGATAAAAACGATGATTTTCCGATCCACGACTACCCAGAGCATCGTGTTTGCGCAAAGTCGTGGAAAACTCCGTAGTGATGTGTTATTTCATGTGGGAGATTAGGGATCGAAACCTACGATGATTTCGTCCACTGTGGCGCCCTCGCCCAGGGGTGACGTGTCTCCGTGTACTCCTTGCCCACCAACTATACGTGTATGGCACCCGCCCGTCCTTCCTTGTCTCGAATTACGTATCCACTTGAGTAGGTTAATATATATATTCACGGAAATCGTATTTTAAATGCAACCATTTTCATGAAAAAGATCAAAATATCAAAATAATCACACATACAAGTAATCCTTAGAGGTAGGCAGTCATAGATAATCGCGTAAGATCCCCTTGCCTTTACTTGTACTAAGATCTGCACTCAATCATCACAGAAGAAATTGGATGACGAGTCCAATCAGTAAAATCCCAAGGAACTCCTCCGAGCATTCAAATAAATAAATGGAAGTCAATAAATATTGTTAAATAAACATGCGAAATGTAAACATACAACTGTAAGTAGGACATCGCATGAATAAATAACAATAAAGTGCAAATGTGTGTGTCTGTTCCAGTCAGACTAAACCACACTTCGGGATTTCCTTCCAGGATCCCACTAGTGGGCGCACCCAACTAGCTATCACCGATCCCTCGGTGGCGGCGTAGACCTACACGACGCAGACACATGTAGCGTTCCCTCAAGGGTCGTTATCCACCGAGCACTCACGATACACATGCTATGGTCTAGAATGCATAGACACACAACGAAAAATCGAGGCAAAACCCCGCAAAAAGTCGCGTCAGAAATATCCAAATATTTTATGTTTCATAGAAATTCATACATTTCTATTTATTTTATTGAAATATATTTTTTTTAGAATTTTTCTCAATTTTTTCGGGATTTTCCAAAAATCTCTCAAATTTTCTTCTCTTTTTTTTTTGTAGTTTTTTCTTGTTTGGGTCGGGTCGGGTCGGCCCCAACAGGTCGGTCGAACTCGACCCGTCCGCTCGGTCTGGTTTGGGTCGGGTCGACCCGAGCCAACCGGTCGGGCCCAGGCCGACCTGTGCAGAATGGTCCAGGCTCGGCCATGGCCGAGCCTTGCCCATTCTCGGGGGCCGCCCATAGGGGGGATGCACACTCGCGCGCGCGCGCGTGTGCATCTTCTCATCCGATCGAACCAAAGACGGTTCGATCAAGACTTTTTTTTTTTTTTTTTTTTTTTCTTCGGGATTTGGGGTTTGGGGTTGGGGTTGCTCTCCACCCCTGACCCCCGTGGACTCGATGGCGGGGAGACACCCCCGCCATCACCATCGCGACTGCTCGCCTCCATGGCCGAACCACCGTCTCGCCACCACGACCAAACCGAAACCCACAACCAAAACCAACTAGGCTCACCTCGATCGTGGCGTCTCCACTCCTTCCCGGCGTCCTGCTTCTCCTCCTCTCTATCTGGTGTGTGTGGGGTGTGTACGGTGGTGACATAGGTGAGAGAAATGATACAGTGTTAGATGGTGATGTTGACTTTTTGTCTTGACACCAAAGGGTGACACACTGGGCACTCACACGCGTTTTCGGCGTTTCGACGTCGCGTGCGATATACGCGTACCGCCGCGTCACTAGCCGCCTAATACCCATTCCATATTAGTAATTTAGCCATTTTTATTTAATTTGTGTGTTTTAGTTTCCCACCTAATATTCGGTCCGTCAACTACCGACTACTGCCGACACGCATATCGAGGCGAACTGATTCACACAATCTCGCACGTATTTTTATACAACATACACACATGCGATGTATTTCAATAAATTTCACCGCAAATAAGCATCCAACACACCATACCTAGCATATCTAAGTCCCCGTGTGTCTACCTCACTGCGACGTCCGTGTGGATCAGAAGTCAAGCGTCCACGTCTGCAAATTTAATAAAATGGGCCGTTACAATCCCTGACCACCAAAATAACTATCACATATCACAGTACATTTTGGTCATGCCGGGATGCACTGTGTACCTGGAGCTGTGAGCCTCCTGAAGAATACAATCGCGTAACTCTGCCACTGCCGGAACCCACAATCTACCTGGGTGTATCAACTGCTCATCAACGGACTCGCGCCAATCTGGGTAACCTAGACTCTGTCATGTCCCTGAACCTTTGATACATCACATCAGCTCTCTGACATTTCAAGACGCCTGAAGTAGATATTGTCGATCCTCGCATCTGCCCGCAAATATGTGCCTCTGCAATATCTGGAACCTCTAACAAACTCATAATTGCAGCGAGCTCCATGTTGTACACTGGACAACTCCTCGTATGAGTCCCCAACTAACGCGATAACTAAGCTATCACTTGTCTCCCTGCATCAATACGCATCACAATCCGGTGCTACAAGCTTCTTTATGAACAGTCAAGTCCTTGTCCGACTTGGGCAACACCAACAACGGTATCGAAGTCAACTTTTTCTTTAACTCGGTGAAAGCCACTTCACATTCATTGGACCAATGAGAGATCACATCCTTCTTGGTCAATCTAGTCTTCGGCGCTGCAATTTTGGAGAAGTCCTACACAAAGCGTCGATGATATCCTGCCAATCCTAATAGCTCCTGATGTCTGTCACGCACTCTGGTGTAGGACAGTCGATGACAACGTGAATCTTACTCGGGTCCACTGAAGTACTTCTGTCGCTGATCACGTGTCCCAAATGCTTCACCTTCGAACGCTAAAACTCGCACTTACTGGACTTGACGTACAATCTGCGCTCCCTCAATCTCTAGTCGGAGTCCTCGAATAAAATCATGGACCTGAAGTCGCTCGGTTCCAGCTACGTCCATCGCAAGGTAAGCACGTGTGTGAATCTCTTCATGTTTTACGCCACCGTCAGGCCATCATGCCTCAGCGTTAAGAACTCATCTCTCAGTCTCAGCTGAACCTCGATCAGGATATACAGATCATAGAAGAATTTCTCGAACTTTGCCCAAATACTCGGCTCTCCGTGGGCGGCTGTGTGGGCGGTCCACCGTACTGCAACATCTCCCCTGAGTATGAATTTGGAAATCCTAGTCCATATGTTATCGTGAATCCTCAAAGTTCGTGAAGTTTCTCGTGTGAAAGGATCCACTTCCCAGCCACCTCTGGGTCTCTGCCACTATGATAGTAGTCTGACTGAACACGAACGAACTCCTTGATCAACTTCATCTCAGCTGATAAGAAGGTCTCGAATGTGATCTTCAAGGGTGGAATCAGCGTCGGTGCCACGGTCGGCGTAGTCAAGTGTGTAGTGACTGCTGGCAGTATCTCGGTAGTAGTGGTCGTGAGCGAGGTCGCCGGAACAGTCGGTGCGACAACTGTCTGCTCTACAGTAATGATGGCGGCGAGTGTGGCAGGGGCCGATATTATCGCTGCCTGCGCTCGAAGCAGCCGAAGAATCTCCTCGAGCTGCAAACTCTGGAGTGCGACCGTGTCGCACAATATCTGATCCGAGTTGACAGGTGTCGAGCCGCTCGGCTGGCCTCCATCGTCCGTATGAAGAACTGGTCGTCCATCCATGTCGAATTTGAAAATCGCGAACGTCCGTATCAGCCTCGTATACGCATATATACGCATATATACTATTACACATCAAAATATATAACGTATAAGCCTTGACACTTCCCGTCCCATGTTCGCTTCCCAACTAAAGTTTAAGTTAGGATCTTCGGGTTTCCACATCTACTGTTTGTTGTTAAGTTTTATTCGGTTGTATTAAAGTTTCCCCTAGGTTCGCCTAAACCTAGGCTCTGATACCAACTGTGACGTTGGTATCACGATGTCTTAAGCCATGAGATTTTCAAAACTTTCCCCTAGGTTCGCCTGAACCTAAGCTCTGATACCAACTGTGGCGGCCCCAAACTCCGAGGCAAACCGGTACTGCCACGTCGCCAGACATGTCACCAAGCATGCCACGTCACCGCACACTTGATTTTGACTGCCTGCGACCTACACCTTTATACGTACCTTATTCGCCTTAACTTAGTATTTACGGAAAATTTTATGGACATTCACATTAAATTGACTAAGTTAAGTTGTTCACGATTTATCGAATTATTATAAATTAACATTTAAGCGGAAGTCTTTGAAGCATGCAAACACGGTAGAAATAAAAAGTTTGCATGGATGATTAACCCTATAGTGTGGAAACCCGCATTTGATACCATGTATATCAAGAGCAACAAAAGTACAAAAGGTGAGCATATACATGTATCAGGTGTGCAAGTCCTTCCCAAAAAGTTCATAAAACAGTAAATAGATACATACAACCACTTACGCAAAAAGTGACGGCTTTCCTAACTTAGACGTAGTCGCCTAAGACGCCTTGCCCCGGCTCGTCGCAGGATCTGCGATTTGTCACCAAAAACAATGACAAATCCCAGGTAAGTAAATCCCAGAGAACGTTAGCTAATATTCACGAATTCCAATGAAATTGCTACAATCCATGCAATTTAAATAAATGACAAGAATAAAGTAATCGCATGAAAATAAGTCGTCGAGAAGTCAAATTTGGACACGAGTGTAGCGTGACAGAGAACCCTGGTCGACATCCGGGAATCTTCGTAGCTAAACCGAGAGGAACCATTGACGACCACCTCGCCAAACATCTCACGGTCGAATGAGAGGAACCATTGAACAGTAGAACCCCATCCAAACATCTCTCGAGAGGAACCCATGACGTAGACTTAGGACTACGTCAAACATCTCTCAACCTACGGGTTTCGCGGAGAATAGTCACCGCGTAGCCCTAACATGGCCAATTACTCGAACAACGCGGGGTAGCTAGCCCCGGGGTGTGAGTCCGTGCCATGTCCGACCCCGTCGACAAACACACATACACACGTGGGAGTGGATGAACAGTAATTGATCAGCGATGGAAAGCACAATGGAATAATTTAGAATGCGAAATAAAGTAAGTGTCATAAAAGAATTTTAACTAATTTTCTCGTGGGTTTACTTACCTCAACGCCTTCGAAACGTCCTGCACTCGCCTCGAGATACGTATCCGACACCCGACTATGGTAGCCTAAGTCCCTGGTGTCCAATTATACAATTTTTATCATTTTGAGCTATGTCACTTAAATCATTCATATCACCATTAATTTAGGTGAAGTAACCTCACCTCGATCGCGTCGTTGAATTTCGTCGAAGTCACGCCTTCGATCGGTCGACAACGCGCCACCGCACAGTTGCTCCCTGCCGTTCACCCCCACCGCTGCCGCCACTACCGCGCCACTGCCGCTGCCGCGCCGCCGCCGCTATCTCGGCGGCGCCGCCGCCGCTGTCTCGCCGGCGTCGCTGCCGCGCCGCGGCGCCGTAGCTCGCTGCCGCTCGTGACGCCGCTGCCGCCCGTGCCGCCGCTGCCGGTGCTCGATGCCTCGCCGGCGTCGCTGCTCGCCGGCGTTGCTACTAGCCGACGCCGCTGCCGCCGTCGTGCTCCCTCTGCTCTCTCGCTCTGCTCGCTCGCGCCGCCGCCGCTGGAGTCGCCGCTGCCGGCTGCTGTCCGCCGTTGCTGCTCCACCGCGCCGCTGCTGGTCCGCCGTCCGCTGCACCGCGCCGGAGCTCTCACCGCCGTCCCCCTCGTTTGCTACCTCTCTCTCTCTCTCTTTCTTCTCTCTCTCTCCTCTCATTCTCTCTCTTTCTCTCTCCCTTCTCTCTCTTTACCCGATTTTAAAGGAAAAATTTTTATTTTATTTTATTTTTGAAGAAAAAGACAAAATAGCATGATGAGGGATGAGCTTGATGTGACGTGATGCGATGTGTGATGTGACAACTCGAACCCATACTACCCGTACACTCGCGTTACGCGCACTTACGCGTGACGTCGCACACTCTCGTCACTACACGCGAACAACGCGGCGCGAACTATTAAATAATAATAAAATAGTTAAACACTTGCCATACAAAAATAACATATTTCCCGATTAGGCGTGCCATAGACTTTTCCGCGACGTCCACGTGGGCCTGAGCTTATGTTCTTAATTTGTAATTAGCCAGTTAATCGGAATTAATTAAAACGGGCCGTTACAGGTTACATGGAAGATTTGTTTTGTAGATGCATTGCAAGGAGTGTCGAATGATTTAAGGCTTATGAAGGATGAAGTGACATGCAAGAAAATGATTAGAGGATTTGAGGAACTCCGTGAAGATACGACGTTAAAGTAACCATGATGCACCACGATGTTCACTTGATAGTCGTGGTGCATACGTCGGGTTGAGGACGAAAAACTTAACGTTATTGGGAGACAACCCAGAGTTCTTTTGTTTATATTTTAATTCTTATTTAGTCGCATTTGCTTGAAAAAAAATTATTTGGTTATATCATGTGGTTAATACTTGTTTTAATGCTATTTCAGGTCTAATATCAATTGTCGGGTGATTTTCATCGAATTGGTAGACCGCAGGAGACCACAAAGACCAAAGAAATGTGAATAAGATCCAAGTTTGGGGGAGTACCAAGGGAAGGACAGAACGATGGAGAGAAACTTAAAAGGCATCAACACTAGTCGGGGAGTATTTGCTTTCAAAACTTTTTATTTTATTTTACTTCTCCAATGTTGTGATTGTTTTGAATGATTATGTTTTGATGCATGTTCTTGTCCTCATTTTTGCTCATGATTTGGTTCATTGATGATAATGAACATCTTAAGTTTGGGGGTGTGCATAACACCTATTTTTATTTTGGGGAGGTTGGGTGGTGGAAGCGTCAAATATTATGCAAGCATTTGCATGTTTGTTAGAGAACTCTTTTGATTATATTCCTATGTGGCTGACAGTGTATGATACATTTTTTTTATCAAACCAATGAGACAATATACCTGAGGAAGAGTAAAGGGCGCATAGCTAAGTGTTTAGCTTGGCTAGATCGGGGTTTCTCCGGAGATGTCCGGTGTAGGAAAGGACTTATGCCAATGCAAAAAGGGGATAAACTTAAAGTATGCGGGCTTTAATGTGGATTCAAGGATTCTAGAACTTATTCTAGAGCTATTTGAGGCAATAAATTCCGAACTAAAAGGATTGAGGAGAGGAGTTAGGTCATGTTTGAACGCTTTACACAATATCATATACTTCCTTTCTATACATTACATCGCTAGTTACATATTTGAGCCTTGATTACTATGAATTTTTGACACTCTTCCAGTGTCTCGAGCTAAAAAAGCCTTAGCCTACCTAAAAGTTAGATTGATGAGCAACCCTTATCTATGATGGAAAAAGCTTGTAAAGTTTGAGAGAAAGATGAAATCCACCCGAAAAAAGGGGAATGTCTAGAAAAAGAGTGAATCAATCCACCAAATAAAGTCCGAAGAAAAGAAAAATATGGACTGGTGTGATTAAAAAGAAGAGTTATGAGTGAACTCCTAAGTGAATATTAGTGATTTATTTTTTTTAAAAGTTTATTTTTGTTGAGAGCTCTATGTATGTAAGGAAAGGGTTTGTGTATTCTATATAACTTTGTTTGAGCTTAAAAATCCACTTTTTGATATACCGAGCCGTGACCCCATTACAACCTATCAAAGACCTAAGGATTCTTGTCCTTTTAAGTTTGATTATAATGGAGAGTGGCGCGAAAAAATAAGCTTATGGAATCTCATGGAAGTTGATGCTTTAAACGAAGAATTATTGAGGTTTCAAATTATTTTGGTGAACTCTCTTGAGTAGTGGAGCTAGAGTTTTAATTGCACTTGGGTTGTTGAAAGTGAGATCTTGTGAAGGTTAGGTTGGAAGACTGGGTTCGTGGGCAATTAAAAATTATTGGGTTGAGTCAATATTTGGTTTGAATTAGAGATTGGAAGACGACACAAAGATAAATAGCTAAGGATATATGCATATTGGAATACGTTTTGTTTGTATATACTCGGTGTGTTTGAGCTTTGGATCGGAGTTGTTAAATAAGTTAAGTAGTTTAGTGCAGTTCATTTAAATAAATTGCATCAATTTTGTTCATGCATCTTTGCTCGAGACTAGCAAAGTCTCAAGTTTGGGGGCGTAGCATGATTTTTAGTGTGTTAAGTATGATTTAGTTAATTATTTAGTAAAGTAATTGATGATTTGAGGCTTATTTAGAGTATTTTTTGGGTGTATTAGGTTCAAGGGACAACGAGACTAGACGGTTAGCGGGTAACGTGAAAAAAGGAAGAAGAAAAGAGAAACTGTTGATCTTGGCGCCACAGCGCCACAGCGCCACCACAACGCTAGATCAAGAATTAATCCCACATCATGGGCGCTGTGAGGGACCAAGGCCTATGGTTGATATACGTCAGATTGAGGTGCGGCCTGACGTATCATATGAGGAACAGCCTGTGGAAATCATGGATAGGAGGACTCAGGTTTTGGAGATCCCGAAGATTTTGGTACGATGGCAGCATCACGGAACCAAGGGACTCACTTGGGAGCTTGAGTCTACCATGCGAATATGATATCCCCACTTATTTGTCGGTAAATATGTCAGTTTAATTTAAATTTCGGGATGAAATCTCACTTAGTTAGGAAGAACTATAACGACATGAATTTAATTTGTCGTTATTTATGACGTGGTTGCAGACGTAGCTAACAACTCAGATGCTCGTGGGACCCGCAGCTAGGCTAGTGCGCACATGGAGCTAGGTAAATGATTATTTTTGTATGCTGATTTGTCTAAATTACGATGTGAACGTTAAAATAGATTAAACGACATTGTAATGTGTGTAATTATAGGTCATTTGACGTGCGAGATTGTGTGTGAAGTATCCGTCTCGATATGCGTGTCGACGCGGGTACCGGGTAGTCTAACGACTAAATACTAGGTCGGGGGAAATAATACACACAATAAATGAATAAAATGGGTTAAATAATTAATATGGAATGTATATTTGATGGTTAGGGACAAGATGGTACGCGTATGTCGCGGTTCGAGACCCGAAATCAGGCGTTGGAACACCCGAAACACCACTTTTTGAGTTAAATACAAGGGTGAGTGTGCCATTGGTGTCAATTTCGGAGTCATGAGTGGTTGGAAAGGGAGCAAAAGAAGGTCATTGGATTGCCTTGAGATGTGTAAGTGAGATGAGATGTCAAAGTCACCTATATAAGTCAATTTGACTTCAAAACCACCACCTTTTCTCTCTCCTCATCTTATAATCTGAAAATTTGAAAAGAAGAAACAAGGGTTTGGAGATTCATCTTGGTGATTTGAGGAGCTTGGTGTAGGGAAAACATCAAAAGCAAGGTGAGAATCACAAACACCCCACTTTTCTCTATCTTTTGGTCTAAATTTTGAGGTGTTGGTGTTAATCCGATATGGATTATGTTGATGGTTGTTAAGTAGTTGTTTTGGTGGTGTTTAAGTGTATGAATTACAATGGTTGGAGTTGTGGTAATGGTTGTTGTTGTTGGTGTTGGAGGAACCCAGAATTTTCAGCAGTTTTGCTGTCAGAGAGCGATTAGCGCGCTAATGTGGTCATCTAGCGCGCTAGATGACAATTAGTGCGCTAGGTAAAAATAGTAGCTCGCTAATGTTATTCCTGACGAAGAACGTATAACTGTCTGAGAATCTAGCGCGCTAATTCCCAGACCTAGCGCGCTAGATTCTGCAGTTTTGACATTATTTTTGTTAAATGACTTAAAACACATATAATTGACTGAAAATCAACTATAATTGGAAATAAGTCATTTCGAGCGGTAATTTGGGATACCTGGGACCAGGCGGAGCCGGATCGGGGGTTAGGTATCGGGAGACGGAGTGCGGTTTGAGGTGTGTAGTATCCCAACTGAAATAACTTGAGCAGTATTTACTTTTGCTTTTGAATTCATATTCTGTCTTTCAATACTCTATTCCTGGTTTGCTTAATGGACGGACGTTGAAGCTCTCATTCCGTGTCATTTCTGTGTGTATGTCCACTACGCCATATCACGTGCGTCAGGGATCTTGGTGAATAGGTTGACCCGAGAGTCGCGTCGGGGCACGTGTGGGTACGTCGTTGGTTCTACGCCGACTATTTAGTGGATCCAGATACTGGCCTTGCTTGAGGGCTACTCGCTGGCAGTAGTCTGTGGAAGAGTATGAAGTATGACGCTAGTGTCACGACCCAAATCTCTAACCCCCGTTTTAATTTCTTAATCAGGATCATCGACCCTTGACGTGAGACCTACACCATGATACGTGCACCGATCGAGGCACGTGGCCGATGTATATTGTATTTTTGTATTGATGTATGCCTAGTGTTATGTATTGTGTAGACGTACAGTTGTAGGCGTCGAGACGAGAGCGGAGACACGCCACGAGTAACGTGCGAGCCGGGGAACCGGGTAGTTAGCATTTTGGTAAGTCTTATTTAATACTAATATGAAATAAGGAATTACTTATAAGCCTATGGTTGTGTTTGTTAATGTAAATCAAATTAAAGGCCTATAGTTGAGTAAATTAAATGGAAAACATAAGATTGGTCTAGAGATACACATTGACACATCTAGGAACTAGGTGAGTAATAAATTGGTGTCACTTGATGTTGAGTTAATGGGAGTTAGTGGGATATATGGCAAGAGGTGGACCATTAGATATTCATCGGGATACATAAATCCATGGAGATCAAGGGCTAGGAAGGAACATCACCTTAATATATAATATTAGTGATCAAACAACATGCAAACCAAATCACTCATTCATTTTTGCTGGAGAAGAAGAAGGAATTGATGGAGAGGAGTGGATCATCAAGGTGTTGAAGGAATCCATGGGAGTTGGTGAGAAATTCTCAAGCTATGGTGCTACATCAACTAGGTACACATCTTTTTAGTTGAAATTAGAACAAGTTCTGGTTTTAGGTTAATTTCAGATAGTAGATGATTGAGTATTTGCAATTGATTTATATATTTGGATTCATCATTTCAAGCTGATAATCCAGCTATATTGAAGTTCTTAATTTGGTTTTGAAATCATAAAGATATGAATTTTTGAAGTTGCAACACCAAAACTAGAATTCTGCATGTTGTATTAGGAATCAACCTGGGTAATTTGGTCATAATTTGCCCATTTTAGATCCAAATTGACCCAAACCAGTGGCATTTGAAAGCTTATTTAAAAGGGAATAACTTTGCTTAACTAAAGGTATTTTTATTCAAATGTTTTTATGTCCAAACATGCTCTACAAATAGGTACTGGAATTAAAAAAGAAAGTTTTGAAACTAAACTTGTTAAGGGCATAACTCCCTAAATACTTATCCAAATGAGCTGATCTTTTAGCATGTTGTATTTGGGTATATTTGCTGCCTTGTGACAAAAAATCGCATTTTTAGGAACTATAGATTAGGAGAAATAGATTCTCTAAATCCGCTGATCGGATTAAATTCCAATTAGACCTATGTTTAGTAAAATCATGACATCTCTTTCATTTTAAATCGGAATTTTGCAAACTAAACCTTTCCGGAAAGCTAAGAGAGTGACCAACAATAATTGTATTTATGAAGGATTTTGATATTTGGACCATTTCATGCCTAAAAGTGCATTAAAATGTATGAGTGAAATTGAGACTTAATTTAGTCTTTAGGGGCTGATTTAGGAAGATTGATTTAAAGTCTATTGAACCAATTTGAATACACAATAAACACCACTAAATTGAGCTTAAACCCACTATATTTGAACCAATGAGACACCAAAATCAGGAACCTAGGAAAAGGGTACGAAGAGCGAATACAAGATTTGGAGTATCGGGAGGCCCAGTAAAGCTAGGACTTTACTTTGTTGTTGTGAGTATACCCAATGACAACTTTACTTGGCATTTAATTTCTATTAATTGTTGTCCTTGCATAGTCCTTTTGACTATTTTGCCTTTGTATTCTTATATCATGTGTTCTTTGTGTCTATGCTCACTTGATGAGTCTAGTTTGCATGATATCCATTCATTTGATTTGATTCATGATTCTATCTCATGCTATGTCTATTCTTATTGTTTTAAATGTGAATTGAATGATAAATAACATGCTATTAGGCTAGTGAATATCTTATAAATGTTTAAGAGGACTTGTATACCTTATTTGTTTAGGTGTGTAGATGTGTCTATGCCTTGGCAATCCATACTTGATATTTCTTGAAATTTAAAAAATAGTTTTTGCATTTAGGTCCCGTACTCGATCGAGGTGTGCGAGACTCACGAGGTTAGAGTCCCTGGGGATGTTGGCACATGTTACTTGACACTGTATGACACTCGGGGTTAGAGTCCCTGAGATGGTCTACACACCGAGGTTAGAGTCCCTGGTAACACTTGGGCTAGAGTCCCTTGTGCTATATGATTATTGAGTCGGAGTGACATGTTTCACTGCCGACCGAACCTAAATCACCACTACTTAGCCTAGTGTCAGTATCACTTGTTTAACTCTGGTATTTACTCGCATATGGTTTATTTTCCAGATTTCCCATTTATATGCTTTTAAATACCATTCGAATATTTGGAAATGCAAATTAAACTTGTAATCGGGGATTACTATTTTATTCTTGTACTCACCGTTCTTTTTATGACGGTGGGTGCAGAGCCGTCTACCAGCAGGCCGGACAAGGAGAAGATCGACTATTATCCCTGAGCCCGCGGCGCGTCACTGCATCGATTGTGGGTCTTCTTTTGGTGTTTTGATTGTATATGTTATATATGACTTTCAGATACTATTTGGGGTTATATATTGGGTTGAGCGTTAGTTTCCATGACTTGACTTATACTATTTTACTGTTTCACTGCATGTTAAGGACTTTATATATGTGATGTCATTTCTGATTTTTCACACTCGAATTTTATAAATGGCTTCCACATAAGTTACTAATTGCTTCGCATAATCAATAAGACTTTCGCTAATTAATTAATTTAATAAAAAATTTAATTAATTCTAGATTTTATAAACTGGTAGGACTAGTGTATTACTTATCCTGAACATGAGAAAAGAGGCGTCTAGGTTGTAAAGGCTGACTAATACGTAGTTAAGTCCTGCGTGAATATGATTAGGGCTTAATTATGAGATTAGGCCGGGCGGTGCCCTAGATTAGGAGAGGGGCCGTCACAGATAGTCTGACCCTAGGCTCTAGGAACACACATTTGAGCTTGCACTATTACTTATGCATGCGATGAGCACAGTTGACTGTATTTATTTCTGCATGTTTATTTAATAGTTTTCTTTAAATTCCAGTATTTACTTTCAGTATTGCTCACTTAATTTCCTTGGAAATACTCACTCTGGACTCGTCATCTATTTTTTGTGATGGCTTGAGTGCAGATCCTGGTACTGTGACGGCCCCAACTTATAAACAGGGCACCGCCCGGCTTAATCCCGTAATCAAGCCTTAATCCAAACCACATAAGACTTAATTACGTATTAGTCAGCCTTTCGTCCGTATATTCCTCAATCATATGTTACAATATATTATTAAAGTCAGAGTTCATTACGAGTCTTTTATCATGTTATGCGCTAGCTTTTATTTTCCAAAATCCTAAATGTGGGAAACCAGGAAAATACAACATATGCATGTATACATGAAACTATTCACTCAGCCCAAAATGTACAGGAAATACATAGACAATATAATACAACAAAAGTTGAGTTGTACAAAATGAGAGGAGAGTCGCCGAAATGCTCAGAGGAAGTCGCCGATCTTCTCCTTCCCCGGTCTACTGCTGCTCGACGAACCTACACCCACCATCACAAACTAGACGACTGAAGAATTATATGCCACATTTCCAAAATAAACGAATGGTATTTAAAAGCATAAAGTAGCGAAATAATGCAATTAAATACCACAGTTAAAGATGTATTGACTAACACAGACTAAGTCGAGATGATCTACGTCCGGTCGGTGGTGATAACCTATTACCAAACCTTTTCCACTATTATATGGAGCTGCGCTCAACATATTCCACACTAATAGCGGAGCTGCGCTCTACGCTTATGCAACATCAATCTCAGGCTTGCGACCACCCTGAGTTCCATAACTCATGTGCCGCGCAAGTGTAATGGTGAGTGTCGGAACCCCGGTAGACCCATGTCCCCGTGAACCGCACATCTCTCGTGTAATAGACACTAGATAATCCTTACTTTAGTTACAAAGCCAAATAATTTCAAAACTCTAGGATTTCAAAACAAGTTAAGCTACAAAGCCAAAGGAAATCAAATCCAAGTTTAAGGAAATCCACATTATCCCAATAGCATGCTTTTCATCAATTCTTTACCAAAATGACATCAAGAGTAGGAATTAGAATCAATGAAACAATTCACAAGGCATTATGTCACAATATTCAATCATGAAAATAAACAAGAACAACATGATGTGAGATTACAAGCATCAATGTCTACAAATAGACCATAAACCAATAATAGTGAATGAAATGAAATATAGAATTCTCACGGCTTTACTTACAATTCACACGCTTGTCCTAGCCTATTCGATCCCTCGACACTTCGAAATGCGTGCCCAAACTCATGAGTTCTCCCTTTAGTTCCCTAACAGTCGATTATTTATCAATTTAGGTCAAATCGAATTCGAGACCAATTTCTCAATTTTCAGGCCAATCCGCTAATTTCACGCTTTTCGAGGTAAAACCCCCCGTAAAAGTCTCGTCTGAAATTCCAAATATGTTATTTTTCATAGAAAATCATTAAGTTCTATTTATTTTGTCAAAATATAATTTTTCAAAATTTTTCCTCAATTTTCTGGAATTTTTTTTCCAATTTTTTCTCCATTTTTTATTTATTTGGGTCGGGTCGAACCCGACCCTGGCTAGGGCACTGGGCCTGGCTCGCCCCATGGGCCGAGAGCCGCCTGAGCCCCGGCCCGTCCCAGACAAAAGAAAGGGGTGCCGTGACGGCCCCAACTACAAATAAGCCCGCCTAATCCCTAATTAAGCCCTAATCTCCTCTATAGGACCTAACAAGGAATTAGTGCCTTATTTAAACACTACACACTTACCATTTATGATACCACCTACGGTGAACTTACTTATTCTTGACTAACCTATGGTTTCTATGAATCGAGTTAGTTAAATTTTTTTTTTCTAACAAATTATTGACTTCTAGTGGAAATGAAATCTTAAGTTGTGGAAAAACCAAGAAATAGTGATGCATATATAAACAAAAATTGATATATATAACATATTATAACATTTTTCACCGTGCCTCGTAGTGACACGTATCGTCATTGTGTCCTAATTAATTGGAATTAAACGCACGCGGAGATCTTGTCCTAATTAACGAATTAAACGTGTATAAATTATTGGGCCGTGACATGCACAAGCACCTCGCGTTGTGGAACCAAAGAGATGAATTTTTATTTTATTTTTTTCACGAGCTGGGGTCGGAGATCTTGCCCCATCTCGTTTGGGGAAGGGAGACGACTCTTTCGAGTCGTCTCCTTCCTCGGACGAACCGCGTTTTTTGTTCGTCCGAGCTCCCTCCTCCCTCATTCGCCAACATCAAACCACAAATCAACATCAAATTAACAACACCAAACTCACCTCGACTCATTCTCCAACAATTCGATCCTTCTTCTCACCGAAGAAATCGGTTTCTCGTGATTTATATTCTCCAACAATTCTTCTAAGTTAAAAGGAAAAATCCTCCTACTATGGAAGTGAATGTTGGGCGGTCCAATTACATAAAATCACTTAGGTGGATGTGTGGTAAAACTCGTAAAGATAGAATAAGAAATATAGAAATTCAAAAACAAGTAGGAGTAGCACCAATTGATACAAAGAAATTGTGGTGGTTGATGCAAAGACGACCTACAAATGAGGAAAAGAAACCGTAGAAATTCGACGAGGTAAAGCGGACAAAAGTTAAATGGGAGAAGGAGGGATTTGAATGGTGGAAAGCTTTGAATCGAGCACAATGATTTACGTGATTTATATGGTTTGGATAAACATTGATGATAGCCCATCATCTCTACACACACGCATCCCGAGACACATCTTGTGGTCTTCCTCACCACATGTCCCGCTATCACATGACTTGATGACACCAATTTGTACATCTCTTGTATTGAACCATGTTGATGCGCGTCTCGAGGTTTGTCCAGTGGCTATTGTTTTATTTTACAAACTTTAGTACATTTAGGTTTAATTAAATGTGACCACATTAGCCACTTATAAACCAACATAAATTCACATTTAACTCCACTTGATTACACTTACCCCATATGCCGCTACCTCGGTCCCACGTCGACACGAGACTCGAGGTACGTCCCCGCTCGTCTCGATACCTATACACCCATATAAAATTGACTTAATAATCTACACATATACACTACACTAGACATACATCACAACAAAAATAAAATATACCTCGGCCCTTGCCTCGGTCAATGGACATATTACGGTGTGGGTCCCACAATACGAGTCGTTGAGTCTGTTTAAAGAATTAAACAAGGTTAGAACTTTTGGGCCGTTACAAGTACGAGTCGAGGCAAAGGCAAGCTATCAGAATATTTGTGATTCAGAGACATATAGCCAGACTTGTATGTTTGTATATACATACTTTGTTTTATTTTGGGATTTGAGATTGTGAGATACCTCATAACTCCATATTTTTTATATTTTGATACATTGAGGTACATCATTGGTATATGATGATATATGAGTTTTTCACACTAGGTATCAGAGTTAAATACACGACTTAAATGTTTCGTATTTTAATTGTCATGATAAAAGACTTCCGCTGTGGTATATTTGTGATTAACTTGATATTATAGGCAGATGATTTAAGTTCATTAACAATTTAAACAGTAAATTGTTGTTCATTAAGGATTAAATGGTGGATGAGATGACATGTGGGACACAACTTAGCGTTGGTAGGCCAGGTTGTGGGCCTGCATTGGCCCACGTGGCGGTCCATTTGGAGAATGAGCCGTTACAATTCAACTCCGACCACATGTAATAATTTATGTTCGAGCACAATTGAGTTTCCTAAGGGGTGACAACCTTAAGTGATTGTGATTATTAATTGTGATTGTGAAATAGTAAACACTAAACATGGATACATAAAACTTATACCAAACAACACTTTGATAAACCTTGTTTGGACTCCTATAACAAATAAACGGTTGGAAAATACCAAGAATGATAATAACAATGTCACATCACAAGACACATTGGTTCTTGTTGGATTTGTATATGCTCCGCATCTCGAAGCACGCGTGAATGTCTTTTATGAACTCAAGTGTCTTGAAGTAGTGTGACATGTTGTTGTTATTCGGCGCTTCTCCTATTTAAAAGTTAAAACAGTTCACTACATCAACTTTGTTGAGTCGGTCATGGCGACGAGAGTGGTTGCTTTGGAAAACCAAGCTCGCCTCGCCATTTCTCGGCCTCCTCTGTTTCTGATCAGAGCAGGGTTTGCGTCTTCTTCTTCGTCTTCTTCGTCGTCGTTGCGGGGGGAGGTGGAGGGGAAGCCCAATTCGGGCGAGGCGAAGCCGGGGAAGAAGCTCGCCGACCGCCTCGCCTCGGTCATGGACGCCATACATGATCGGAGTCTCCCTCCGGAGCTTCGCGGTCGGCGCAACGCCGTCAGGTTGGTGGGTAGTCTTTGATTGTGTTTGGTTTTCTGTTGAATTGATTAGGTTAGCAAATTAGCAATCTTGATGTGCTGTTGTTGTTTTTTTGGGGATTTTTCAGTGAATTTGGGGTCCCTTTTTGTGTTCATGTGGAGGGAATTGATGAGAAGATTAGGTTTTGGAAGAATTGGTTGGAGTGAGTTTGGGGATTTTATGGTTTTGGATTGATTGGATTGGTATGTCAGCTCTGTTTTGAATTGAATACTATTATGAAAATATGAGCTTGTTTAACTCTGACTGAGGCATTGGTTTATTGGCAGAGACTTTATATTTCTCTGGTTTCTCCCCGATTATGGGATTGGTGCTTCCGACTAAATCCCATGGGATTAGTCGAAAAAAATCTGAGCTTCTTTATAGCATTGAGTGAATGTTGGGCGGTAAAGCAACAACAACTACACAAAATGAACGTAGCAGAAATGAGGATGCTTAGGTGAATGTGTGGTAAAACTCATAAAGATAGAATAAGAAATATAAAAAACTCAAAGACAAGCAGGAGTAGCACCAACTGACACAAAGATTAGGGAAGGGCGGTTGCGGTGATTTGGTCACCTGCAAAGATGGCCTACGCATGCCTCCACTAGAAAACTTGACTCAATAGAAATTGAAAAAATTCGACGAGGTAGGGGTAGACCAAAGTTAACTTGGGACTCATTATTTATGAGGGATTTGAATGGTTTGGAAAGCTCACCATCAATTGCACTTAATCGAGCACAATGGAAGAGTTTGATCCATTTAGCCGATCCCAATTAATTTGGGATTGAGGCTATGTTGTTGTTTATAGCATTGCGTACTAAAGAGGAATGCAGATTCTTCTTGATTTTTAAAGTCAAGGCAATGTTTGGTGATTAGGAAGATCGAAAATTGTTGGTGTCGTTGTAATGCTAGTGATGATCATCTGCTTCATACATTTGAGAAGACGATGGATTTTTGCTAAAATCCCAATGAGAGCTCAAAAAAGGGTTGGAAGCACTGGGCTAAGATGTATGGTCATTAGCAACCTCAACCAGCTTTTACTTTTTTGACTTCAACGGCAAACCTTGCCTCTTGGCGAGTGATGCCTCGTCCATCTCACCAGAGATCTTTGGCACCTCAACCAACTTATTTTCTCATTTATTGAAAAGAAAAACATGAAGGAGATCTTTAACATGCTGGAGTCTGCGTATGTTACAATTGATGCTGCTAACAATATTATATTACTTGAATATTAATGTGTAAGTTATTGGAGATATGATGAGGTCTTCTTCAACCTTCTGTCAGGAGTTTGTCAAGTTTCTACAGTGCTGCGACTTATTTCACTATCTTAAGAATTTAAAATCATTGTTAATCCAAAAGTCGAGTAAGACAGATACTTCAACTTGTTTAATGTAGAGAATGCAAGTGCGTGATGCATCTCCAATTCCGATCAAACTAGATTCCCAAAAGGAAAGATAAAAAAGAAGAAGGGATAGAGAAAGAGAGAAATGTTCTATAACTGGAAATGGGAATAACAAAGACCCTGAATTGCAGCTTTCGAGATGTTAGACTATACTACAACAACATAGCCATCAAACTCAAAAACTTATTACAACGACACAATTTTTTCATACCTTTCACAGCACACCAAAGTACTTATATATGCATTTTATGACTGCTCCCCTTTAACAGCCTTGAATTCATGCATATGAACTTTTAGCAGGCATGTAAACATAAATGTGAGATAAGAAAAAGTTCACAGGCACTCGGCAGTGTATCGAATGTGTTTTTATGTTTGGTCTTTCCGTTTGCGAACTTGTGATATTCTCTTTGTTATTCCTCTTTTGACAGGTCAGAAACAGATATTATTAATGTCGTCGAGCAAAGAATATGGCATTCAATGGAAGAAGGGCAGTTTGAGAACTTACCTGGAAAAGGGAAACCCCTTAACCTTGACGCCAATCCTCATGCAGATCCTGCAGAAGATACTTTGTACAGGATCCTTTCGAAAAATGGATGTGCACCGGAATGGGTTGAGCTCAACAAGGAAATACGGAGCAATGTCAACGAGTGGCGGTTAGCCTTGAAAACAGCTCAAACTAATAGATTGAGTGGGAACAATTCCAAATGGATTGAAGATTCCCATACATTGCAATCACAGATGCGCGCCATCAATGATAAAGTAAGTATCAATGAATAATAAAAACATGAATCAGCCAGCTAGTTGGAAATTTGTTATGCATTCAACCGCTTACGACTTTTTCATAGGCAGTGTTCATGGTTCAGATGTGATATGTGAAGTAGCCTCTTCTATGAATCTGAAAACCAACTATTTTTATGAACCTGGAAACCTACCATTGCTTCCTTTGTTTACTAATAATTCACTACTACTTTCTCTTATGTTATGTTGCAGGTTTTTCGCTATAATCTCATCGTACCTTTTGGTCGCCAAATGTTTGGGCTAAACTGGGAGAAGGAACTGGATAGATTGAAAAAACAGGAGTGAGTTTTCCTTGATTCGCTTCGCCGGAGCCACATTGCTTATAGTTGGAAATCACAAGGTTGGTACTATTGGCATAACTTTTGGTTCGAGGGCCAATAGATTGGAAATTAATTCGAATGTATCAATAAATCTACCGTGAGATATTTTCTAAGCATTTTATATTGTAAGTATATAGTAGGGATAAGATAATTTAGGATGCATTGATTCAAAAGGTTTTAAAATATATATTAAGAAAACACGTTGCATTATATCCATGAATTATCAGGAGTTGGTTGTCATTTTGTATTCAGATACAACTATGCTTCACTACGACTTTGTGTTTTTTTTTTTTAAACTTTGGTGGATACTTCTCATTCCAACTTAATTAATTAAGTTGGAATGAGAAGTCATATTCATTATTATTATTTTTTATTTTTAATTTTTGTTTCTTTTTGAGTCCTGTTCATATTGTTTTTTTTCGTAGGACCTTTGGGAAGGCAAGGTCTATTACTTAAACTTTTTTTTTTTCTTTTTATCTAGATTTGAGAATTTGAGATCGAGGCTTTGTTGTCGTTGTTGTCGAGACTACGGGCCTACGACTCAGTGATGTATTGAGTCTCAATCAATTTTTTTAAAAAAAATTCATAATTTCATTCATTCAAATCAGCACGCGGGCTGTCAGGTACAAAAGGTGGGGACTCCAAACATGTAGACCTGTCATAGAAACAAAAGCTTGTGGAAGAATATGAGCTACTTCATTCGCAGATCTCCTCAAATGCTCGACTTTAACATTAGTTCGAGCATTCAAAAAAAAAAAAAAAAAAAAAAAATACAATCAGAAACTATTAATTCAAAAGAGGAATTTAGGTGTTCTTGACTTTGAATTGTCTGTGGCTGTACTGCAATCAGTGAATCAGACAATCGCTCTGTATGATTAATTATATTTGATTTTTCTTCTTTCTGTAATCCAACTTTAGTGCTTCTTTAATAGTTATTGCCTCCAAATTGTTTGCTTCTATTTGCCCCATTTTTGGTATGATTGTGGACCTTGTGGTGAGAGACTCTCCAAAGTGAAAGATATGATTTGGAGAGTCTCAATCAATCAACCTAATAGAATTACTTCAAAAATTGCTATCAATGTCTCACTATGTATAAAAGACCAAAGGAAAATGCAAAAGTAACCCATGTCCATGCATTTCGCTTCAAGATGCACACGCGCACATCTCGGTGTGTATTGCACGTCATTCAATGGATCGGTGCTCAAAGTGAGTTACTCAAGCAGTTTCCATATTCAAAATATCTAAATTGTGTAATTTGTTTCACGAAGTCTGCTATTGTAACTCAGTACGAACGTAAGCGTGACCTTTTTTTTTATTTCAATCAACATTTTATTGAAGATGAGAACAAAATTTACAAAATTATAGCAAAGCTAGTACATCATTCGGTGCCTCACTCCAATAACTAATAGCATCACGACTTTGTGAATTTCTTGCCATACGATGAGCAATCATATTTTCTTATCTCCCTACGTGGCGTACCACCCAAGTCTCGTGATTTTGCAACAACACTTTACATTCCTTTACTAAAGCTCCCAGTTCAAGTATGTTTGTACTCGATTTTGTTAAATTCAAGATCACTTGAATAGAATCAGATTCGAACACCACCTGCTCGAAGTTCAACCCATCTATCCAACTGAGGGCTTCTTTTATTGCAATTGCTTCCACCTATGTAGGATCACTTTAGTTCTCCCACGAAGCAACCTTCCGTCTGAGTCACGGATCACCGCACTAATGCCCACTATGCCATCTGCTTCAAAAATAGCCGCGTCCGTGTTGCACTTCACCGTACTTCGCAGAGGACGTTAACAAATGCGTGTCGAAACTTCCAAACCCATCTTTAATGTGAAATGCCATCATGGTACAAAGGCGAAGAGCCCTCCTACCACTATACTTGCCCTTTAATGCCTCTCAAAAAAAAAAAAAAAAAAAAAAAAAAAAAACAAGAAGATGCCCAATCAATGGGATGGGGTGGGGTGTACCGCGCACCGCACTATGTCTTCTTATCCTTATAGCCGTTCAATTCTCCTCGATCTTCTCACTACCTAATCGTGATGAACAATGCACACATAGGGACGACTCGTGTGTCTGTCGCAGCGTTTACAGACAAACGCGAAAAGTAAAAACAAATTCGTAAATCAACCAAACAGCGACCGGGAAAGAGTATCCAGTAGTCCACAACCCTACGCACTATATAGTGCACCTCCCGCGCTTCAACAATACAAGAACGTCAAGGGTTTTCTCTTCAGACATTCTTCGCTGTTTTCGGAGCAAATCCAGGTTCGATTCTTCCAAATCTCCTTCATTTCGATTGGGTTTGTTTGATTTCATCATTTGTGGTTTTCGTTCTTGGTGAATCAATCAAGTGCTTGTTCAGTTTCATTTGCTTTCCATTCTTTTTTTTTTTTTAACTGAATTTGAGCTCGGAAATCACTGTAATGTCAAATATTCTTGTTGGGAATGTGTAATCTGTTGATTTGAATTCAGGGGGCTTTCAAAGTTGGGATCCTTTTTTGGTTGAGTTTCTAAGTTTCTGATCGAATTGGGGTTTTAGGGTTTATGATCTGAAAAAGCTTTCCTTTTCTGATTTTTATTAACGCCTCTACTAGAAAACTTGACTCAATAGAAACGGAAGAAATTCGACGAGGTAGGAGTAGGTCAAAGTTAACTTGGGACGCATTAATTAGGAGGGATTTGAATGGTTTGAAAGCTTACCATCAATTGCACTTAATCAAGCACAATGGAAGAGTTTGGTCCATGTAGCCGGACCCAATTAATTTGGGACTGATGCTATGTTGTTGTTGTTGTTGTTGTTGTTTTGGATGAGAATGCATACATTGAAGATGATGAATTAGAGGCTGGATGGGGAAGAGAAGAAACCTCAAGAGAAACATTAGAATGGAAGTAACAAATCTCTAATTGTATTCGACATATTTTTTGTCTCAAGAAAGCTTAATTGGGATTGCATAATAATTTTTCTCCATAAAGATACGAATACGACGCCCAATTCTTCCCCTTTAGATTCTGCTGCCCGGTCATAATAAGAGCTGTAATGTTTTGAATGAGCTTCATTTTTACGCCGCAAGGCCCGGGATTGTCCTCATGACTTCTGGGTATTCTTTAATTTTACAATGTGCAGCTTGTCATTTGGTTGATTTCCTGTAAAATGCATTATGCGTGTTGAGAACATCGTAGGCCAATGACTAGTTTGTAAATGATTGATCCATAACCTTTTATTTGTCGAATTTATGCTTGATTACTTACTGCAACATTTGGAGTGCGTATGAATCTAATATATGTGATTAGCTAATTTATGTGATATGTGAAAAATGAAAATCGGTATGTGTGCTAGTTATTTTGCTGCCTATATGCATATTTTTCCTGCATTTTTTTACTTATGTTTTCCTTGCAGGCTTGTGCCTGCCACTTGACTTGTTGGTATTCGTATTGATGCTTGTCTGGTCCTGTTAACCCGCCATAAATAATCCCCACATTTGTTTCTGACTAATTGTTACTGTGATTTATGTAGGATTGTATCTTCAAGTGTTGTGAGATATCTTCATCATGCATGCTGTCAAGGTTGGATGGGGTGGTCAAACATTTGCTCTAGCTCGATGCAGTGATTCTGGAGGTAAAAAGTCTCGAGTCCGACGATCAAAGGAAGAGAGGAAGTCAATGGTTGAGTCTTTCATAAAGAAGTAATTCTCTATAATCTTTTTTCCCATAATTCCTTTCGTCATTTTTTTTTGTATAAGATTCAAGATTACTTTTCACAATGTGCTTAACTGCCAAAGAAGTCACTTTTCTTTTGGGTTTTTAGTGTTTTACCATATTCTTGCGCCTCTAAGTACTGATGCTTCAAGTATTATGACAGTGTTTAAGCTGTCAATTGCCGTTTGGGACTTTGCTTGTTCCATCTCGTTTATCTATGTAGTTTCTTTTTATGTTTTTTGATAATTGTGACTGTCCGAAGGCTCCAAACCTTTTGTTTCAGCTCCTCCCTACTTAGGCTTGACTATTCCCTCAAGAGTCAGTGGGCCCTCCAACCCCATGATCCGAGAGAAACCATATGTAATTTCTTATGAGTTCAGGACACATTATTGACACGATTTCTTTAACATCTAAAAGTAACTTATTACTCTAAAAGGAGATTTTCCACTAAGTACTGTTACATTTTTCCCTTGCAACATGAAGGCCTATGCTTGATGATATCAGCCCAATGGTGGTGAGAAGCTCCTTTGAATGAGTCATTCTGATCTCTTTTTCATTTCCTATTTTCTGTGGCTGTGCTGTTACATTTTTATATGCAAGCAGCAGCAAATTTCGGATTATGTTTTTCTTTTAGATTTACTGCTGACCTCTTATTTATATGTTTCCATTTTCGTGTTTGGCGAGTGGCAACTTATGTATTTGATTAGCTTCTATCTGGATATTTGTTGTCGAATTGAAATTTCCAATGGTAATTCAGGTACCAAAAATCAAACAATGGGAGTTTCCCATCACTTAATCTCACTCACAAAGAAGTTGGTGGATCTTTCTATACCGTTCGAGAAATTGTAAGAGAGATAATTCAGGATAACAGAGTGCTTGGACCTGCTAAGTTGACTATGGATGACCAGAATATGGCTCAAATCTTTGAGCAGTATCCATTAGGATCGATTTCAACAAACCCTTCAAGTCAATTATCCTTGTCATTAGATGCAAATAATAATAATTTCATTACCAGTGAACCCCAGATTGTCAATGGAGTTGTTAGTACATCTAATGAAGAATTTTCTCAATCCCAAAAGCAGATAGTTGACAGTATAGGAAATATTAATGGGATTTTGGTGGACAATCAATATGGTGAAGTTCATGCAAGCGAATTGGACGAACAATATGAGGAAGCAGATGCAAGTAAGTTTCCAAGTCATACAGAGGAGGAGATGCTAGATACAGATGTAAAAACTCGTAAGGAAGAACTGCAAAATTCATTTATTACATCTTCTGAGGTCGCTTCTATGGAGAGAGATGTGGTGGTGGAGACATTTCCAATTAGGGCTGCCACTATTCTTGCTCACAATACAGAAGGAAAGTCAGAAGAATTGGGGAAATTAACTGGGAATTTGGATGTAAAAGGAACAGAAGTTGAAGTTGCATCGACACTAGAAAAACCAGGTTATTTATTGGATCAGATGGATCCCTATGTGGGGAAGCACTCAATTGATTCCTTGGATAAGAAAGCAACATTTGATCTTGCTGATCCTTTATCTGAAAGTTCAAGCACCTCTTCAAATATAAATAATGGAACAGATTCTGTCGATGGCTCAGGCCTTCATGTTGATGTTCTCCCCAAAGACGACTTAACATTGGGAGTGGCTGATCAAACCGAGGGAGCCGTTGGACTCCAGGTGAGTCTACCATCTCTTTCTCTTTTTTCTTTCTTTCTTTCGTTTCAAGTGTCATTTGATATGCAATTGCATATGCAGTTCCTTTCTCCACTAGTCATTCAGCCATTTGTTATACAACTGCGAAGTTCCCAACTCTTGCGATACTCTCAACTTCTCTGGTCCTCGTTAATTATTGCTTTACTATAAAAGACGTGCACAGAAATCCCATGTTTGTAGCTTGTATTGCAACATCTATTATGTTGCATGTTCTTGTCGCGCCACTGGGCATGCTCAGGCCAATTGCACCAGAGCCTTGTGGGAATAGTCAGACTCGTTTGGATACCCACGGATATATATATATATATATATATATATATATATATATATATATATAATTCTTATAACAAAAAATATGTATGAGTGAGAGAATAAGGATTACAACTTACACGTTAACAAGACAACCTTCATAATCACAAGAGTAGCTTAAATCCCTACATAAATCAGAAAAAAAAAGGTTGAAGGGATTCTCTTGGAATATCGTAGAGTCCATGGAATAAAATAGGTACTCCATGGATAGCCATACAGAGAACATAGAGTAGGTCCACAATGACTCAATGACATTGACCTTGTCTTATTGATGTGATTATTATTTTGAGCCACAAAAACCATACTACTAAAGGGACGTGTTTTAAATTTCCATCATTCTACCAGTGGGAGGATGGTTATGTGTATAGAATGCAATCTTGCGCGTTACTTGATGAGGGTGATTGAAGAGCATGAAAGTACTAGTTCACTTGTAGATTGTAATATGTAGAAATCTTTGTATATATACTAAGCTTCCCTATGGCGTGCGCCTCAAGCCTTTTAGGCAGCTAGCGCCTCTAATGCACCTTTCGCCTTTGATAACACCGTCCTCAACCTCGTAGGATGGTTGCTTCTTTGCAAGCAATGACATTTTGATTTGAAGGATTCGAGGAGGTGATTTATCATAGGTATATTATGCTGCAAGTTTAGTTCTATTTGTAAAGTGTTAAGTAGATCGTTGCAGCATTATGTATATTTCAATTTTGAAGCTGGTGTTTTGGTTGCTCTACCGACATGAGCAGCTTCTGTGTGTTGTAAACCTCTTCCTTCAATGCTACGAATTGCAGTCGTTTGAAAGGATTTTTGAAGAGTTTGTAGAATTTGTGGATGACTATTAATAGGGAATTTTGATTGCAATGCTAAATCATTGTGTTTTTTTTTTTTTTTTTTTTTTTTATCATGTACAAATCTTAGTTTTTTAGAACGCTTTCTTTTTCTATATACTGCATTTCTTCAGCATCTCACTTGTTATGAATTACTGCATCTGACTGGTGTGAATATGATGTCATGAATAATGCACATAGAAAAATCAAATATGGGAAAACAAGTCTTTATTTTCATGAGAAAAAACTGATGTGCTTGTGCTTGAATTTTTGTGGATCCTCAGCCTGAACCAACTTCCAATGAAGACAGTACTGTGAGCACTGATGCCAATAACACTAGCACTAGTCATGGAGAATACATTTCACAAGAAGCCGTTTGGGTTGAAGCTAAAATCGACGTCAGCAGCAGCAGCCGCATCAACAAAGGAAGCGAGCCCGTTTCACAAGCCGCGGTCGTTGAACCTAATGCCGACAACAATAACATCAACAAAGGAAGGAGCTCAACGTTAAACCGTGCTAAACTGTAAGTCTATGAAACCAAGTTCCAAAATTTACTTTAGAGCATTACTTACTAGGGTTCACCGTCGCACTTGCTTTCCTATTTCGCAACTAATAAAATCTTTGCTCTAATTTGACATCTCTCGTCACAAAATTGTACAGCGAATCTTGGGAAGGAGCGTCCAAGCGGCCTGCAAGGGAAGAACATAATCCATTTTTTGCTGCAGTCAGAGCATTTGTCAGTGCTTTTGTGAAGTTTTGGACCGGGTGAATATCAATGCTTGTGTGAAGTTTTGAACCAGAGCAAACTGTTTCAGGTGTTTAGTATCCATATAGAAGAGAAGTTTCAAAATTCGGCTGTCTTTTAAACTAAATTCATAAGCTTCAATTTTTCTTTTTAAAGATGTAGCATCTCTATATTCAATATGTTAATTTAGCTTTTATAAGATTGTTTGATTTCGCCGCAGAGTCTCCGCCGGCATTGGTAGCGAACGGTTCTTAGCTGCAGTTGCCTGATCTCGCCGCCGCGCAATGTCTCTCTGGAGAGCTTGTTCTAGTTTGTAAGCTTAAGAACAAATATTGTGAGTTGTATGCCTACTTGTTGATATATGGTTTGAATTAAAGTCATCTATTTCTTTTTTTATAATAGTGGTTGTCCGAAACTTTTATCAACCTCTCCCTAGTTGGGTTCGGCTAATTCCACGAGAGTTTAGTAGCTGAGCATGCCACATATCAATACTAGTATGTTGATCATTTGAAGAAAAAGAAAGAGTCCGGTTAAACGCACCTCACCTTTTACTTTAGGCACTCAATTTCTAAGTGCACTTTAAATTCAAATTTCAATTTATTAAGGCACACCCAACTTTTTTGTACCAAAATACCCTTCATCCAAATTAAAGCACCTTTTTGCGGTTGAGATATCCAAAATGATCCCTATCTTCAGGTTCCAAATTGAAATTTGCACGACCTAAAAGTTTGGTGGGTTTCGACCGCCTCTCCAACTAGAAGTTCTGTGAGGTCTGACCTACTTTCCAACTAAAGGTTCGGTGGGCTCTGACCGACTCCAACAGAAAACTCCGACCTACAAGATCGAACCACTTGATGATGCCCTACAAATCACAAGAAGATAGTGTTTGGAGAGGGATGATGATTGCGTGCACTAAATGGGAAGAAAAGAATGGTCGGGTGCACTAATTACAATGAGTGGGGCATAAAGATCATTTTGCAGTAGAATTGACTTTTTTAAAAAAAAAATTGACTAAGATGAGGTGCGTTTAGGCTTGCTCAAAAGAAACTACCTGGATTGCAAAACCTAACAGGTTTCATGGTGATTCAGATGCAAGTAAGATGAAACCAATACAATGAATATAACTACATTAAAAACGAAAATCAAATTTTCTAAAGAAAAAAAAAACACACACACACACACTCACGCACATGGTTTGATTTCGAACAGGTCGGAATGGAACCAACATGCGGTATGAAAAAAAATACAGATGAGTTCCAATTTCAAGCAAATACTTCCATAAGAGACAACCAGTAAAATACCACAGCCATCTCTTGTGTATATTCGGTATTTATATTTACATCAATGCACCTCATCCAATCGATGACTTCGCCGCAAGGTGGGTGAGCGCCTGTTTGTGATAGGTGGTCCGCAGCTTTTTGTACCTCTGTATAAATGTATTGAGGTCGATCTCCTTCTCGAGAAATTGATTATAGAGAGCTTCGGATTCCACATCCGTTTTATTCATGGCCTCTACAAAACCAGATAGTATTTTTAGGATTCCATGAATTATCGTTAATTCAAGATTCCTTAGATTATGTATAGTTTGAATCACATCAAATTCAACTTACCTTGCAACCTTTGAAGCAGTGCGGCGGGGGAATAGAATTTAAGAGTTTCGTCCTTCTTCATTTGAAGTTCATTGAGTCTCTCTTGGGCAGCAGCGAGCTCAGTCGTCCGGATTATCCTGCACTGTAGAGGAAATCAACGCAAACGTTTCTGTTAGCTCGTCACTTTCTAGTGTTTGGAAAAGAGTCATCAAAGGCTCAAATTGTTACCTGGTTGCGGAGCTCCAAGATTTGCGGTTCCTTTTCCAAATTCTCCCCTATTAAAAATATAAGCTGCTGTTAGAAAGGGTTTTGTATTCGTACAAATTCATACAAGTATTTTAACAAGAGACTCACTTGTGAGCTGCAAAGTTTCATTCCGGAGATCATCTCGAACCTAAACAAAGAAAATGGAGGTTAAAAGGAAAAGATAAGACTATAACACATGAACCATGAAAGATATGAACAAAAATCTTGAAAAAGGCGCTTACTTTTAAATACGATGCACTTTGCTTGAAGGAATTGTCAAAAGTTTATGCAAGCAAGGTCGCATAAAAGTAAACTCAATGAAATATCACTTAAATCACACTTAATCTAATGTCAGCATTTCATTATGAAATTGTAAGCAAAGAATTTGGCAGTGTAAGCTTCATATGCATCACCATCACCACAAAGGTTGCTAAGCTCTAAGATAAAGTACTCCAACACAATGTCCTATTAAATGCTCTGAAAATCATGGAATACCAACTCCACCATACACCATGTTCATGACTCATCAAGAATACATTATTCGGGGACCAGGAAGAAACATAGATATTTTACAAGTTTAGAATAAGATCACCTCAAGCAATGTTACTTTGTATTTCCAAATAATCTTGACATGACACTTTTCTAACAAAATTTAGTGAGAACAAAAAAACACACTCAGTTACAACTCATTATACAAATGTATACATTCAGTGACTTTCTTGATTTGTTTTTTGCGGTTTAAGTTTCGCCTTTTCAATGAGGCGTACACCAGCTCATATAATTATTCATTCCCATATGTTGCAAATTTCGACTTTTCCAATTTCTCCCTCATAAAAACAAAAAACAAAAGCATAAATTTACCATTCCAAAGCTACTACCAGCTTGAAACAAAAAGCATACTAATTATAATTTTTAACAACTTGCAATACCAACTGATTCACAACATATTTCTGATTAAAAGACATGATTACTACAAATACTTATTAATGAGTAAATCATATGGTCAATATTATTGACATATGCCTCTACTTGACAACAGGTATTATCAGATTAATCAATATTTTAATTGATATGATAGTAAATAAATAATAAAATCTAGTTAAGAGGATAATGTATATAAGCAT
The DNA here is from genome assembly GCA_039657325.1 of Stephania cephalantha. NCBI lineage: Eukaryota > Viridiplantae > Streptophyta > Magnoliopsida > Ranunculales > Menispermaceae > Stephania > Stephania cephalantha. Next base: position 52,939,638 of record CM077572.1, read on the forward strand.
GCAACAGCACCATCAGCAACCACTGACATGCAAAACAAAACCAATGTTTAACTGTACTTGTCACATGTTCTGCCAAAATGTGATCTAGTGAAATAAGAAAAATACAGTAATTTACAACTCACTTTGTTTTGAGTCTTTACTTGATCAAGCGAATGCAAAAACTGATTGTATGCATCTTTGTCAGACAAAAGCTTCCGCAACTCATCCACGCTACATAAAAATCCATGCATTAGATAATCGAGATCCAAATAAATTTCTTTAGCACAGCAGATTGTGCAATACAATTTCCATCGCTATTTAACCACAAAGACAAAATGTCAATTATTAAATTACATTAAACCAATTACCATTAAGCAAGAAAATCAAAATAATTCAGTAAGTACTCCCCTTTAGGATACATTTTACAAGTATAACAAAAAACTTTCACATTCAATGTTGATAATGTACCAGTGTTAGTAGAAATACAAACATATGCATCACTATGATGGAAACCATAAATGTAGACCAAGGGAATATCTGCAGAGAGAACTACGTATTCGAATAAAACTAGGGACTATACCAACGAGTTCTTCATAAAGATCCCCAAACAGCAGCACAAAATAAAAGTTATAAGATCTTGAAACCAAGGCAAAAGTTAATTCTTTCAGTATCTCAAGAAAACCAAAGCATACAAGAGTATTCAGTTACCCTTTACAAGTTCACTGGTGAAAAAACACACAGAAAGTTCATAACTTCCTACGACATTTCAAATTTTAAATGGCTTGAATAATAGAAATGGAGAGAAAGCATACAAGAGCATTAGACCATTATCATGAGACTTGATTCGTTTATGCTCAACAGTATATTACTGTTACCAACCAAGCGGATGACTCGCTGGTTTGGTATGAAGTTACTTGGGTAAGAGGTCGAGAGTTCGAACCTTGCAGTGGCCAAGTAGTGGTTTCTTTCTTATAAAAAAAAAAATAAAACAATATATTAGCTGTACAAAAGTGAGATAGATGCAACTTTTCATGTTAAAATAAGGCATGGGAAACAGTAACTGTCAATCCATTCCAGATCACAGTAGATCAATGCTTTTTACCTAGTAGAGACTTACCTTTTGTCCTTTAACAAGAAAATTATGCTTGAAGCCTCGGAAGGTGGAACAGGGCCAATTGATGAAGATGGAGAGTGATCCAAAGGTCTTTGAACGTTAAGGCCGGATGAGGAGGCGCTACCTGCTGTAGACGGCCTTGACGAATTTGAGCCAACAACAGATGGAGGATACCAAGAAGATTGAGGAACCTCCTGTATACGAGGCGATGCTTGTTGTTCCTGAGAACCCCTGAATGTAAACACATAGATATTAAAACAAAAAAAAAAAACAAAAAAACAAAAACATCTACTCCACCAAACAAATAGATATCCATCTATACAACAAAAGCATGATTAAACTAAAATTCCACTTCTTTCCCACAAACACTCTAGAAATTGAGCTGCCATTTCCTATATCTCCCTTAACCATCATATCTAAAAGCAACTAATTACGACGGTCCCAACTCGCAAAACAGCTCCGATACTTCATCGTCGCTCTTTATTCTCAACATTGAACAATAATAAGGCACAAAAGAACACAGATGCATAGTCACCAACATCAGGGCATAGAAAAATCAAAATTTTCATCCCCACAAAAGCTTTCATCAACATAACAAAACACTATTGTACCAGACTTGCCGATCATAGTTTCCAAGTAATAACAATTCACAGTAAATAATTTTTCAGTAGCTTCTCTATCCCAATTCAAAGACTTAAACTGCGTATTCGCATCACCTTGCCTGCTACGTCGAAATCTGCTTAAGCAAAATCAAGCCTTTTTTCAAGAAACTCTCAACCAACCCCAATTTGAACAAACCAAGAATACAACTTCACAACTCACTCTAAATGACTTTCCCTTAGTTTCTCTACCCAATTCAAAGACTTAAAATGCGTATTCCCATCGCCTCGCCTGCTAATCGACGTCGATACATCTGCTTAAGCAAAATCAAGCCTTTGTTTCAAGAAACTATCGACCAAGAACACAACTTTACAATTCATTAGTAGATGTAAAACACAAACACATGAATCTGTACGTCGAATCAACAAACAACAACAACAACAACAACATATCATCTAATCGGAGAAGCCCTAACAAGAAACGAAATTGAATAGAGTTTGCAACAATTCGGCGATCAGACACCAATCCGATGACCTAAACTGGCGATCGGCGAGCAATAGAAGGCGAAACGAAGAGCAGAGATTGGGAGATACCAGAAGGACTTGAACATGGCTGAAATTGATCCTTCTTCGATGGTTGGTTGGGAGAAGAGGAGAGAATTGGAGAAACCGAAACCCTAATTCCCAATCGCTACGAAAGCCAGTTTCAAAGCCAAACACAACACAACAACGCGTCTCCTCGATCGATCGATCGATCGGCTTTGTTTCGTGGAAATTGAAGGTAGGGCTCGTTTGGTTGTATAATGTTGATTAAGAAAAGGGGTTTTTGAGATGACCCCTTTTTAAGAACTCATCTAGAAGCGGTTTTGACTGTTTTGCATAGGGAAATGCTAGCATGGCCCACCAAAGGCTCGGAGCATGGACACTCAGATGATTCAGCATTGACAGTCAATCGGCCGACTAGGATAGCCACATAAAAAAAAAACACCAATTATAAAAATAATAAAAAAAGTGAGGAAAAATTGTCAGTCAATGTTGAGTGCTGATAGTCGATTGACTGTTAGTGATAACTCAACTGCGTGTTGTTGATGTATGCTCATTATAGAACACAGTAGCATTTTCATTTATATAAGCGCTACATAAATAAGCATTTTTTCATTAGAGAAATGCTAGAGTAACTCATTTTTAAAACCTTTTACTACAACGACAACAAAAAACCCACTTTTGACATTATATACCGAGAGGTTCCACAAATGCGACACACCTTGAAATGTGTGCATGCGTCACATCAAACGGTGCGGATACACTCAAAGTCGATTTGCAAAGTGTCAAACTGTAACGGCCTGAATTTAATTCGCCGTTATTAATGACGTAGTTGCAGACATGACTGACAGCTCAGACGCTCGTAGGACCCGCAATTAGGCAAGTGCGCGCCTAAAGCTAGGTAAGTGGTTATTTTTGTATGCTGATTTGTCTAAATTGCGATGTTTATGTATGCTGCTTTGTGTGGTTACGTATGCTTATTTGAGTCAGACTTGTACGTTTGTATTATACATATGTTGTTTTATTTTGGGGTTTGGGAATTGTGTGACACTTAGGACTCTATAATGTTGATATATTTTGAGATCTTTGAGGTTTGCATGGCTCGAGAGGTAGTCACCAATCTTCTCTTTGCACAGTCTCGCTACTCAGTGATCTGCACCCACCGTCACAAACTAGACGGTGAGTACATGAAATTATTTATGTAATACTGAGAGACATTGATCCACATTCTCAAATAGACAACAAGTATCAAATGACATAATTTAACGTGCAACTATGCTGAAAGAAACATCATGCAAAAAGATACATGAGTTAACCAAATATGAAACTGACTCAAGGCTATGGATTAGGGTCGATCGGCCGTGATCTTCATCACATCGGCTTTTCCACTACAATTTGAGCTCTGCTCTATAGCATTTCAATACAAATTGAGCTTTATATCATAATGTCAAAAGGACGTACTTACTATTACGCCTTTTCTATTCCAAGTGAATTAGTCGTCACCGGAATGTATACTTGCTAACATACCCGAGTTTTAAAACTCGTCATGTTCACCCAAGTTATTCTTGCACCAACAAACCCCGAGGTCCGGTTACCCCGTTCGAGGCACGTTACCCCGTGTGTCATGCAAGGTAGTGGAGAAATTCCCCAACATCCCGACAAGTCTAGTGACCCCCGTATGAAAATTGAATTTCTATCATCAAATGACCCTAACCACAAGAACCACTTTCATATTCAAAAATAACACAACATTGGAATCCAAGAGATGTAACAGCATACTAATGCACAAAGGATTAGAGTCAAAATAAACAAACTAACCTAATAGCATGCTATATCACTGACTTCCACACACAACAATCAACATGACAAAGTATAAGAATTAGAATTAATGATCTATCAAAACTGAGTATGCTATGAACAACATCACAAAATGAGAACTGAACAAGTCATAGCATATTGATTTCAAAGGCAAGTCAGTTCGAATAACTGAGAAGAAATAAATAAATGGCATGAAATGTAAATAAATGTCTAAATCAGGTTACTTACATACACACAACAATTCCTAAGCTATCCGGCTTTTTGTCGAGTCGATGTACGCACCCAATACCCCGTACTAGCTCCTTTAGGGTCCTAAAATTTGACAAATTATCAATTTAGGTTCAAGCTTAATGATTTACAACTCCTAAATTGGTCGAAATCGGTCAAAATCGAATTCGAGACTGATTTGCCGATTTCGCATTTTTTCGAGGTAAAACCCCGATATAACGCCTCGACCGACTCCTGAATTCTTCATTTTTTATAGAAATATCGAATTTTTATTGATTTGGGTCACAAATATATTTTTCCCTATTTTTCTGGAATTTTCCTGAATATTTTCATAATTTTATCTATTTTTTGGAATTTATTATATTAAAAATCAGTTTCATTTAATTTAATAATTAAATATATATATATATTATTTTTTATTAAAGTGGGTCCGGGTCAACCCGACCCGGTCCAACCGGATCCGGGTTGACCCGAACCGACTCCCCATCTTTTTTTTCACTGCACGAGTGCTGCAGTGTTCTGCTGTTTTTTTTTTTTTTCTTTTCTTTTCACTGGGGTTGGGAATGATGAAGTCCAAGAATTAGCTTGCAAATTCTTGACAGGATAATGATGAAGTCCAATCTTGACAGGATAATGATGAAGTCCAAGAATTAGTTTGCAAATTCTTGGAAAAATATGAAAAGATATTACGGGATGACATTTTGGTAATTTCGGTGAAGTTCGGGCGTTTGTGTTTCGACGTTCAGAGGGCATGAGTTGATTGGAAACGGCGAAATTCTATCGTTTCGCCCTCCGAAACAAACGGCAATTTTGCTATTTTAGGAAAGTTTTGTTTAGCTTATAACTTTCATTAGGAATTTCCATTTTTTTTGCCGTTTGCGGCATTTGTTTCTATTTTTCGTCTAGTTTCCAGTTTATGGCTTTTTAGGGCTTTTTGGACTTTTTACTATTTTTGGCAAATTTTAGGGTTTCGCTATTTAAGCGACCTATTGGATGTAATTCACAGTTTTTTTTGCTTGAATAAAAGAATTTTCGAACTTTGGCTTAAGTTCGAGTTATATGGTAACTTATGGGTTTTCCACACTAGGTTTCAGAGTTACATGTATGACGATAATGTTTCATATTTTAGCTTGTCATGAGAAAAGACTTCCGCTGTGGTTTATTTGGGATTAACATGATATTATAGCAAGATGATTTAAGTTCATTAACAATTTAAACAGTAAATTGTTGTTCATTGAGGTTAATAATGATTAAATGGTGGATGAGATGACATGTGGACATAGCTGGCGCTGGTAAGCCAAGTTGTGGGCCTGCATTGGCCCCCGTGGCGGTCCATTTGAAAAATGGGCCGTTATACAAAATAAGTTAGAAAATCATTTTCTCTAAAAAAAAAAACAAATTATCCAAGCTTTCCAAAGTTTTTTTTATTTAAGAGGGAGTCGAGCTCAAGATCTTTCCAAACCTTGCCTTGTGGCTAATGATGCCTCTACCATCCACTTGAGATAGCTTTCCCTAGTTTTTAATTGTTTATAAGTGTTAATCTAACGTTTTGCAAATTAATTAGCTGTGACTTGAGGAAAAAGCTTGGTAACCCACTTTGGCACCGACCCAATTAGATGTCGAGCATTTTACCTCGAGATGTGCACGCATATATCTCTGCATTATTGGACATTACAAAATCGGTGCCCAAAGTGGGTTACATTTGATGTAGCAAATCATGGGCACTTTCCAATCATATCATTAGTGGTGTTACAAGATTTTCCATGGTGTACTTTTTTTTTATTAAGTTTTGGATAGATTAGAATTAGAATAAATAAGTTTTTTTAAGTGGATTAGAATAAATAAGTTGATGAGAAGGAGAACAAAAAATTGTTTAAGAACAAAAAAATTGATTAATCAAGTTTTTTTTTTTCTGAATCTTTTAGTTTTCACCATATAAACTAATGTCGTCTATAATTTTTCTTTCCTCAAAGCAAATTGGCAATTTTGTTGTATGAAATTGTGAATCAAGAATTTCAAAAGGTCGTAATAAATAAATAAAAAAGTCACGGCTTATGATTTTCCTTACGGGGAGGTGGATGACATACTTAAAAGAGCAAGAAGCATTTACCAAAAAAGAAAATGAAAAATACTTAGTGTACCCACTTTAGACGCCGATTTTGGAAAAAAATTACACAAGTACAACATAAATTAGTTTAAATGAGCAAAACGAGTGTGCGTTTTTTTTTATTCTTGATATAAGCTATATCGCCTTTTAAAAATGCGCTATCAGGGGATGAAAAATTTTCAGCCTACGTGGACACATGAATAACACATTTTAAATTTTTTTTTGAGTCAGACGCTATTCATGTATCCGATCCAAGTTAGACAAATAACACGAATAACGTCTTTTTATCAATCCACGTGGATTGGTTGGGTGTCCACGCGGAAAAGACAAACATGAATAGCGCCTTTTGAAAAAGCGCTATTCTTGTTTCTCGGTACACGTGGACATACACGTGGGATGTCCACATGGAAAAGGCAAAAGTTTAAAGGATGTGTTGCATGGTTACTATGGGTTGCACGGGTTGTCCGCCTCGCGATACGTGTGTGACGTTTGCATGGGGCGCATAGTCTGTAGTGGATATGCATGGGTTGTCCCCTCGAGATACGTGCATGATGTTTACATGGATTATCCACCTCGAGATACGTGTCTCTCGTTTGCATTAGTTATCCACCTCGAGTTACGTGCATGACGTTTAAATGGTTTGCATGGACTGCAGCAGGTTGCATGGGTTGTCAACCTCGAAATATGTGCTTCACATTCGCATGGTTTGCATGGATTGCACGAGGTTGCATGAGTTGTCCACACCTCGAGATATGTGTGTGACGTTTGAATGGTTTGCAAGAAGATGCATGGCTCGCCCACCTCGACATACGTGCGTGGCGTTTCCATGCGTTGTCAACCACGAGATATGTGTGTGACGTTTGCATTGGCTTTACCACCTCGAGACACGTGCGAGTCGTTTGCATGATTTATTTGGATTTTATGAAGTTACATGGGGAGTCCACCACGAAATACGTACGTGACATTTGCATGGTTTGCATGGATTAGGCAAGGTTGTATGAGTTGTCTACCTCGAGATACGTGCGTGAGGTTTGCATGGATTGCAACAGGTTGCATGAGTTGCACGATGTTGCACGGGTCGCCCACCTCGACAGATGTGCCTGTGTCACAGCCCAACATGTTTAACTGTGTTATTGTCTTTACACGGGCTCGACGACCCGTACTGTGGGACCCACACTGTGATATGTCCGTTTACCGAGGCGATGGTCGAGATACATTTTATATTTGTGTGATGTATGCCTAGTGTACTGTATAAGTGTAGACTACTAAGTCATTTACGGGTATGCAGGTATCGAGACGAGCAGAGACGCACCTCGAGTTGCGTGTCGATGTGGGACCGAGGTAGCGGCATATTAGGTAAGATTCAATTATTTACATTAAATTGACAATTATTTGGTAATGCGTGGTTTGTATGTGGCCACATCTATTAATACATCTAGAGATATAATATGGGCTTAAGTTAAGGAATAAAATAATATACACCACTAGATAGGCATGGAAAGTCACTCACACACATCTCGAGAAAGAGTGCCACACATCGGAGTCATTTGAGAGTGACACATGGGACAAGTGGTGTGAGCAAGAACCACACAATACGCCTCGAGATACGTGTGTGGGTTAAGATGTGTGGTTCACATTCAAGCCAACCCAAATTATATATATATGTTGGTCAAATGAATCAAAGTCTAACTTATTTCTCCATTTTATCTTTTCAAAGTCGGTGGAACAGTGAAAAAAAAAAAACACAGTGAACAGAGGAGGAAGAAACCGTGGAGAGAAGAAGAAAGAAAGAAGGAGAGAGACCGACAGCTCGACGAAGTGAACGCACGGTGAATGGATTTGGCGTTGTTGTTTGTGTTGTCTTTGTTGCTGTGTGGTTTGTTGTTGGTGTACTAGCCATGGAGGTCGAACCTCCATGGCCGAGAGAGGTGTGGGGGAGATGGCAGGGGTATCTCCCCTGCCATCGAAACCAGTTGGGTTTGGTAGCCAACTTCAACGCCTTAAGAGAAAAATAAAAATAAAAAGAAACGAAACTGCTCTGTTTCGAGAGGAAGAATGAGGTCCCCAGGCCGGTTCGGCTCGGTTCATGCCCAAAGAAAAAAAAAAAAAAAAAAAAAAGAGAAGAGGAGAAAGGGGTGAACAGCCCGGTTCAACCCAAACCCAAATTAAAAAAAAAAAAAAAAAAAACACACAAAAACAGAAAAAGAAGAGAAAAATGAAAGGAAATTTGGAAAAATTTCAGAAAAATAGGGAAAATTCCAAAAAATTATATTTCGACAAAATAAATAAAAAATAGTGAATTGCTAGGAAAAATAAAATATTTGGAATTTCGGACGAGCAATTTTCGGGAGTTTTATCTTGAAAAACGCGAAATGGGTCGAATGGCCGAAAATAAATAAAACAAGGTTTTTTTAGCACTTTGAATCGACTTCGATTTGGCATAAATTGAGACATTATTGAATGTTGTGAAACTAAGGGGAGAACTCAGGTGTTTGGGCACGTACTTCGAATTGTCGATGGATCAGATAAACTAGGACAAGCGTGTGACTTGTATATACGACTGTGAGAATTTTATATTTCATCTCATTCTCTTATTGCTTTTTTGGTCTATTGGTAGACATTACTACTTGAACTCGCACATCATGTTGTTCTTGTATCTATTTTGGATGAATATTGTGACATGATGCCTTGTGAATCGTTTCGTTGCCTCTGATTCCTACACTTGAGTTCATTCTTGAACAAAATTGAGAAAAAGCATGCTAATAGAATAATGTGGATTTACTTGGACTTGTCTTCAATTTTCTTTGGGCTTTCTAACCTAACTTCTCTTGGTATCCTAGCATTTTGGAATTATTCGTCTTTGAAATTAAAGTAGGGATTATCTAGTGTCCATTGCACGAGAGATGCGCGGTTCACGGGGACATGAGTCTACCGGGGTTTCGGCACTTACCACTACACTTGCGCGACGCACGAGGTATGGGACTCGGGGTGGTCGGCAAGCATGAGATTGATGTTGTAAAGCGTAGAGCGCAGCTCCGCTATTTATGTGAGATATGTTGAGCGCAGCTCCATATAGTAGTGGGAAAGGTTGGGTGATAGTTCTCACCGCCGACCGGACGTAGATCATCGATCTCGACTTAGCTTTTAAATACCATTAGTTTCTTTTGAAAATGTGGCATAAAATTCTTGATTAGTGTCGACTCTCCTCACTCATTTGTATGTCTCGACTTTTGATGTATTATTTTTATGTCATTTTGAGTTGTACATTGAGTTGAGTGAATAGTGTCCTATATATACGTGCTTGTGCTACTGTTTTTTCTTGGTTTTCCACACTTAAGAATTTTGAATTATCATGGCTTCCGCATAATCGTTAAACTAAATGAAAATGATAATAGAGGTCAAGACATGAATTTAGAGGAATATAGGAACGAAAGGCTGACTAATACGTAATTAAGTCTTAGGTGAGTTGGATTAAAGTTGGATTAAAGCTTGATTACGAGATTAGGCCGGGCGGTGCCCTGTTTAGTAGTTGGGGCCGTCACAGCCTGACATTTGCATGAATTCTCCACCTCAACATACATGCGTGATGTTTGCATCTTTAATGGTTGTCTACCTCGAGATACGCGAGTGACGCGGGTTGTCCATCTCAATATGCACGTGTCGTTTGCATGGGTTCTCCACCTCGATATGTGATATTTGAGTTGAACAAATAACTCATTTTCAAAATGAGTCATTCATAGAGTTTAGTATTTCGTATAGATAGCTCATTTTCAAAAGAAGTTATTCATACAAGTGTCTTCCACCTCACCAACGATGCATGTCACCTCATCATCAATAGCTCTTTTTGAAAAAGAGTTATATATTAGTTTTAAAATTTTAAAGTAAGTTGATGAATAAAAAAGTAAAGCCACTTTTCGAAATCACGTTTCTTTGCCACCAAGACCAAATCAATAAGCCGAGCAAACAAAAAACCAACGTGGGAAAAGCTTCTTTTTGAATGCCAAGCCAGTGTAAGAAAGCAGCCAAGAGTCATTCTACCAAACAAGCTGTCTATGTAAAAGCCACACATCAATGTTTTTCCTTGCAATTTGATCATCTAAGACTGTATATAAAATGCCAAAAGCATTGCCAGCAGCAATGCAGACGTTTAAGCCGTGTTGGTATTGTAACTGTTTCTTGCTCATTTGTCTATTCTTCATGAAGTACATGTGCAATAAATAATTGTATACTATATAGTTGAAGCCGGTTTAGTCAATAGTTTTGACAAAAACTTTAATATTGTAGGCAAATATATCCTAACCTTTCTAATAACAACAACAACAACAATAATATAACATCGGTCCCAAATTAACTGAAGTCGATTATACAGATCAAACTCTTTTATTATGCTCGATTTAATACAATTGATGGTGAGCTTTTTAAACCATAACCTTTCTAATAATCAAATCTCTTAATATCAGCGTACTTTCCAAGTTGCAAAACGTATTCTTGATTACATAAAAAAAAAAAAAAAAAAACGACCACAGAACTTCAATCCCATAATTAGGTGATATTAGAACCGGGCGAGTTGTTATTAAAACTGTTACAATATAAGAGCAAAAATCAAACAATAAACAAACTCATTCTTCTGATAATTTTCCTCCCAACCAATTGAGAATTCATAACCACTTTGTCATATTTTTCATTCATATTATTCTGATTTCATAACAAATTGGAAAGAAAAAAAAATTACAAAGTAGGAAATGAATTATATGAAAATAAGAGAAGAATATAAATAACATAAATGGAAGAGTACACTAAGCTGATTGTGTACTGTGAGGGGATTGGTTTGCTCTCAAACCAAGGCGAGCCTGACACCAACATTTTTACATTTTTCAATTCTTCAACCGCTCTTTATTTCCCACCTTTCTTCTTTTTTTCTTTTTTTCTTTTTTCTATGCTGTCACAGTTACCACAGTTTCACTTCTTTTTCATCTATATTTTTTCTTTAAGGAGCTGGTGATTGTGTTATGTTACCTACCATCTTCAATGCCAAACAAGGCTGGTCAACTGGGACCTGCAACATAGCAAAACATCACAATTTTGAGAGTTTTAGGAGTACTTTCACCAGAATTGTAATAAAGTGACTATTCTCTCTGATTGTCCAAAAATTTAAGCTTGGCCTAGGGAGGCCAATGATGTTGACAATCCTATAAATATTCAAGGGAAGTATAGTACTATTGAACTTCTGTTACTCTTGAAACAGAAAAACATGCAAAAAATAAATAAATAAAGAAGGGCCAAACTGCTCCAATTGTTGAAGTTTGGTTTGTCCAAGTCAAGGGTAGCAAATCATATTTTCTCATGTTGAGCTCAATGGATGATTAAGGATTCAGTTGAATTTCAAAAGAAAATTTAAGCATGATTGCGTTTGATGTATAATTTTGTTCGAATCCTCTTTGTTTTTGTTTGGCTTTTTAGATTTGAATTAAAACAGAAGAATTTTATCGAATTTTGTATTAATCACGGGTTTAATGAAATGCTACAAATGAATGAATAGAGAGGATGAGAAGCTCACAAAGTGACCAGCCTCGAGGATCCAATAGAAGTGCAGGTTCTTGTATGACTTGAAAAACCCTCTTGTTAAATCATCACCACAATATAGAGCAGTTCGGTACGCGGCTTGGAATTCCTTTAGCCCTTCCCACCTAAATGTAAAAAGGTCAAGATTATTTATCTTCCCTTCGATGAGATACTTAATGTTAAATTTAGAGGGAGAAAATGTTACTTGAGTTTCTCAATCCAGGCTTCCGTTCCCTTAGTTGCGCATATGAGATCGAGCTACAACAATAAAAGCAAACATAATTTAAAAAAGAAGAGAAAAGACAACATTGCATCCATAATGTCAATGACTTCAGCCATTACTAGTACAAATGGTCCCTCATCCCACTTGCTCTAAGGCTCATCCCATTCAGAATTTTATCTAGTTGTGAAGAATTATACCTGTCCATTGTACACAGTCACATTCACCCCTTTGCGCAAGAGCTCATCGACCTGGAAAAAATTAATAATCGATCTTTAGACCTTAATTTTTTGGCAAATCACAAGCTGAAAGACAACATCACACCGAGGAAATGAATGAAGAAATAAAAGTCTCCGTATCGCTGAATTAGTATCGATACTAGTACATGTTTGAGAACTGATTTTACCTCATTTATTCTTGGCTTCATAAAATCACCTGATAGAGCAGAGAAGACATCCCCCGACTGTCCTCCCCATCTATACCAAATAATCAAACAAAAGACAGAAAACAGTCATGTTAGGCGATCGGCAAAGGAACATATGATGGAAGGCGGGATTGTCGTTCAATCAAACTTACGTTACATCAGGAGGAATAATGTTTAGTTTTTTCCTAATGGGTCCATTCATTAAACTACTTAGATCGCCATCACCTCCAGGAGTAGCTCTCATGGAGTCGAGATATCTCGAGTATCTATTCAATGCAATTGCTTTAGATAACTCTAGAGCCGTCAATGAAACCGGGTCTGCCGCCGAATCCAACAAGAAATTATAGAAGTCCTGTAGTACCAAAAATCATTCTAGGCATTACGACAATTAAGAATATAATCAATTATAAATCTATAAAACTTAAGTAGAGATAACAAGAATGAGCAAATGAACATATACCACTGAGTTACTGTTCATACTAATCACATTTTCCAAATCACTCCATGAATTTGTTGCATCCTCATAAAGGCCATTTTGAAGCTCCTCCTTGATCTTCTGAGCTAAACTGTTAAACAAACACAATAAATCTTGTTATAACAACATACAAGTCGATCAAATTGCTAGTTTTTCGATGCCGTTTAGTCTGAATTCCACCTGTTAGACTTAACCAATCCATTGCTGTCGAGCCGCGATACATCCTTGAGCAAAGGCCCCCATGAAAACTGCATTTCCAAATTAAAGAACTCACTCTAGTCCATCAAGCAAGAAGGATAAAACAAACAAGCTGTTGATCAAGTAAATCAAAGAAGTCGAAAAAGGCGAATCGTTTGTTAACAAATTACAAGGCAGCCACTCACCACAAAATCTTCAGGAGAAATCCAACTATCTCCCAAAGCAATTCCTACAAAAACAAAAAAATTGCAGCAATTCATATGGGCATTTTTACAAAGAATTGGTGGCATTATATCCAATTCAAACCAAATACATAGTAACTGAAAACATACACATGAATTGCTCCATTACCTCCTAACTTAAGCTTCAAATCTCCTGCTTCAATCGCTCGTAATACCGATAATCCGAGAGTAACCGCATATTTTCCACCATAAGACTCAGCAACAATGTAAAGAGGACTCTTTTGGAGAGTCAAATTTTTGTTAAAGATCTCCTTCAACAAAGTAGTTAAATCAGTTGCTGCTTCTTCATCAGTTGTCACCAATGCATCAGTGTCCTCAACAAAACTGAACCCTGTCCCCACTGGATTATCCTGAATTCAACAAAACCACAACAGATTCTTCAAAACCAAATCACACCCATTTTCAATCACACTAACCAAACCCCAAAACTCACAACAAATAAGAGATCAGCCTTTCGCAACCAGGTCGAATTTCGCGGCTTCAAATCAGTGTCCAATGGCCCAACTTCCTGAAAGTTCCCAATCCCAACTCCAGAGCCACCCTGTTTTGATCAACAAAGATTGAATTTTTTTTTTCAGATTTTTGAAATCAAATCAAATGGGTCTCTTTGAAAAAACAATCAAAATCAAAATCAAAATCAAACTCACTGGTCCGCCTTGCAACCACAGAACAATGGGCCATGGCCGATTGGGATCTTCAACTCTGTATGGGCTTTTGTAGAGCCACCAGAACATATGAGCCTCTACAACACAGAAAAACAAGAACCCATGAATTACAGCTCAAAATCAGTAATGGGTCGATCGGAATTCCCTTAAAAATCAAATTTTGATGCATTTGGCTTACTGGGTCGGACTCTAGCGTACCCCCATTGCTCTGACCCATCAGGGGTGCCAGAAGCAGCCTTGGCAGTCAAAATTCCGCCATTGAAGAAGAGGAGGAGAACCAGGAGAGATGGAATCTTCATTTGAAGATGTAAACAATGCCCAATGAAGAGAAGTCGATCTTCTACGATAACAAATATAGGGAGAGAGAGAGAGAGAGAGAAACGACAAAGTAAAACCAAAAACTGTGAAAACTTGTTTTCTGGGGCAGAGGAGACTTGAAGAAATTGAAAAGGTGAAGCCTTTTTAAGGAAATCAGGTCAGACAGAGAAGCAAAGACGGCTGAGTGAGTCCCTTGTGTTTAATTGATTTGTTACTGCATCAATTGGAACGCCCCCCCTGTTTTTTTCTTTGATATCTCTGGTTGTTAAGCGCGATTTTTCACAGCATCAGGAAATTGAAATCCAAATCGTGCGCTTGATTAACATAACCTTGTGACCTTTTTTAAACAGAAAAAGTGTTATTTTCTTATGGTCGCTAAAAAAGTGTTATTTGTTGATATTTATTGAGATTCAAGGAAATCACGGAAAGATTTTTTATTTCCTTATTCTTGGTCAATTTATGCACATTAAGGAAATATTTTCTTTCCTAAACCTTTTCCTAATCTCAATAATTTTTTTTTTTTTTTAAAAAGATTCATTCATTTAGAGCAGGATCTAATGCTAGTGTTGCTTCAAATCTATGTTATTTTGATATGCACTATCCTGCATGGATAGCGCTGATGACCAGTGCCGCTATTCACAACACTAAACATTATTTTATTATTATTTTTAAGATTTTGTATTGATCTTTATACCTTATATAATGTTTATCTCATTTAAAAACAAATAAAATGATAATAAGGTAACATAATGTAAAAGATATTGTAAGTGGGTTGGAAAAGTTAATGCATCTCCAATGGGACCATGGATTGGAGTGGAAATGGATCCACCTAGGATATAATCCACATCCAACCCAAAAAATGTTCTCTAATGGAGCCGTGGATTGATAATGTCCATCATAATGTGGCATGTAATCAAAGTAGATGGTGTCTACTACAACGTCTACTTCTAGACATTGTGGTAGACTGCCACGTCAGCATTATTAATTCTTTTAAAGTTTTTATTTTTTTCAAGCCTTTATTAATATTATTAAAATTGAAAATAAAAGTGTCAACTTATCAATTCATGGTCTAAATCCACATTACTATTGGTGATCATTTTACGAGGTGAATGTCTATCTAGTGCCACATAAGATAAACATTCTCTCCACATCCATGATGTGACACTAATCCATGATCTAAATTTATGTTGTCATTCGATATGCTCTTAACAAAATTTGATGTTAAAGTTACATTAAAATAATGTAAAAGTAACACTATTTTATTGTTTGGGGTCAGAGATACTCTGAATCAAGCGTTTACTTGATTCCTATAGCAATTTTTGAAAATGTAATTTCAGGGGCAAAGAAAATGGAAAATAAATAAAAGAAAATTAAGAAAAACTGTTTTTGAATTCTGTAACAAACGCACCCTAACTAAAGGGGCCCTTCTCAGTGCACATATTCGAATTGTTAAGCGCAGAAATTGACGTGCGAGGAAAGTCTCGCTATCGAAATCTTTTGGGAAAATTTGGGTGTCCTCGTCTGCGATTTTATTTCCTGCACTATCTAATTATAGAGCCACGTGGCATGTTTGAGCAGTTTTGATGATGGGATTTGAAACTAAAAGTGGCCCTTTGGATGACATCAACGAGATCAGACGGCTATGGCTACAAGTCACATTAGAGTACAGCTCATAGAAATAATTGGCCAAGTTGTAACTATGGTGTGAGTGGAAATATGTGTAAGTAAGATATTTATTTGGTATTTAGTTGAAACTTGCAAACTTAAAAATAGTAAAATGTGAGAATTGACATAAATACCCTTCAAAAATTTTTAAAAAAAAAAAATGCGAGGGACTTGGAAAAAATAATTGTGAGGGGTATAAATAAATTTCATTTGTAAGTATTTTTAAAAGGTCTTAAAAAATGATTTTTGTGAAGGATGAGAGGAAAGAGTTGGTTTGGATTAATAATGAGTGGGCTTTGTGTGTTAGTTTGAAGAGTAATGGAGTGCCACTTTATTGTTAGGCACAAAATTTGGACACCCC
Organism: Stephania cephalantha; assembly: GCA_039657325.1. NCBI lineage: Eukaryota > Viridiplantae > Streptophyta > Magnoliopsida > Ranunculales > Menispermaceae > Stephania > Stephania cephalantha. The sequence continues at coordinate 52,956,156 of CM077572.1, forward strand.
AAGAGTGAGACAATTTGGTTGTGCTTAGTGTTAAGAGATATTGGTTAATTAATTACTTATCCATGTCGATGTGCACTGTTTTATCGAGTCATATTTCAATGATAAAATTCATAATATTTTGCCTTTGATTTTGAAGGCATGGTAAAGGTCACAAAAATATTCGGGTATATATATGACAATATTTAGGCAAAATAGCATTTCATATACGACCAAAAAATGTCACAATTATGAGCGCTCATTGTCAATAATTATTTGTCATTTGTAGTGGTGCACCACTTTTATTCCAATTTTTGGTGGAATTGTCAATACGACATTTACCTGATATTTTCACATTTTCCACGTTTATAAATTTATTATTGCGATCATGATCATTATATGCAACATATGCTTCTTAATTTGAAGTTGATCTATTTGGACGAGAGCGATATTATATTTATAATATCTCATTATTTTACTCAGCTACCATGAGACAAGAAATCAATCCTTAATATTTATTGGATTGACGTGCGCACTCGATATTTGTTGCAGCAATAAATCGAGGCGGGCCACGTGACCTTTTTTATTGTCTCATCAGTCATATTTCCACATAGCCTCAACATAGAGGTAATTAAAATTGCGAAATTATAATTAATATTTGGTGATTAAATTTTGTAGCTTGAGACTCAACCACTCATTTTGAGCTTTTGGAGCATTACTTTTTTTTGGTATTTATATATTTATAACTCCATAGGGTGAAAAGATATATAAAGTGAAATATTCACTTTTCAAATCTCTAAAGAGATATTGACAAATGATTTAAATTTTGTATAACACAACTTAGTCTTGCATAGATGTTGTATTAACAAATTATAGTATCTAATTGTCATTACGAGTAACTCTTGTCGGTAATATAATAAGGCAACAAGTTCAACTATGGTTGAATAATATTTTAAAAATAAATTTAATATAAAATAGTTTTCCCCTTTTTATGTAAAAACATAACATATGATTAAATATATGTTCACAACTTGATTCATTAATGAACAAAATGTACTATTCGTATGAGTTGGTGGGACAACCTCTAAGTTGGGTGGCGAGAAATAGTCTACTTAATATCATGTCTCCTCGAACGGGATAACCCGTCTCCCTTTCAATGTTTAGCTTTACCGGGGACAAAGCTTACCCACTATCAACTCAAACTTATAGCATTATTTGTATTATAAAATCAAGAATAGAACAATAACTAATCGTTTGTAGTTTTAAAAGAAAAACTATATGTCACACATTGACTTTTGATTTTTGATGTAGAAGATCGTACATGACGCAACTACAGAGCATACTTTCGCAATCGGTGACGTTATAATGCATAGTATATGATTAAAGTATGCATATAGAAGTGATGCATGTAATAAAGGAAGCAACCATGATAATATAGAAATAAATTGAACTTATTTAAATAACAAAAGTTTTACCTTCCTAGTTTTGTCTCCTTAACAAGCCTTCTTGAACTTCAAGATCTCCTTAATGCTAGAGCAAGCTCGTGCGATAACGTGTTGTAAATTGAGTTGGAACTTGCTCAAACATATTTTTAAAATAAAAAAATGATTTGTGAGGGACTTGAGAAAAGATGATTTGTGAGGGGTATTTTTGTCCATTGAACTCCTGAGAGATATCTCCTTATGGGGGAGTGGGGGAGGTAACTCACCCCCTCTCCAACCCCCTCCCCCGTAAGTTAGGAGATATCTCAAAGGGAGTTGTTTGGTTGTCCAACTCCCTGTCTCACCTCACATACCAAACAAGGCCTATAAAATCACAAATTAAATGGTCAGAAACAGTTTTAGATTGCGATACAATGTATTGCAGAGTAAGGTCTCGTTTGGTTGAACTGCTTATGAGTTATAACTCACCGAATTTATTTATTTTTTATATATGCGGGTATCCGGGCGAGCCTAACTATTTTCACGAGCCCCTAGTACAATCAGCTGAAAGTACCGCAGTGGTTTGATCAATTTTGAAGCAACAAAGAATCAAACCTTAGATCGTGCACCTAATTCACACAATCTCATGCTCGCCCTAATTATTAGGCCAACCCGTCTGGGTTAACTCATCGAATTATATAAGTGGTATAAAAATATTAATTTCCCAGTGGGTCTAGAATTTCTTCACAAAGAAGTATTTCCCCCGACCATCACTATCAATAGAAATAATGTCCCTTGATTTGTATATCTATATGTGTTGCGTGCTACAAAAACCAAGGTGTATCCAAAAAACACCCAACAAAGTGTTTGTCAAAAGTGGATTATTTTAACATCTTCCATGATAATACAACTTTGAGGCACTTACATCAAAGCGCACTACATTGGACAACTCCAGCTATAGGCCTCGTTTGGTTTGTTTTTGCAAGCTTACAGTGTGAGTTTTGAGTTAACTCATTGGAGTTAATATTTTCATGTTTGGTTCAACTTTAAACTTGTAGGGAAGTTTCAAATTTATAAACAATAAAAAATATGAATTGACATAAATAGCTTTCAAACAAGAGAGAGATGAGTAATAAATGAGTCATTAATAAGTGGTAATTGTGTCCACAACTCCTAGGAGACAACTCCCTAGGGGGGTGGTGGAGAGATGTTTCACACCCTAGGATGTAGTAGTTGAGAGATAACTTGCAGGCAAGTTGGGCAACAAAACAAGATTTCCCAACTCCCTGTAAGTTATCTACAGGGAGATAACTCCACCCCTAACCAAACAAGGCCATGGAAATAGGTTTAATTTTGACAGCAACCGCACTTTAAACTACAACTCTCAAGACTTTATATGGATGTAATTAGGTAGTAATTGAGATGCTAGGAAACAATTCAAATCAACAGTCATTAGAAGGAAACAATTCAAATCAAGTGTCTTTGGAAGGTAACAAATCAAATCAAGGATCATTGGAAGTAAATATTCCATCCGGTCATTTATATAAGTCGTTCTAACAAAAACTTTTTGTTCAAAATTGTTAGTATTTTTAGAATTCAAGAGTGTATTTATTACATTTTTACTCATTTTACCCTTATATAATTCAAAATATTAAAAGGTATATAACTAAATTACACTCATAATTAAGGCTGCCTTAATTCTTGTGTCCTTACCTTAAACAACTTATATAAATGATCGGAGGGAGTAATTCAAATCTAAATTCTCCATTTGAATTGTTTTCTTGATTAGATTTGTTACCTTCCAATGATACTTGATTTGAATTGTTTCCTTTCGATGGTTTGGTAATACTGCAACAAAATCGATTAATTCCACAACTTGTTATTTATGGATACTCCCTATAAGGCTATAAGTACCAACCGAGCAAGATTAGGTTGCATATAAGGCCTAGCTAGCATTTCTTAATTTGATCTTTCTGTTGTCCGTCTATTCGGCCTTTATTACCAACCAAAAAGAGAATTTGGTTAATAGGGGACACCCTACGTATAATTAAAGATGCATTGAATGACATAATGTTACATTTGAAAACATATCCATTCGAATAATTTTGTTTGGATTAGAACTGATCTTAATTAATTAATCAAGCTGTGTCCATGCAAGCATATGGTGTGTAGTGTTGGATGAATCGACTCACGAGGGAACAATGCAGTTGTGGGGCATGTTGGTCGCAATCTTATATACAAAAGCAAAGTTAGCTGGTTATTCTAACAAGCCCTATAATTTATAAACAATCTCTTTGTTTGACTTTGGCATTGTTTTTTTTATTTCTCACTTTTGAGTGTGAGCTGCCATTTTCTACTCATGCAGGCCAGAGATTTCTTAGGTAAGACAAGTCCTTACAAGGGCAAAAGACTAAAAGTAACGCACAACCGTGTGTGCGTAGTGTTCGATCTTAGTTCCGTGCTTCACTGTAACAAAACATTTATTATTTTCACTGTAATAAATTGTTATCCCCTTTATAAAGTAGTTTATAAACCACCTCAATGTAGCATTCAAGATTTTATTTTATTTTTGATAGGAGAGGCTTTATTCACTATAAAAAAAAATCTCGTCGCTAATCACGTACGTCCCGTCGCTATACCGAAATAGCGACGGGTGTCAGAAATAGCAACGGATTAGCGACGGGGCCACATCGCTAAATCCCGTTGCTATTTTTTGACCAATTAACAAAAAAAAAATTGTTTCAAAAACAAAAATAGTAATATTTTTAAAATGAAACAATCGATGTTTCTCTGTTCATCATCCCCGTCGTCAGTACGCGCGAGATCCATCACCTACCAAGCAACAACTACTACTCTAGATGTCTCTGCTTCCATTCAACAAACACTACGAGTCCTCTCCACCCATCAAGAACAACAACAAATGGTTGAGAATGAGATCCTGGAACCACCATCACAAGACTTGATCTCTGTAACTCTCCACCCTAGAACCTCCCACCACTCCCCTGCCTACAAAGACTACAGCTCCCTCACCCTCGCCCGTCCGCCCGCGTCAAATCCCTCACTCTCAAGTGCGACTGTCTCCACCCAAATCTCTAACCCCCGTTTTAATTCCTTAATCAGGATTACCAACCCTTGACGTGGGACCTACACCGTGATACGTGCACCGACCAAGGCACTTGGCCGAGGTATATTATATTTTTGTATTGATGTATGCCTAGTGTTATGTATTGTGTAGACTTACTAAGTCGGTTTGTACAGTTGTAGGCGTCGAGACGAAAGCGGGGACGCGCCTCGAGTAGTGTGCGAGCCGGGGAACCGAGTAGTTAGCATTTTGGTAAGTCTTATTTAATAATAATATGAAATAAGGAAATACTTATAAGCCTATGGTTGTGTTTGTTAATGTAAATCAAATTAAAGGCCTATAGTTGAGTAAATTAAATGGAAAGCATATGATTGGTCTAGAGATACGCATTGGCACATCTAGGAACTAGGTGAGTAATAAAATGGTGTCACTTGAGGTTGAGTTAGTGAGATATATGGCAAGAGGTGGACCATTAGATATTCTTCAGGATACATAAATCCATGGAGATCAAGGGCTAGGAAGGAACATTACCTTAAAACCAAATCACTCATTCTTTTTTGCTGGAGAAGAAGAAGGAGTTGCTAGAGATGAGTGAATCATCAAGGTGTTGAAGGAATCCATGGGAGTTGGTGAAAAATTCTCAAGTTAGGGTGCTACATCAACTAGGTACAAATCGTTTTAGTTGAAATTAGAACAAGTTCTGGTTTTAGACTAATTTCAGATGGTAGATGATTGAGTATTTGCAATTGATTTATATATTTGGATTCTTCATTTCAAGCTGATAATCCAACTATATTGAAGTTTTTATTTTGGTTTTGAAATAATAAAGATATGAATTTTTGAAATTGCAACACCAAAACTAGAATTATGCATGTTGTATTAGGAATCAACCTGGGTAATTTGGTCATAATCTGCCCATTTTAGATCCAAATTAATCCAAACCAGTGACATTTGAAAGATTATTTAAAGGGGAATAACTTTGCTTAGCTGAATATGTTTTGATTCAAATGTTTTTATGTCCAAACATGCTCTACAAATAGGTACTGAAATTAAAAAGGAAAGTTTTGAAACTAAATTTGTTAAGGGCATAACTCCCTAACTACTTATCTAAATGAGCTAATCTTTTAGTATGTTGTATTTTGTATATTTGCTGCCTTGTGACCAAAAATCGCATTTTTAGGAACTATAGATTAGGAGAAATAGATTTTCTAAATCCGCTGGTCGGATTAAATTCCAATTAGACCTGTGTTTACTAAAATCATGACATTTCTTTCATTTTAAATCAGAATTTTGCAAACTAAACCTTTTCGGAAAGCTAAGAGAGAGACCAACAATAATTGTACTGATGGAGGATTTCGATATTTGGACCATTTCATGCCTAAAAGTGCATTAAAATGTAGGACTGAAATCGAAACTTAATTTAGTCTTTAGGGGCTGATTTAGGAAAATTGATTTAAAGTCTATTGAACCAATTTGAATACACAATAAACACCACTAAATTGAGCTTAAACCCACTATATTTGAACTAATGAGACACCAAACTCAGGAACCTAGGAAAAGGTTACGGGAGAGCGAATACAAGATTTGGAGGCCAGTAAAGCTAGGGCTTTACTTTGTTGTTGTGAGTATACCCAATGACAACTTTACTTGACATTTCATTTCTATTAATTGTTGTCCTTGCATAGTCATTTTGACTATTTTGCCTTTGTATTCTTATATCATGTGTTCTTTGTGTCTATGCTCACTTGGTGAGTCTAGTTTGCATGATATCTATTCATTTGATTTGATTCATTGATTCTACCACATGCTATGTCTATTCTTGTTGTTTTAAATGTGAATTGAATGATAGATAACATGCTATTAGGCTAGTGAATATCTTATAAATGTTTAAGAGGACTTGTATTCCTTATTTGTTTAGGTGTGTAGATGTGCCTATTCCTTGACAATCCATACTTGGTATTTCTTGAAATTTAAAAAGTAGTTTTCGCATTTAGGTCCCGTACTCGATCGAGGTGTGCGCGACTCACGGGGTTTGAGTCCCTGGGGATGTCGGCACATGTTACTTGACACTGTATGACACTCGGGGTTAGAGTCCTTGAGGTGGTCTACACACCGGGGTTAGAGTCCCTTGTGCTATATGATTATTGAGTCGGAGTGACATGTTTCACTGCCGACCGGACCTAAATCACCACTACTTAGCCTAGTGTCAGTATCACTTGTTTAACTCTAGTATTTACTCGCATATGGTTTATTTTCTAGTTTTCCCATTTATATGCTTTTAAATACCATTTGAATATTTGGAAATGCAAATGAAACTTGTCATCGGGATTACTATTTTATTCTTGTACTCACCGTCCTTTTTATGACGGTGGGTGCAGAGCCGTCTACCAGCAGGCCGGGCAAAGAAGATCATCGATTATCCCTGAGCCCGCGGCGCGTCACTGCATCAATTGTAGGTCTTCTTTTGGTATTTTAATTGTATATGTTATATATGTCTTTCATATACTATTTGGGGTTGTATATTAGGTTGAGCGTTAGTTTCCCCGACTTGACTTAGACTATTTTATTGTTTCACTGCATTTTGTGGACTTTATATATGTGATGTCATTTCCTGATTTTTCCACACTTAGAATTTTATAAATGGCTTCCACATAAGTTACTAATTGCTTCTGCATAATTAATAAGACTTCCGCTAATTAATTAATTTATTAAAAAGATTTAATTAACTCTAAATTTTATAAACTGGTAGGACTAGTGTATTACTTATCCTGAATACGAGAAAAGAGGTGTTTAGGTTGTAAAGGCTGACTAATACGTAGTTGAGTCCTGCGTGGATAGGATTAGGGCTTAATTGCGGGATTAGGCCGGGCGGTGCCATAGATTATGAGAGGGGCCGTCACAACGACCTCGCTATCAACACCGTCAACAAATCAGATCTCAAACCCGCCACATATCTCGAGGCATCATCTGACCTCCTTGAGGCCTTATAATATCCGGCGTGCCCCAGGGCTCCAACAAGTACTTCTCAAGAGTTGGCGAGAGGACAACATCGACCGACACTGGAGGCGAAGGCGTGGAGGCAGAGGCGTGAGGAAAACAGGGGCGACGGCTTCAACGACAGTGATGAGAGTGGTTTGAGGCGGCAAATAGGAGAGTGCATGGTTTGACGGGAGAGAATATCTTGGAGAGTTTATAAAGAGGAGATATTAGGGTTGGGGTGTAATAAAGAGAGGTGGGGCCCACTGCCACGTGTGCAGTGAAACTATCCATTGGGCGAGAATTTTCCTGCCCAACAATTAGCAACGGTCAAATAAGGCCCGCCGCTAATCCGTCGCTATTCAATCCGTTTTTGCTAGTGATTTTACTATAGCAAAAAATTATGTACACAATAAGAAACTATGTATTTCCTTAAAACAAAGTCGAAAAAAGTCCTTACTAATGTAGCAGAAGAAAAACACACCGTCTTTATGAGTTATAAACTCAATTCCCTAAAATTAAGAACGAGAGTCAATAATGAAAACTCGCCTCAACTTAGCATTCGAAATTTTAAGGCTAAAATGCCTCTAATTAACAGACTTAACGCTAGTCAAGTTTGCTAAGAGCATCTCCAATGAGACTATGGATTGAGGTGGAAATGAATCCACATATGATACAATCCGCATCCAACCCAAAAACTGCTATCCAATGGGACTATGGATTGATAATGTCTATCATATGTGGCATGAAATCAAAGTGGACCCGTATACCACAATGTGGTAGACAGCCATGTCAGACAAATGGACTATTTTAAAGTCTTTTATTTTTTTGAGCCTTTATTAATATTATGAAAACTGAAAATAAAAATTTTCAACTCATCGATCCATGGTCTAAACTCATTGTCCAGTGGAGACCATTTTGAAAGGTGAATGTCTATCTAGTGCACATAGGATATACATCTTCTCCCTATCCATAATGTGGCACCAATCTATGGTCTAAATCCACATTACCATTAAAGATGCACTAATATAAAATTTTTTCATAAAAAATAAAATTTCATCAATCATTTATGGCTCGCTATAGGACCAAATATAAAATCAATTACCTTAATAAAAGGACATTGCTTCGCTAATCCTATTTGTTCAAAAAAACTGTCATTACTTTGACCGCGAATGCGATTGTGAAATTAAAATAGGCAGACATTAGGGACAGCTCTTTACAATATATACAACACATGATAATACACAAATACCACTACAACCACATAATGAATAACAAAACTCTGAATAAGGGAAGTAAAATCTAAGACTTCCAACAAAATGAAGAACAACTAATCACAAAATGAAAAAAAAAAAACTAAAGAAAAGACCAACCCAACAGCTGCAGAAATCCATGCACAACCGATGAGGAAGGTGTATCACAACAAGGATGGAACCAATATTCACAAATCTAACTAGATCTGCAGCTTATTGGATGAATAAAGTTTGTCAATATATATATATATATAAAACTCACTTTTATACGTAATTGCAATTTTTTTTCCCTTTTTTCAGTCAAAGTTATCAAAACGACGTTCTTTTATTAAGGCAATTGATTTTATGTCTGGTCGGCCTAATGATTGGTAAAATTCTTATTTTACTTTTTTTAAGTAAAATAAAAATTTCATTAATTATAATGGCTCAATACATTTAATGGAACGAGATGGGACATAGAATCAATTACCTTTAGAAAAGCACATTGATTCGTTAATCCTAATTGTTCATCGGAATGTTCCATTGGCATTGAGTTGATTTTGAAAAAGAGTGCGGCTATGTGCACCCCGTTTGTTTCTCAGGGCACCCAATCAATTTCTCAGGCCACCCGTCAAGTTTTCCAAATTGTCATTTAGTTAAAAAAACGAGCACCCCGCATGATCAGGGCACCCCGGTTGTTTCTTAAGGCACCTCGATTGTCTCGATTCCATAAGTTCAAGAAATAACATGCAATCTCGGTTGCACATGTTCGAGACCATTCCTCAAGTCTCGGTACCCAATGATCGTAACTAGTACCACATAGTACATACATATGATTTCTGTTGCTTTAGTCTGAGACTCATGCAAGAGTGTCGGCTAGATACAACCGAGACCCTATTTAGTCTCTCAGTCATCTGTGACCGATCACTTCGCGTCTCCTGTACAGTTTGAAAAATGAAAAAATACAGAAAAATCAAGAAAACAAACTTTATCTTGTTCTACGTCCACCTCTCACTCATTTTCTTCACCAATTATATATTAACAGTGATACAAACATACCGAATCTAACAAACCCTACAATACAAACCGACATTATTGTCTCCTCTAAAATCGGTCAACTGAGTTCATTCAACTCCGCGTATGTATACGGCTAGGGAACGATTGCACTTGTGAAAAAATTGGATGAATGAAGGTGGGGTGCACGGAAATGGAGAGGTTTGGGTATGTGAGTGAATCGGTTGGGTTCGGAGGGTTGTTTTGACATTTCATTCTTACCCCAATTTTTACAATATTTTGGTTGGGTGTCCTGATCAATGTGCGGGGTGCACATAGCCGCACTCTTGAAAAATTATGTCTGTAACAAGGTGATTGTCCTATTGACAAACGTCTAAAACACAATATTACACAAACATACTAAGATCAAAACGAAACATAAAACTTTCAACTAGGAAAGCCAAACACAAACTTTCAATATTGGAAGAAAAATTAATATTTATTGAAAAAGATAACCTAATAAAACTATCAAACCAGCAACTGTAATCGCAAATCATGCACGTGCAATAGCAGTGGAGATAGAATTGAATGATAGTAGATGCACGCATGGAAGGAGAGGAAGTGGTGCCAACGATGAATTTGTCAACTGCTGCGAGATTGAAAGATATGAATAGATCTATGTTTTATTGAAAAAAAATAATGCGACAAACACTCTTTTTGGAACCATCGCTAATCAAAGAAATGATCGGAGGTGGTTCAAATGTAAAACAACAACAACAACAACAACAACAACAACAACAACAACATAGCCTCAGTCCCAAATTAAAGGGTTTTAGGGTTTAGAGGTGGCGGCTGCTAGAGGTGTTTTGGATATATTGGATATATGGGTCATGGCCCAATATTGAAAACACAGCCCAGAAATGTGAACACAAATCTAACTTCTCAATAAGAGCATGTAAAACCCAACCCAATATAGAATATTGGGCTCATGGTAAATAGAGCCCAAGGTCGTCCTATCATCACGAACTGAAAAAACTTGAGATTTTGGAAGGTTGAGTAAAGTAGTCAAGCTCTAGGGTTTGAGAAATATTACTAATTTACTAGGATCCCACAGCTCACAATTAATCCTTTAAAATTTCAACTCAACCTAATCACGTTGTGTTTGAATCACTTTCCACTAAGATTTGAATAATTAGATTCTTACTTTACCATAAAAAAATAAAAAATAAAAATTCTTACAATTCTAATATTCAGTATCTCTTAATTGGAGATTGTTTCGTAGTTTCTTCATTGATTATTCTATTAATCACGTACTTATTATATGAAAACAAGACGAATATAAATGAGGGAAGACATTTTTAATGGATATCTATTGAATAAGGAAGAAAAAGTAAAAATAATTTCGTTTACCATATAAAATCACTCGGTATATGCATCTTACAATTGATACTACTAGTAAGGGTATTTTTTTTTTTGTTACAAATAGTTTTTTTTATTGGTAAGTTTATGTAGAGCAACATTTTAATATGCATTAATTCTGAAAGGAAAATGTGATTGTGCCTCACAAGGACACACACCTAGGGCATGCATATGATGGTCTCCCTTATTTTTATGTCGAGATGCGCATGCATGCATCCCGCTGTGTATTGCAGAGGCAACCCCAATCCGTGTTTGGAATACATTAATAATTTAGTAAGGTCCATCCTGAAATGAGCCTCAAAAATAGCATGATAGGATCCTATTTGAAGCACGTTTCCCACATGTTTCACACAATTTGCAAAATATTTTGCCTTTTGTCCCCACAATGACATGAAATATATAGCTTTTTCAAAGGGTCAACTAAGCTTTTTTTTTTTTTTTTTTTTTTTTTTTTTTTTTTTTTTATAAGAAAGAAATCACATCTCGCCCACCACGGTTCGAACTCTCAATCTTATATACAATTACCTCATACCATACCAATAAGCTACCCACTTGGTTGGTTTTCTTTTGTTTTTAAATTTTTATATAGTGTCCGATCCCAACCGCATCGAGTAATCCATAATCGAACATTGACTCTGAGCCTCATTCGGTGCGCAACCCTCTCAACCTTTTTTTTTTTTTTTTTTTTTTTTTTTCATTCAAGTGACTCAAATTTGAGACTCACTTTTAAGTGACCAAGTCCCTTACCTGAACCAATTGGTCGTTGGTAAAATTTATTTACTTTAACGTATAATTGGATCCTTATTAGCAATGTGTACGCAACCTGTCATGTTTTAAAACAACATTTGCTTAACGTTATGTCCTTGTTAACTTGTAAGAAATATGATGAGTAGTATCGAAATAGAGATTCTAATTCTTTTTTTTTTATACTAATGAATCATTCATAATTGTTTCCTCATTAATTTTCTCTCTTTCAAGTAACCAATCTAGCTATGTACAATCAATAAAGGCACTCCCTTAGGTAGACTATATATGAATTAAATCTTTCATGGTAATTCTTTTTTCAAAATATATTTATCCTACTAAAACTCCAACTTAGCTAGACTGAGTTAGATGTTAAATAACACGTCTAGATGACAACTCAACTAGGGTTACCTACCTCGAAAGAATGGGTTGAAATTGAATGCTATTTTTTTTATTAGTCGTGTTGACAAAACTTTTTTCAGTCCCTCCTTATGTTGAATGCTAATTTGGATGATGTAAAGTATGAAATTTTTAAATTGACATGGAAAAAAGTACGAAATTTTTTACCTTAGCCAGTAAATAACCACGTAGGTGGATTATTAATTAGGGCTTTTTCAAAAAGTGGGGTGGAGATAGTTTTTATTTCCCAAAATATGGAAGCTTACTTTTAAATTTCAAAACTAGGGGATAACTCCTTTTGAAAAGGAGGTATTGATGATGAGGTGGCATGGATGGTGGTGAGGTGGTGGTGAGGTGGAAGGCAATTGTATAGATAGCTCCTTTTGAAAATGAGCTATCTATACAAAATTATACACTCTATGAATGACTTCTTTTGAAAAGTAGCTATCAATACAAATTTTTTCCCCATGAACGACACGTGCATATGGAGATGGACGACCCGCGTCACTCGCGTATCTCGAGGTAGACAACCAATGTAAACAACGCGCACGCATATCGACGTGGACAACCCATGCAAACGTCACCCATATATGCTGAGGTGGAGATTTCGTGCAAATGTTAGGCACGTCTGTCAAGGTGGGCGACCGATGCAACCTCGTGCAACTCATGCAAACGTCACGCACGTGTCTCGAGGTGGTAAAGCCAATGCCAACGTCACACACGTATCTCCTGGTTGACAACACATGGAAACGCCACCCACGTATGTCGAGGTGGGCGAGCCATGCATATCCACTACAGACCATGGACCCCATGCAAACGTCACGCACGTATCGCGAGGCGGACAACCCGTGCAACCCATAGTAAGCATGCAACTCATCCTTTAAACTTTTGTGTTACTTTTATGTCGATTTTCCCACATGTGTATAAAGCTTGCGTGAAAAGTCACCCAATTTTCTTGATGACGTCCACGCAATTTGATGGCCCATGGGTTCGGCCCATGTCCACGTGGTCATCACATGTGGACGTTTACACCAATAGCGCCTTTTGAAAAGGCTCTATTGGAGTACACACTGTCCACGTAGGACGACCATATACTGATAGCGCCTTTCCAAAAGGCGCTATCAGTGTAAGGTCGTCCTACGTGGACTGGACACATGAATAACGACACGTCAGCAGAAAAAACTCACCCAACTAATAGCGCCTTTTGGATATGCGACATAGCCTAGTTTTGGAATAAAAAAAAAAACCAGCCTTATTTTCCTCATTTAAACTAAAAACTATTGTACTATTGTAATTCTTTCTTATTAATTATGCTGTACTTTTAAACAACCAATAGCAAAAGCAATCAATTTTATGTTTTTAATCCCTAAAGTACATGAAGAAGTTGAATATTCTTCTAAGATCAACAAAACCATGAGAAGCATATCTCTTGTCAATTAATGGTACGTCATTTTACCCTAATTGTCTATACCTTTACAACTGTTTTAATTTTGCCCACATGCCTATTGTTCCATATATTATATTAAATATTAAAAAGCAAATCAATTGCGTATAAAATATTATCCACCAAGGATTTGGTTACATCAAGCAATTTTCACAAACTCAACAATTCCACAACAAGAAAATCGTGCAATAATGACAAATTTGTTGAGATATACCTTTGATGATCAATAAGTCATCCAATCAATTTATGTCATTCAATTTCAAATTCATCAATTTCTCCTTTAATTTTTTGATAAGAAAAAAACTACAACTTGATTTCTTTGAGGCTTGAAATCTCGACCTCTTATATAAGTAACTTGATTTCAAATCAGTGAGTCATTCACTCATTAATTTTTCTTTTATTATAGAGATAGAATGTCCGATTGACCCTATTAACTTAGCTGAATTTTAATATAAAAAAAATAATATGAGACACTTGTTATCACTAAGCATGAACAAAATAGTATATAGATGTACATAAAAAGGATGTCAAGCGAACCTCGGTATAGTTGATTTGGACCTACTAGTTGTTCGCTTAAGCCAATGTAGTGTTAGAATCTTGATTTTCCAAGCCGTAGTGAAAAATAATAATTATGAGACACTTGTATTATAGAGATTCCAGTTGTTCGAGGTCGTGGTGGTAGAAGAGGTAGAAGAAGTGGAACAGGTGGTAGAGGTGTCAGCCGCACCAACTAAATCCACGTTCGGACACTACCAGACTCGCTTAAAGTTTTTTGTTTATATAGTTTTTTGTTTATGGGCTTGGGAAGCTTGGTTGACATGAAATATTGGGACTGCTGTTAATAATCTAATGTTCTTATTTTTCGACTAAATCCCTTTTGTTTTCTATGAAAATTAATCAAGCCACAGTACTTACTGTTGGCTTCATGCTTGGAATTTTTTCACTACTGCTCGTTGTTTATCTGCAATAGATGATCACCAACATAACATAATTATATATATAGGGAAACAAAATTAGCACTAGTATTGGAAAGAAACGCTCATAAAATAAGTTTTACACAAAATAAATTCAACACATAGTTTTTTTTCATTCATAAGCTAAATAACCACAATACAAGGTTTGGCTTAAGTTTTACACAAAATAAAAGTTCAGCTCCAATAAGACGTGCCAAACAACAATACAACGACCACCAAGCAACTGAACAACCATTGAGTTTTCTTCGCCCCTTAAACTTATCTTCCAACCTCTTCTCGTTTTCAATTTGGTCTAACTTCCTCAACAACCCATTTATAACAATCGTTGCACGGTCTGTCATTTCAGGATCAAGCCAGTTAAAGTATTCGCATCCAGATCTATGCAGCAAAACAATGAAAATTCTCCTTTAATTTCCTTTATACGAATTAAATTTTACAAATTCGTATAATATACAAATATACAGAAAATACAAACCTTGTATTTTCTGCATCCATAAAATCATCGTCCTGGATTAGTGGTCGTCCACGAGGTGACACACCAGCTTTGTGCGCGACCACAATAACAATACTCGTGTCCTTTTACGAATTCCATGATCTTTGGCCAAGATACAAATATAACAATAAAGCTACAAACAAACAAACTCTTGTAAAAAAAAAACTTCATTCATGATATCAAGAAAAATACCAGTACAAACAAAACTTCATTGAAATGATTACATGTGTCCATCGATTCAAATTTCTTTGTGAAGATGAATTCATGCTCATTTTGTGTTTTGACAACATCTACACATGATCAATACGTTTTCAGTTTTTACTCTGATCAGATACCACGCAATGGATTTGAGGAGGCATTGGCGCGCTACAGGGAAATAGTTCCACAGCTACGACTTTCAGGGCCTACGTCGTTTGCTCCAATCATTGAGATGGGCAATGTCAATTGTTCAGCAAAGTGGTGGGCAATACCATGTCCTGTTAATAGTGGCTTATGGGCAGGTAATGTAACTTAATTTGTTCCGCATTTGTTATGGTCTTACAATTTATTTGTGAGGCGTTTTTATTTAGGGTACACAACACAATTTGTATGTATTTGAATCATACTAATTTGTCTTTGGAAGAATTTTTTTTTGATAGTAACGAAGCTTTATTTATGTCACTGAAAGAATGAAAAACAATAGGAAACGGATTGTTTCCAAAATAAAGTCGAAAAACCCCTCTAATCGACATTAGGTGTAAAACCATGTCGTTCCAATGTGTTGGTAGAAATATCGAGTCACCGCTCTTATTAGAAATTTTCGTGTGCATTGTAGATTTGTGTTGTATATTTTCTCCATTTTTATAGTCAGTCTCGAGTCCAAATAAAAGAGGAGGGTTGCAATATGTTGCAATTGATGTAGAAACATTTATTACTCTTTATGAATTGTTTCAAACATATATAAACATTGGGGCATTCTCACTTGAAAATCACGTTATTAGGTACATGAAATTGAGCGTAATAGAAGAGTTTGATCCATAACCGACCCCCAACTAATTTGAGATTGAGGCTTTGTTATTGTTGTTTTTACTCCTAAGACCACTGGTGATCACAGGTGACTCGGAGTGAGAATGCAAAACCTGGCCGGCTAAGCTCTCAGGAACAGATGACAATTGATGCAATTGTTAAGGCAAGGTAATTGAGCATGTATTTTAAAGCTGAAGATACTACACGTACTAAAACCCTTAAATCCACAAATCAAACTAAAACCCTAAAATCCACAAATCAAGCAAAGAAAGTGCAAAAGTTATTCAAAGAAATCAAACAAAATCACATTGAACCCTTCAAATTAAATAGAACTAGAGAGAGATACTTACATAGATGATGGGGCAGAAGCAAGAGAGAGGAGAATGGGAGAGCAGGTGAGGAGAATTTGAGAGCGAGAGTGCGCCAACGCGGAAGCGACGCCACCAGCATTCTCGTCACCAGTGTTCTCGGAGATGCAGAGCGAGCAAGAAAGAGACCGGAGGTGGCGTAGTCGAAGGCGATGAGGAGCAGTCGGAGGCGAAGAGGAGCGGTGACGGACGAAGATGACGGAGAGAAGAAGAAGAGGTGCAGAGCAACGGAGAGAGGAGGAGCTCATTGATATGTTTTGGTTGTTTTGTTTTTGGTACACAGTGTGATTTCATTTAAACCAAAAAAAAAATTCAATTGGGCCACATCATCACTTGAAAAGTTTGGTGACCTCTCATGAAATCCCACTTGGCGCCACGTAAGCAGGGTGGCCGGATTTCTGATCGGAGAGTGGTCGGAGTTATATTGTTGAAACGTTTTGTAAAGTTGAGTGATATATTTTGGACAAATATGAGTTTAGTGACCAAAGTGTTACAAACTATAAACTTGAGTGACCATCTGTGAAATTAACCCCACAATTACATGAAATATATAGCTTTTTCAAAGGGTCAACTAAGCTTTTTTTTTTTCTTTTTTTATTTATTTTTTTTATAAGAAAAAAAAAAATCACATCTCACCCACCACGGTTCGAACTCCCAATCTTATATACAATTACCTCATACCATACCAATAAGCTACCCATTTGGTTTTTTTTTTTGTTTTTAAATTTTTGTATAGTGTCCGACCCCAACCGCATTGAGTAATTCATAATCGAACACTGACTCCGAGCCTCATCTGGTGCGCAACTCTCTCAACCTTTTTTTTTTTTTTTCATTCAAGTGACTGAAATTTGAGACTCACTTTTAAGTGACCAAGTCCTTTACCTGAACCAATTGGTTGTTGGTAAAATTTATTTACTTTAACGTATAATTGGATCCTTATTAGCAATGTGCACGCAACCTGTCATGTTTTAAAACAACATTTGCTTAACGATATGTCCTTGTTAACTTGTAAGAAATATGATGAGTAGTATCGAAATAGAGATTCTAATTTTTTTTATTTATACTAATTAATCATTCACATTTGTTTCCTCATTAATTTTCTCTCTTTCAAGTAACCAGTCTAGCTATGTACAATCAATAAAGGCACTCCCTTAGGTAGACTATATATGAATTAAATCATTCATGGTAATTCTTTTTTCAAAATATACTTATCCTACTAAAACTCCAACTTAGCTAGACTGAGTTAGATGTTAAATAACACGTCTAGATGACAACTCAACTAGGGTTAAAAGAATGGGTTGAAATTGAATGATATTTTTTTATTAGTCGTGTTGACAAAACTTTTTTCAGTCCCTCCTTATGTTGAATGCTAATTTGGATGATGTAAAGTATGAAATTTTTAAATTGACATGGAAAAAAGTACGAAATTTTTAACCTTAGCCAGTAAATAACCACGTAGGTGGATTATTAATTATGCTGTACTTTTAAACAACCAATAGCAAAAGCAATCAATTTTATGTTTTTAATCCCTAAAGTACATGAAGAAGTTGAATATTCTTCTAAGATCAACAAAACCATGAGAAGCATATCTCTTGTCAATTAATGGTACGTCATTTTACCCTAATTGTCTATACCTTTACAACTGTTTTAATTTTGCCCACATGCCTATTGTTCCATATATTATATTAAATATTAAAAAGCAAATCAATTGCGTATAAAATATTATCCACCAAGGATTTGGTTACATCAAGCAATTTTCACAAACTCAACAATTCCACAACAAGAAAATCGTGCAATAATGACAAATTTGTTGAGATATACCTTTGATGATCAATAAGTCATCCAATCAATTTATGTCATTCAATTTCAAATTCATCAATTTCTCCTTTACAACTTGATTTCTTTGAGGCTTGAAATCTCGACCTCTTATATAAGTAACTTGATTTTAAATCAGTGAGTCATTCACTCATTAATTTTTCTTTTATTATAGATAAGAAAAAAACTACAACTTGATTACTTTGAGACTTGAAATCTCAACCTCTTATACAAGTAATTTGATATCAAATCAGTGAACCATCCACTCATTAATTTTTTTTTTTATTATAGATATAGAATGTCCGATTGACCATATTAACTTAGCTGAATTTTAATATAGAAAAAAAAATTATGAGACACTTGTTATCACTAAGCATGAACAAAATAGTATATAGATGTACATAAAAAGGATGTCAAGCGAACCTCGTATAATTGATTTGGACCTACTAGTTGTTTGCTTAAGCCAATTTAGTGTTAGAGCCATAGTGATACACTTCCGTGAATCTTCTTCAGGGGCAATCTCGTCAATCTGCCTATTTCTCCGTTCCGTGTCATTCACTACGATTGGACAACAAAACCTTTCGCTTCACTTTCCGTGTATGCCATGGCCCGTTAAAACCGGGTTCGGATCTTTTCGGGAAACGTACTCCGCGCCCCAAATACTTAAACCCCTCCAACCAATCAGATCTCTCCATCTCAAATCCCTAAACTCGAATCTCATCACGTGGCGACTTCTCAATAGACGGAACAATTAAACTATAATACTCCGAGCGACACGGGATTCGAGCCACCGGATGACGTGGACTGGATTGCTTTGCAATTGTGGCGTCCACGATGAAGTA
Source organism: Stephania cephalantha (assembly GCA_039657325.1). Classification (NCBI taxonomy): domain Eukaryota; kingdom Viridiplantae; phylum Streptophyta; class Magnoliopsida; order Ranunculales; family Menispermaceae; genus Stephania; species Stephania cephalantha. The sequence goes on from CM077572.1 coordinate 52,975,339, forward strand.
AATGGATTCCGTGAACACCTCGTGCGGCTCATCGCGATACGCAAAATCTCAAAAAGACGATCCGACGGCCCAGAACTCTCTCGAGCCACCCCAGATGATCTCAGCCGTCGGATCCGTTTCCTCTGCTCCATTTGTTTACTCCACCTTGTCCCCATTGCACACATTGTTGAGTTGTTGTCGAATTCCTTAGTCCCCAGATCGGATTTTTCTCTCCTCTCTCGAACTTCATTCTCTAGCTCTAATTTCCATCTCTCCCCACAAAAAAAAATCACAAAAAATGGTGAGTGATCAACTAACTAAAATTTCATTTGGGCTCATCATCATCATAATCACATACATTGTGTGTGTGGTGATTAGTTTTGATTTGTGTTTTGTGTGATTGGTTATAGGAGTCTAAGACGTTGGCGCCGCCGTGGATAGAGTCGTTGTTATCGACGGATTTTTTCGCGGTTTGTAGAGTGCATGGAGACGCCGCGAGGAGTGAATGTAACATGTTTTGCTTGGATTGCAATGTAGGGGCATTTTGTTTCTATTGTCGCTCGTCGAAACATAAGGATCATCGCGTTGTACAAGTGAGTTTTTTTTTTTTTTTTGTTACAAAAAAAAATTGATTGATTTGTTGATTGTGTGGTTTTTTATTTTTTATTTTTTATTTTTGGTTGATTGATTTGGTGTGTTTTAATTAATGAATTAATTGCAGATAAGGAGATCATCATATCATGATGTGGTGAGAGTGGCAGAGATTGAAAATGTGATTGATATAAATGGGGTTCAGACTTATGTTATAAACAGTGCTAGAGTAATGTTCTTGAATGAGAGGCCTCTCCCTAAAGTAGGCAAGGCGGCTTCTCACATTTGTGACATTTGTGGCAGGAGCCTCTTGGACTCTTGTCGGTTCTGCTCTTTGGGCTGCAAGGTTAGATCTTTTTTTTTTTTTTTTTTTTTTTTTTTGGATCCCTTTCATTCTCATTAATGAATCTATGTGTTGTTCATGAAATTGGGCATTTATTGATTTTAGTTTAGCTGAAAGGACATAGTAACATTGTAACACATTTTTGAAGTAATAACATAAATAGGACTGTCTTTAATTTGATTCTAGAGTACAATGCTAGAGGCATATGCCGTGGTGTGTGACGCCCGCGACGCTATTGTCTCTCTCTCTATATATTTTTTTTTTTTTTCTTGGTTGATTATATATGTTGCATTAATTTGCTTGTAATTTCGGCCATTCCAATCTTAAGGATTTATCAAGTTCTTTGAACTAGAACCTAGACGATGAGGATTTGGGATCGATTTAATTCATCACATTTATATGTATATATATAGCATTGTTATTACATGCATTGATTTTGTTTGTTTGTTTGGTTGGTTGATTAGCTAGTAGGAATAAAGAGGAAGGGAGATACAACCTTCGTCAAAGATGGCAATAGCAATGACAATGAAGAAAAGAAGCAAAGGGAGGAAGGGAAATCGAGAAGAATATCGTCGATAAGAGACCACGATTTAGACGAACAAGAAAAGATAAGCGAAGGCACAAAACACTCGTCGATTTACACATTAAAGTCTCTTCCATCGTCAATATCAATATCGACAAATACGAATTATACAAGAAGATCAAGGAAAGGCATCCCTCGAAGAGCGCCATTCGGGACCTAATTTAAACATGATATATGTACACATATCACATAATGTTCATTGTCATAACATCCATACCATCCTCTCTTAAAACCACACACAAATACAAGGGTGATCAAATATAAATTTGGGGGTTTATTCCCAATCAGTCTCTATACAAGCTTTCATTTTCTCGTGGGGAGAGGCACAATAATAATGCTGAATTATTGGTGGGAGTTGGGGAGGGTAGCGTATGTATATGTATGTAACATAGTTGTAATTAGAAAGTAAGTTAATTGTGGCTTCCTTTGTTTAAATAGTGGAATGTGTTGGCCCACCAACCACATGGATCATTCATGTAAACCAACAACAGCTTTTTCGTTGTTTTAATATACATGAAAGGTATGGGAGCAAATCAACTTTATAGGATTGCAATTGAGTTTGGGGAGCTTGGGAAACGTGGGTCTACTCTTATTTTTTCTTCCAACCTTGTTTTTGAGCCACAAAAATTTCGAGCCCTACTAGTCATTTAATAATAAAAAATAATGGTACAAATTAATGTATCTCTTATACAACAAGCAGTAGGTAATTGTCGTGCCCCATACTTTACGATGATCCTATTTTTCTTTTCTAAAATTAATTCACATTGTTAATTAATGTATCTCATATAAACTCCGACCTCTCCTCGGAGCATATACTGAAATTAGTGGAATAGCATATCTGATATCCGAATCGCGAATATTGTCATCGGACAATCCGTTTGACTCGGTTGACCAAAAAACAACAATTCGGTGACAATCCTCGTTGTCACAAAGAAGATTATGTAAATTTCTCATGTGCAAGAAGCCATCTCGCATCGATGCCTCTGAGGCGGAGGGTCTCGCCTCCAAGTGAAATATCTGGCGGCGGTTGAGCGGCCGCGGACGAGTGGCACCGGTGAAATCTCACAAACTCCTTTGTCGTGGACAAGGCGCTTAGCCTGGATTTTGACATTAATTTGGTTGTGATTTGTATGACTTCAATTAATTTGAAGTCTCGAATGTGATCTCAACTTTTGTAGTTGTTTGTATTGTGAATAATGGGTCTGTGTCGGTGTCCTTTGCGTGTGTAGATGTCGGTGTGATAGCCTCGATGACAAGTAACGTATTCTTGTTAGGCAAATCAATGACACGACGTACGAGTCTCTAAAAGTGTAGTCGGCGTGGTAGTCTCGGAAGATTATGCCGAAGTCATAATCGCATGACAGGGAAGAGTACGTGTCGGTGTCAGCTGCGTGTGTGAGATAGGTGTGATAGCATAGTCTCTAAAAGTATAGTCGGCGTGGTAGTCTCTGCCATAACTGCGATGCCAGAACAATCGCGCGCGCGAGCTGCCGTCTCGGTGACGCTCGGTGTGATATGGCGGCGTAAGCGTCGCGATAGCCGTTGTCCGAGCACGAGCAAGGCCATCATCTGCTCGAACTGTCGATCGTGTGCCGCGATCCGATCAAGTACACTCTGATCAATCGCGATAGGCGTAGTATCACTCGTCTGTCCACCATCCTCCGAATGTGGAGTCGGCTATCCGTCCATGTCGTATCTGCAATAGCGAAGGTCCGTATCAGCCTCGTATATGCATATATACTATTACAAATCAAAATATATAACGTATAAGCCTTGGTACTACCCGTCCCATGTTCGCTTCCCAACTAAAGTTCTAAGTCAGGATCTTCGGGTTTCCATGTCTAAGTTCGTTTGTTAAGTTTTATTCAGTTTCATTAAACTTTTCCCCTAGGTTCGCTTGGACCTAGGCTCTGATATCAACTGTGACGGCCCCAAACTCCGAGGCAAACCGGGTACCGCCACGTCGCAGACACGTCACCAAGCATGCCACGTCACCGCACACTTATTTTTAACTGTCCGCGACCTAAACCTTTGTATGTATCTTATTCGCCTTAACTTAGTATTTATGGATGTTTTTATGAATATTTACATTAAATTAACTAAGTTAAGTTGATATAAGTTGAATATCAAAGCGGAAGTCTTTGAAGCATACAAATATCGTAAAAATGAAAAGTTTGCATTTTATAAACAACCCTATAGTGTGGAAACCCGGCATGAGATACCATGTATATCAAAGAGCGACAAAAGTACAAAAGATGAGCATATACATGTATCGGGTATACAAGTCCTCCCAAAAATTCCGTAAAAGCAGTAAATAAATGCATACAAACACTTACGCAAAAAACTGATAGGGCTCTCGTAACTCAGAGGTAGTCGCCTAAGACCCCCTTGCCCCGGCTCGTCGTAGGATCTGCGATTTGTCACCAAAAAATAATGACAAATCCCAGTGAGTAAATCCCAGAGAACGTTAGCTAAGATTCACGAAATCCAATAAAACGGCTACAATTCATGCAATTTAAATAAGGAACAACAATAAAGTAATCGCATGAAAATAAGTCGTTGAGAAGTCGAATTTGGACACGAGTGTAGCGTGACAGAGAACCCTGGTCGACATCCGTGAATCGTCTTAGCTAAACCGAGAGGAACCCATGACGATCACCTCGCCAAACATCTTACGGTCGAATGAGAGGAACCCATGAACGGGAGAACCCTATCCAGACATCTCTCGAGAGGAACCCATGACGAAAACTTAAGTCTTCGTCAAACATCTCTCAACCTACGGGTCTCGCGGAAAATAATCACCGCATAGCCCTAACAAGGCCAATTACTCAAACAACGCGGGGTAGCTAGCCCCGGGGTGTGAGTCCGTGCCATGCCCGACCCCGTCGACAAACACACATACACACGTAGGAGTGGATGAACAGTAAATGAACAACAATAAATAGTGCAATGGAATAATTGAAAATTAATTTAATAGTCTACACATATACAATACACTAGGCATACATCACAACAAATATAAAATGTACTTCGGCCCTTGCCTCGGTAAACGGACATATCACGGTGTGGGTCCCACAGTACGGGTCGTTGAGCATGTTTAACGACGTAAACACGGTTAGCGATTTTGTGTCATTACAAGATCACTAGAAGGCTGGAGGGCTGGAAGAATGGTTATTTATCGAGAGGGGTCGATTGGTTTTACTCAAATCAGTGCTCATGGCTTTACCTACTTTCTACCTATCATTGTTCAAAATCCCAGCGAAAGTGGCAGAGAAAATGGAGAACTTAATGAGAGAGATTTCCTATGGCAAAAAATGGAGAGTAATAAGGCACTACATTTAATAGCTAGAAAGGACTGCTGCAAACCTCAAGAATTTGGGGGAGTGAGGATTGACCCTCTTTTCGTGAAGAATAGGTCTTTACTTGCTAAGTGGTTATGGCTATTCAATGAGGAAGTCGATTCCTTTTGGGTATCCGTCATTAGTAGCCTTTTGGCACTGGGCCCATGGAAATACATAGGGATGGAAGTAGTTTTCTTCAATACAGGCATCAGAGTTCGAATAGGGGATGGGAATCAAACTGATTTTTGGGGTGAGGATACACTGCGGCATGAATACCCTAATCTATACCAATTAACCAGTTTTATGAATTCAAGAGATAATTTATACTTATTAAATCTATTTTACCCCTTATATAACCAAGTATTTACACCCAATTTGCGTAATTAAAGTATTTTACGTTTTGTGTTGAGAGATAAAAATTTAAGCTCCTCATTAAAGCTATAATTAAAGCTACCTTAATTAGTGTGTTCCATTCAAAACGACTTATAATTTTGGATGGAGGGAGTATATAGGCCTTGTTTGGTTCGTTTTTACTACCTTACAGTGTTAGTTCAGAGTTATCTCTTTAGAGTTAATATTTTCATGTTTGGTTCAACTTTGAACTTGCAAGGAAGTTTCAAATTTTTAAACAATAAAAAATATGAATTGTCATAAATAGCCTTCAAACAAGAGAAAGAGATAGGTAATAAAAGGATCATTAATGAGGGGTAATTGTATCCACAACTCCTGGGAGATAACTCCTTAGGAGGGGTGGTGGGAAGATATCTTTCGCCCTAAGGTATAAGTTGAGAGATAACTTGCGAGGAGTTGGACAACCAAACAAGATTAGTTCCCAACTCCTTATAATATCTCGAGGAGTAAAAAGCGAAAACGAATCATAGTATCGGACGAAACTTAAATAATCAAATTGAGAAACACATACTCGGAGTAGAAGCGAAAACTTTTCAGAGTAGAAGCGAAAACAAATTTTTTTTTTTGTTGAGGAAAGGAGGCTGTGATCCCGAAATTTTATTAAGGCAAAACTCATTTTTTGGTCCTTGAAGTTTTAACCTTTTATGCTTTTAGTCTCCGAACTTTCAAAACTACGCATTTGGTCCCTCAACTTTCCAACTAGTCCACATTTAGTCCTTCTATTATTTGGACCGTTAAATTGAATTGGGTGGCTAATTGAACCGGTCACGTGGTCGGTTCTTCTTTGAACCGTCAGTTTACATGTGAATCGAACGGATTTTCTAACTTCACAAACAAAAAATCGAAATCAAAACAAACCCTCACATTCGCGATTTCTCGATCACTGATCTCACCTTCTTCATCATCATTATCTTCGCTTCTCCACAATAGTAGAAGACAAAGACCCCTAATTCACCGTTCTCTCAAAGCATATATATGTACTGTTATAGTAGTATATGCAAATTCCGCAACAAACAGATCACATGATGAACCTAAAAGAAGCGCATGAGTAAACAAGAAATAACAGACAATGAAAAATAGAAAACTTCCGCTTATTATTCTCAAGAACTCTTCTTTAGTCTTCCTTACCCAATCAGAAAACTGATTGTGACCATTAGGCTTGTCAACCCATTTTTTCCGAGCTCATATAATAGCCTCCAAGTTTCACTTTCCTAATAGAAAAAAAAAATTAATTGTAATGGATGCACATTATGACAGAAAGCAAGATGTTCAAGTTCCTCTCTCTTCTTTTGACTATTAATCTGGCTGATTGATTTTTGTGAAGTTGTCCGAAGGGCCAAAACAATTCGTGATTGAATGAATCTTGAATGTGATCCCAATGTTGAGGGTTTGTTTCGATTTGAGTTTAACAATTGGTTCGATGATGAACCAGGCGACAAAGCAAACAGCCATTCAGTTAGCCACCTCATCTAATTTAACGGCCCAAGTAACAGAAGGACCAAATGTAGACTAGTGGGCAAAAAGATGGGTTTTGCCGTTTATTAATTGTCCAAAAAGTTTTACAGTCTAATTGTAGAGCCTCATAATTTCAAGTAGTTACAAAAACTACTTGAATTTGCCCTCATCAGGAAAGGAAATTAGTTTTATGTGTGATAGTGTTTTTTATGTAGCTGGAGAACTGCCATTTTACCTGATTTCTGATGTTCATGCGTTATGTGAATTTGTTTTACGTGAGCTCAAGTACCCTACATTGTTTTCAGTGAAGACGACAAATTCATCTAACTTTAATTGATATAAAATTTTGTGTTTGATTGATTGGTACACCTACCATCATTTTCTTAGGAGTTTTGAAAAGGATTTGCCAGCTTGTATAGTAGGTGCCTTGTTTGATCATGCGCTTAGCTTAAGCAATTAATATTGGTACCCATTCAAGCCCAAACAAACAGATTTAGAATTTGAGCTTGAAGCCCATATCCAAATTTTATCCAAATTTTAAGCTTAAATTTTGCGCTAAATGACTAAAGTTAATTATCATGATTCATGATCATATAGCTGGCCTGATGTCCTTAATTATATATAATTAATGCTTAAAAAGTGACCCTTTGAGACACTGTATGAGACATGGGCATCCCTGTAAAGGGCACACAATGTGCTAAGTAAGGCCTTCCCCATGAAAGGACATTGAAGCTATATATGAATCAAATTGGCTGTAATGCTGTCCAACTCTCAAGTCTTATTTTCCAGCTAGACTAGATACTAGAATCTTAATATATAAACTAAGGACAAGTGTTGAATGTCCATTGAAATATGGCTAGCTATCAAGTTGAATTTGTTCTGCTTTTTCTGTTCTTGGCCAAGGAATTTGTGGAACATTCCTTACCAGTGCCCCCACCTGATCACCCAAAGTAGCAATTCTACAGCCCCCATGTATGTGCATGTGTGCATGCACAACCCTGTAATATTCCAATGTGACTTCATTTGAGTTATATATGACTTGCTCTAAGAGTACTTAATTAGAGTAATTGTTTTTTCCATTTTTTCCCTTAATGATGTTGGACCTTCTTGTACTAGGTAGCTAGTCGCACAGGTAGAACCCGGATCTATACATGTCAAGTCGCATTAAACCTCATTTAATGGATGAATGTAATATATAGTGATAGAGTCAGAAAATCGAATTGCATGTAGAGCGGCGTCGATTGTTAAGGACACAAACAAAAAAGTAGAAAAATGTGATGGTCGATAATTATATAATTGGGTGCATTAATTTGCTCAACTCAAGGAGCATTTTCTTTTCAAGTATAATTATGTTTAATTATTTTTTGGTGAGATAAAAAGGTGACTTGGGCAAGTTCATTCCCCAAGAGAAAAAATTTTTTTTCATAGGATTCTGGAAGGTGGTACACTTTCTTGATCTTCCAAAGAAGATGCAAAGTCTCTTAAAAGCAATGCTTCTTAGAAACTCTTCTCTCTTTCTGACCGTAAGTGTTTGCTAGCACTCCCTTCGAGAAATGTAAAAGTGCCTTGATCGGTACTATTTGATGGGATTATTATTTCGGTCAACACATCTTTAACATATTCCATCCGATCATTTATATAAGTCGTTTAAGGTAATAACACAAAAATTAAGACAACCTTAATTACAAGTATAATTTACATATATGTCATTTGACATAAAATAAATTGAAGAATTGAATAATCATAAAAGTTAGAATTGTATAAGAGTAAAATGGATAAAAATGTAATAATTCTTAAATTCCGAAAATGACTTACAATTTTGAACAAAATTTTTTTGCCAAAAAACGACTTATATAAATGACCGAATGGAGTATACAATAAAAAATGTCATAATGAACGTGTTAATCGAGTTGTAAGTTTCATCCTTTAATATGTTAACGAAGGCAGACGTGTTGAGTTCAAGACTTACCTACTCATTTCTCTCTCTGATTTTTTTTTTTTTTTTTTTTTTTTTGGATTCCTTGGTAGGGTGCCACTGAGGACCCTCGAGGGATTAGTCCACCATTAATCTGGTATCAGTGGTGGCGGTTCGGATACTCTCGCTATCAAGAAAAAATATAATAAAGAAAAAAACAGTTATCAAAATATCATGGAAGTTTTTTTTTTTTTTTTTTTTTTTTTTTCTAATTAGAAACCAATCAGGAAGATTTGTTTGCATCGAATCATAGTTAAGGAAATCTTTGATTTTCAATTACATTGCATTTTTATATAAAAAAAAGCCCTAAATCAATCATGGAACACTTGTAGTTTATCTTGGTTTTCGTCACATGAAATGGGCGTGCGCACATAATTCTCAATGCATATATAATACGCGAGGTGCAGTGGCGGAACTAGAGGGGGAGGCGGGGTGGGCAGTTGCCCCCCCTCCGGGACCCTTTATGTAATACCCGCTCCGACCACTTTTTTGCTCCTCGACTCCTCTCCCGCCTCCCCTTACGGTCGATACACTTTTTATAGACTATAAATGTAGTCTGAATAATATAAGTTTAGGTGAAATTCGCCTCCCCCCCCAATTAAATTTTTTGGTTCCGCCACTGGCGATGTGTGTATCTCGGGACGCACACGTACGACTTCTAAAGACGTGGAGCACGTAGAATGAGTTTCCAAAGAAAAGGAAAATGCTACTGATGAATAATATACCGAATTTGTGACCCCATGTGAAAATATGTGTGACTTTAAGATGCATGTATGGAGTTCCTTGTATCTTTTTTAACTAACTTCGTAGTGACGTGATTAACACAACTCCAATTATTATTGATATCGAAGAATGATCAATAAATTTTCGGCAAGTTATTATCAAGGGTCCCAACGTTTTAGTTGTATGGTGACCATTGGCTTTGATAATAACATGGCATTTCATGACCAAATATTCTACAATGAATTCGATCAATTCTGATTATTGTTGACGATTACTCTGGCTATCATCGTTCTGGGCCCACTCCACCGATAGCAAATAACAACTGATCAGGTGAATTTGGAATTCGTACTTCACGATCTTTCCATCAGAGTACGGGCTTGGGCCCTAAAGCCCGTGACAGATCATAGTATTAGCGCTGAAACAGAGGACCTTTCAGTTTGATTAAAGTTCCCACGTGTTAACCAACTGTTGGTTGGTATAATTAAGTTTTTTAATCTTCATTCACTTTTGTCATTTTTGTTCTTGAACCACCACGATCATCCTTTTCGATCGTCGGTGGTTCCAATCAAATCCATTTTGCATTTTGTTCATGTAATGACCAACAGATCTAATTACATTTGTGGAGATTGATCTATTTTTTTTTATTGCGGTGCATCTTCATCAACAGTGTTGTGTGGATTTGTGCGGTGATGGATTGATCTTGTCTTTAATTTTATTTTATAGTTAATTTTCTTCCTAGTTGGAAGACTTTGATTTGTCTTCTCCTTGCTGAGAAGTTTTAGGTTTTCCTCTTCTTATATTGGAAAGTTTTGTTATTCGTTTTGTGGTTCTAATAGTTTTGTGTCTTGTCATGAGTTTCAACGTTGTAGAGAAGTAATTTTTTTATTGTCAAACTTTTTCAACTTCGCATTTACAATCAAATTAATGGTTGTTTGTTTGAATAAATAGAATTAACGAATCAAGTATTCTATGTCTGATCATAATGATTAATGAAATTTTTTTTAAAAAAAAAAAAGCCAATAAAATTGCCACGTGTTAGATAACAATTGATATCATCATCAATGCTCCATGTAGCGTTGGTTTGTATGAGAAATGAAATGATTAACATGATGTTATACACTTGTTGGAGTCATTCGATTTTGCATCGACATATAAAGCGCACATCTCGAAGTGCATCTGTCATGCACTTTCAATTTTTTTTGAATGCTATACATCACTTTGAAATTTAAATTTAAGAAGGTAATTCAATGTATCTCGTCTAGAACAGAGTACGATATTCGAATTCGACCAATAGGGTTTGAATCTTGTAGATTAGGAAATTGCATGATATCATATGTAAATATTTTATAGACTCTTTGAGTTAACTAATAATGAAACAATAAATCTACTTGGACTTGGGGGATAAATCTACTTGGAAAGTTGGACTCACGTGTTCGGATTTATAGGAGTTTTTTAAATTCTTACAAATATTTAAAAGGTATCAAAAAATTTTTACAAGTGATTGTGTTTGCTTTATTAATTGTTTGATGATGACTTTGAAATAAAAAAACTTTTAAGTCGAGACTCACGAGTCCAAATGGCACTACCAATTTTCGGGTCTTAATTAATACAAAATAAAGGCCTTGGGGAATATTGTGAGACCGAGTTAAGTCTTAATCGACAATGAAAGATTTGTTAGTCATTCAATTTTAATTAACTCCGTTGTCTTCCTGATGTGTAAATAAGTTGGTAGATGGTAGCATTCAAAGCCCAACATGGGAAAGGGTATCCTATGCTCCTTGTAGGGGTGTTGGGTGTGTGTTAGAGAAGGAGAATAAAGAAAAAGACACACCCAGCGAGTGAATTCAAGATATGGCCCATAAGGGGCATGTATGCTATGTTTCATATAATATATAGTATTAATTTTTCATGTCACACTGTCACACACCATACATCTCTCTCTCTCTCTCTCTCTACTAATTATAAAACATTTTTTTATTTTTGTGTAAGATAAGTTTAACCGCAACCGTTTTAGGTACCACCACGTTCCACATGCGCGTCCCTCAAAAGTAAAAGCCTTGATTCAGCGTAGATCTGAAGTTGCTTAGGTCCTGTTTGGTTCAATACATAAGTTTCTTAAAAATTAACTTTTGGAATTTGATTTTTTTTTTTTTTTTTTTTTTTTTTTTTTATCTTACAATGGATATGATTTGAAAAGTTTGAATATTTGAATATGTAACATCTAAAAGCCTAAATTAACAACTGGCTGGCAGCAGGGCAGAGCAACATAAAAGACATTGTCTCCTAATATATATAGGGATTAACATAAAAAAAAATATCTAAGCTAGCCCACTGCTCAAAGTAATGTCTAGATTGCCCTTAATCTAGCACATGACAGCTTAAAATCATGGCTCGTCATCATTGCACTAAAACAATGGTTGGTCCAATTTCAAAAAGTTGTTGCAATGCGCTTGGTGACTCACTGATCATGAAATCAAATTATTTCTCTTTCGCATTATGAGGTTAATTAGGGCCCTGACTAACTCTTAACGAATTAGTCGAATAACTGATCAAATCTAGGTACGTAGAGACTAGAAAAAGGATTTAGACACTCCTTATTTTTTGTTAAAAAAAAAGTAGTAAATATTACCCTAATTAGGTGACAAAAGAAATTAAACTACAAATTTCCATTTTTATTCCCTAAAAAAAAAACTTTAGAATTGTATATGATTAATATTTTGAAACACAAAAAGTGAGTTTCTCTTGTATGCCAAACAGGCCTCGACGATCACAACACCATGAGTCGATCCCTCTCTTTTGGCTTAACTTCCATAGCACGCCTTCCCAAACTCCATATATTACTCCATCTTCACTAATTCACGCCAACCTCATCACCCTCTACACCACTACACACCACCTTCACACACTTCTCTTCATACATATATATATATGTATACATAATATATTGTGTCCATTAATTATATATATAGCTGGATCTGATCATACATATACATATATATATATATATATATACATGATCATGTCTACTACTACCACCACCACAGATCTTGAATTGCAAGAGATCCGTCTCATAATCAGACCCATCAAACTTGATCATGATGATGAGAGACAATTTGATGGTGATCGAGATGAAGAGGAGGAGGAGGAGGAGGAGACATGTAGAACGCCAACCTCGAGTGATCACAAGATACCCGTGACCGAGAACTGCCCGCCCGCGCCGCGGAAACGGAGACCTTCGCCGACGGTTTTGTGCAAGAGGAGGTTATCGGATCAACTGCAGTTTTTTGAGGTTGTGGGTCGTGATGAGATTAATGAGTTTTTTGGGAATTCATCGTCATCATCAAGATTGGTGGATGTTTGGTCGAGTACTAATGGTGCAATTAGTGGTAGTAATAATAATAGTGCACCTAGGAACATCAAGAAGAGGAGGTGCACCAACTATTACAAATGAAGATTTGTTGTATTTGATCTTGTTATTATATAATTGTGATTTGATTCAATTAATTTGCTTGTTTTTTTTTTTTTTTTTTTTTTTTTCTCACACTCGATTTCCATGTATTGGTAATCAGATTTATGAATTATATACAGGATCATGAAGGAATTAATTAAACTAGACCTTAATTTTTCATTATTATACATAGTCATGAACTTATTAATTTGTACTACATAATTCAATGATTCATTGTGAAACTGGGTACCCTCAGGCCGATTGCACAGGGGCGCTCATGGAAATAGTCAGGCTTGCATGGACACCCACGGATATTAAAAAAATAAATAAATTGTGAAACTGTGATTGAATTGTACAGTTTGTGTTTATTTATTTACTTTTTGATAAAAAAGAAATTAGCAACTGCTTGCCTCCACTGAGGTTCGAATACATGACCTCTACTCTCAAACCACGTATCAATTAATATAACCATCGAGCCACCCAATTGCTTAAGTCTGTTTTAATTTTATTATATATGTATGTACTACTAATTAAGGAAATTATGTAAGTTGTTTAATTGTGTTTGTGGAGGCGTAAAGTGAGAGATCAATATGTTGGAGTAGTAGTGCATGATGAGAGAGATCCAGAGATCAAGTGTGTACTAAAGTTGGGATCATTCTCTAAACGATGTGTTTGTACTAGTCTATAGAGTATAGAGAGCGACTTGCAAGTCTCATATGCATAGGTAGATCCTTAAAGGGCGATCGGCACTACACATGTTTGTGATGAATTAAGACAGAAAACTAATAATGATGTGCTCCTTATACTAAGGCACAATTAAACATGTACATGTGCGTGGATACTGTGGGAGCTGGTAACTAACTAACTAACTGAGCAGTTATTTTCCAGTGCATAAAAATAGTGTTATAAATGCATTCATTCTAATTAATTTACTTAGTATATATTAAAGGTTAATTAGATTATGATAAAGGTTGCAATCCATATATGTATACTATATATGGTCAATGAGAGATCAATTTAGGCAGTGACGAGTCATTAAAAAACCGATCCAAAATTTTATATATACAATTATACAATATATATATATATATATATATATATATATATAGTCTCTAATTTCAATATATATTGTCCCTTTCTTATAAAAATATATATTCTCTATTTGTCTTCACCAATAATTAATATCGCTATAGATAATACGTATTATATAAAACAAGACAACAATTTCCTTATACAAAATTATTAGTAATGATCATCAGGTAGAACATAAAACTCGTAAAGATAGAACAAGAAATATAGAAATTCGAAGACAGATATGAGTAGCACCAATTGATACAAAGAGTAGGGAATGGCGGTTGCGGTGGTTTGGTCACCTGTAAAGACGGCCTACAAATGCCCCAACTAGAAAACTTGACTCAATAGAAACTGTAGAAATTCGACGAGGTAGAGGTAGACCAAAGTTAACATGGGATGCATTAATTATGAGGGATTTGAATGGTTTGGAAAGCTCACCATCAATTGCACTTAATCAAACACAATGGAAAAGTTTGATCCATGTAGCCGACCCCAATTAATTTGGGACCGAGGCTATGTTGTTTTTGTTGTTATTGTTGTTCTTGTTGTTGTTGTTGTTGATCATCAGGTAGAAAGATTAGAAAAGTAAACAGAACAATTTTCTCATTATAGATCATATAGCTATATATAACACGCATTTTAAAGCCATAACCCCAAAACTCGAGAGAAACTATCTGATCAAAGATATTATAATATTAGTAATATATTACTATGACTCTAATTTATCTATTGATGGATCCTTAAAGTTAATTAGTGAAAATCTCATTTCCCGTGCTCCCAAATTAATTAATTTATTTATTTGGTATAAACCATCCAATATTCGGACTATCCAACTACTCTGGGTTCGCCCTGAGTAATCGGATATATAGTTTGGATACCACAGTATATATATGCACATCATTTTTTTGACTTATACATGTACATCATTTTTGGTAGACATATTAAGAGCCGCCGCCTCCAAACCCTAATACAAATTCCATTTTTTTTTTCTTTCGATTTTTTTTTTTTTGTTATTCTTGCGTTCGAACCACCGACGATCTTCTTTTTGATCAAGTGCACGGTGGTTCTAGTAAGAGTGTTTAGTGCATTTTCTTCAATAATGCACAAATCCATTCAGATTTGTGAGTTTCAATTCTGCAACAATTAGCAAATTCATCATTGGCGCTGGCTGGCGCCATCACTTGCTCCTCTTCCATGCATGTATCTACCATCATTCAAGTTCATATTCACTTCTATTGCTCGTGCATGGATTTGCACTTACAGTTGTTGGTTTAATAATTCTTATCAGGTTTTCTTTTTCAATAAGTACTATTTGTCTTCCAATGTTGGAAGTTTGTGTTTTTCTTTCCTTATCGGAAGTCTATGTTTGTCTTCCCTTGTTGAAAGTTTTATTTTTCGTCATGGTCTTACTATGTCTGTGTATTGGTGTGTTCTAGATGTTTGTCAAGAGAATAATCACTGATTGTCATATTGTTCTATTGTTATAGTCACAGTTTCTCAAAAATCAACTCTATGACAATTAAATGTTCTCATGAACAATTAGGATTAACGAATCAATGTGTTTTTATTAAAGTAATTGATTTATTTTATGTCTCGTCTCATTCAATTGAATGTATGGCGCAATAGTGATTAACGAAATTTATATTTAACTTCAAAAAGAAAAAGGAAAAAAAAAGAGAAGAATTTACAATTGATCCGTACGTGGGCTCTCTAAGAACATTAATTATTTTTGATGTGAAAAGCTTAGCCGAAAATCGACTTCGTAAATTGTGCCCAATTAATTGACGTGTTGATGAAGATGAGTTAAGAAAAAAACGGCAGCAATTAACCACAATATACTCTTTGTCCCAGTTAAGCCGAACATGCAAATAAGTCATTTATTCTAATGTAACGTGACCCTACACATGCAGTGATGTGTGTATGTAATTGATATTGTGTGATGTACATGAATTCGCGTTTTACTGACACCATGAAATCATGGTGAGGAAGCTTTTGTGGAGAGCTTAAGCTACAATTTTTGGCAATGTTGATTGTTTATTAGTTTGTTTTTTTGACGGAATAAAGAGGGAGCACAACATACTTTGGAAATGGAATACTACTCTGTGCTCTGAGAGACAGAATAACGTATAAAGATGTAGCAAGTCCTAAAGAGGGAAATTCGGTCCACGGACTAAACCTATATACTTTTGGTTAATTAATTGATTAATCAACCTCACGCCTTTACATTAATTACCAGTTACATTATTATAAATTAGATTGGTTACTAGCTACTATAATGTACTACTACTACTACTACTCGATCATAAACTAAATTGTTACATCGTTAGAAGTTGCATGACTAGATTATTAAGGCAAATAGTATCATTTGATCCTGAACTTTCACGTTTTTGTTGATTTGGTCCTCAAACTTTTATTAGTTCACTTTTGATCCTAGAACTTTCATTTTTCCCTCCTTTTGGTCCTTTTGTTAACTTTGATGAGCGTTGTTTACTATCGAAACAGTTCACAATCGATTTTTGGGTTGATGAACCAGTTGTGAACGCCCGTGAATTGCTCGTGAAACGCTTAGTTTGTTAGCGACCGTTGTTCTCATAACTTAACAAAATGACTAAAAGTGAATTGATGAAAGTTTGATGACCAAATCAACAAAAGCTTAAAAGTTCAAGGACCAAATATATGATACTTTATTGCCGATTATTAATTAATTCACTAATAATTATCATTCAAAAGATGGATAGATTAGCATATTTACATAATAGGAAATCAATTTTAGCGACCAGCTCACATACATAATTACATATATATTATCCTAAATAAATGCGTATTGGCCAAGAAAAGGAGTACATAAATCAATTTTAGCTTCTTGTGCCGAAAGAATGAGTGAAACAAAAACAAAGGAATAATGAAAGAAAGAAAAGGAGGTGAAAGAGTGAAAAAAGGTATATAAGATCTAATCCAACCGACCACAACCAATATTTCTTTTGATCCATTGTACAAAGAAAATTGAATTTATATATGTATTGAATTGGATAATAACTTCTTTTTATTTTTGAGGTTAGAATTGAATAATAGCTTAGTTGTCAATATAGCATAGAGATGACTCCAAAAAAAAAAAAAAAAAAAAATGCAGGTGCAGCAGTAAAATGGGCTTGGGCCTAAGAGTTGCCCATGTTCTGACTGGGGGTCTGATAAGCCTGGCCCAAGTTAATTGTAATTAGCTCCATATGTGGCATGTGCAATTCCAAATCTCATTCTCATATATATATATATATATATATATATATATATACTAGTTTCAAAAATAAATAATATTAATTTAATATGCAACTAAATATAAAATTTAAATTTAAATAATATGTATGAGTTTGAACAAACTAGGTAATATAAAATCCAAACATACATAATTTGAATACATTTGTAATGGGTTGATTACTACTTGAATATTGCGTATTTTTTAGTAATAAGTAATGTTTAGAAATGTTATTCAAAAGTCCCTTGAGTTTTGCATCATTTAGCTCCACAATTAATTTTGTTTTTGACTAAAAATTCTCTACAATTATTAAACTATTTTAATTTTTATTTCCTTCAAAAAAATAGAAAGAAAAAAGGACCCATAGCACTTTTATTGAACGATAATATTTTAATATTAACTTTCACAAAAATATCTAGCAAAAATAAATAAAAAGATGTGACAAACATACATAATTTGAAACGTAATAAGTAGAAATGCTATTCAAGAAGCATCATTTAGCTCCACAAAAAAATAGAAAGAAAAAAAAGATCCATATGAACGAAATATCGAAGCAAAAGATGTGACAAAACTGACTTCACAATTGTGGACACATATACTATAAACATTCGTAAATATTACATGACATATTGACCACCATCATAGTGGTAGAACTACTACATATATACAACGAGAAAAATTAGAACTTACTGTATTCTATAGTACTATATACATGACATGAACTGCTCATCTAAATACTATCTTCTTTTGAAAAAAAAATAGAACTATACATCAATATTTTGCTCCGAGGTTAATGACTTAGTGGATGTTAGTCCTCCCTCGTCTTCCAATAGCTTAGCACACAACTGCATGCACAATGTAATTATTAATCAAAATGTAAGTTTAGCAATTTATAATGAATGTGAAATCCAATATATATATATATGTGTGTGTGTGTGTGTGTGTGATCATATAAGTATAAATTGAAATTTATACATACATGCCTTTATAGTGAAAAATCCCCATGTGATTTGTTCAATTCAAATAAATAATGAGATGGGTGGATCAATGTGATCTGATGACCAAAAAACAATGAAAAGAATCAATTAGTGACAATAACTACTACATGTATATATCCACTAATTATAAGTTAATTAAAATAAAAATGGGACCTTAAACATGTTTAAATTCAATGAATTTCATATTCATACTAGTATTGAAACTGTTAGCCGAACCAATCTCTTTGGACCCATGTTTAGTTGCACCATCCTCGTCATTATCAATCGCTAAATCATGTAACAAATCAATTATATATGGTGCTAATTAATGATCTATTAATTAAGTTGTTAATTAGTTCAAAGAAATTAAATTAAACTTTTTATACATGATTCCCATACTGACCTTTCCATTATTTATTTTTTCTACAGCGAGTCCCATTTCCATGAATGCATCCTTTATCTTCTCAAGTATAATTCTTGGACTATGATTCGATATAAAATTTATCTTCCTCTCGAAAACATTATGCGAATTAATTAGCTCAATTTATCTTCCCCTCGAAAGCATTGATTGGAGCACAACTTGGATTCATCTCTTCTTGATCTGCTTGCTTCAAAACAAGTTCAACTTCATTAATTAGCTACCTAGTCTTTCATATATACATATTACAAAGAGCAATGAAATCAATTAAGTTGATATATATGTATATGAATGTACCACATTGTCTTTAATTCGAAAATCATCTTCTAATTCTTCATCGTCATGGTTAGTCGAAGGGATATAATTTTGGTTGAACCAACCATCTTCTTTAATCTCGGCAATTGTAATGCGAGTAGTGGGATTGGGGTCGAGAATTCTCCTGATCAAGTTTTGAGCACCAGGGGAGAGCCAACTGGGAATATTAGTCTTTCCCTTGGTTGCCTGAATTACATACATATACTTTCATTAATTATATATGTGCATTGAAATTATGATTTCAAATACTTAAAATGTATTAGCTTGCTAGTCATTAGATCCAAAAATCTCATTAATCATCAATGGCTGAGTACAAGACCAAACTTACAATCAATTGTTTTAATAAAAAGATATTAATTTGTTAATTTTATTTATTCAAAAGAATATCTAACTGTCAGGAATGCCACGGTAACAAAAAGAAAATAAGTAATAACTTTGTTCTTT
Organism: Stephania cephalantha; assembly: GCA_039657325.1. Lineage (NCBI taxonomy): Eukaryota > Viridiplantae > Streptophyta > Magnoliopsida > Ranunculales > Menispermaceae > Stephania > Stephania cephalantha. The sequence goes on from CM077572.1 coordinate 52,994,666, forward strand.
TGTAAAAAAAAAAAAATACTTTATATCACGATTAGGTCTAAGTTCATCAACAGTTTTTTTTTTTTTTTTTTCCTTTTTTCCTTTTTTTGGTGAAGTAAGGGCAGAATTAAGTTTGTAATAAAAAAATAAAAAAACAACTAAAAACAAAAAGAGAATTAATTCTCCGTGAAGTGGAACGCATACTGAACACCCACATGGTTTTCCTCTTGTTCTTTCTCAGTTCAACTTCTATGGATACAGCTTTTTTTTTTTTTTTTTTTTTACTTATACAGTCATACGTACCAATATCAAGATATAAAGATGAAATAAAGAGTAATGGAGCCTTTCATATATGAAAAACTTTCGGCCTCTATACATTTTTTTTTTCTCAAAAAGTATATAAATTATTATTAATAAAGATGATAAAGTGGACATTTTATTTATTTATTTGACAAATAGTTGAAATTGTAAAATACAACGAGGGCATTAGTACTGCCCACCATAAAATACCCTGAAAAAAACTTTTCTTACCAGGAAAAAAACTCATCTAATTAAGATGGTTTTCGGTGCTTTTTTTTTTCATATTTGATATGTAGTATTTTGCAGGGAACATATTAAAAAAATTAATATATAGTAACTTAAATTGGTTCATTTTTACCGACTTACAGAAGTTTCTCACATGGGAGTTAAGTCACAGAGATTTAACTCACGGAGAAGTTTATATTTTTCATGTTTGGTTTAACTTTGAACTTACGAGAGAAGTTGCAAACTTTATTATTAAATAATAAAACACGAGAATTGACATAAATACTCATCAAACAATAAAACATATAATAAATATGTGATTAATGAGGGGTAGTTTTGTCAATTTGTCTTCAGTGAGATAACTTCTCTATGGGGTAAGGGAGTTATATCCCTCTTAAGAGTAAGTTCAGAGATAACTAGCAAGAAACTTAAGTTTATAAAATCAAGTAACCAACCAAATAAGATTAGTTTCAACTCTCTTCCAAGTTATCTCACTCCCCCAACTTCACTCATAACCAAACAAGACCTAAGTACTCATACTACGTAGCATTTCCCTTCTTTTTTCTTTTTCTTTTTTTCTAATTGTTGAATTGGAGAACAATATCTAGATCTTTACCAAACAACCTTCTCTACTTCTATTTAGCTTTTTGATGTATTTGAAGTCATATTATGACGTGTCCTACATAAAACCATTATTGTGATCAACAATATAATACAGTATAGTATTAGGTTTTGGTAGAATGTCACATTAATAATAATACCTTCTCTACTTCTATTTAGCTTTTTGATGTATTTGAAGTCATATTATGACGTGTCCTACATAAAACCATTATTGTCACCAACAATATAATACAGTATAGTATTAGGTTTTGGTAGAATGTCACATTAATAATAATGGTTTTATTTAGTGAACACATAATCTCATAAAATAATCACCTCTGATTTGATCCTGATCAACTCATGTTACCTAGAAGATTCGAATCCCAATTTCAAAGATACTCCAGCTATCCAACTCCCAGACCACCCAATCACTTGAGATTTTTATACATGAAGGGAAGAACGTGTGGTGGTCACAGTCGCATCCTCACAATAGTCACTCTATAAATACTCACCAATCAATCAACCAGTTTCACCAACACTTGGCTTTAATTACGTACACACCCTAATTAATCATTCACTAATCAGTTGATTATTATTACTATATAGTTGTTGATTAATTATGGGTGGGTTCACTGAGGAACAAGAGACTTTGGTGAAGCAATCATGGGAGTCCATGAAGCTAAATGTTCCCGAGCTCAGTCTCCGATTCTTCTCAACGTACGTAGGTTTGATTAAGTTTGATTAATGGCCGTTGATTAGTGTGATTGATTGATTAGTGTTTAATGGACAGGATTTTGGAAATCGCGCCGGCCGCGAAGGGGATGTTTTCCTTCTTGAAGGACTCGGATGAGATTCCTCACAACAATCCTAAACTCAAAGCCCATGCTATTAAGGTCTTCAAAATGGTATGTAATTTGTATATATAATCTCTCTCTAATTGTGCTTATCATCCCTTCTTTTCTTTTTTTTTTTCTTGGGCTCGAATTTGACATGCCAATTTGGTGCGCACTTAATTAGGACCGATGATTTTTATTGCATCAATGTACGTTGTTAAAGATGTTGGGATAGTCCCACCTCAATGAGTTGGATTGCAATTATAAGGCGTATATGTGTGGAGTGAACTTCGGTTCTACACTTAAACTCATATATAAACTAGTCACTACACTCTTGTCATCTTGGATTGAGGTCGTTATTATAAAATAAAAAATAAAAAAATACAAGAATGATAATCACAATGTCACATCACAAGACACATTAGCTTGCAAGAGTCTTTCATGCGACTCGACCCGCGTGTTATGCATCGGGATCTATGTGTGTCCGCATCCCGAGGCGCGTATGGATGACTTTGTGAACTATTGTGTCTTACGTGGTGCGACTTGTTGTTGTCATTCTAACACTTCTCAAATAAAAATTGAACATTGTATCAAGCCTATGATTAGCTTAATTAGCCCATTGTCCAAGGGCCTTGTAGGCATCCAGCGAAAAAGAGGGGTTTAACATGAGGTTAAGATAGGCTAGTAAAGAAAATAAAGCTAGACCCATCGGCCAGTTGTGATGAACTGCGGTCAAGTCCTTGTTGAACTTGAGTGGGGAGTGTTGGAGATGTTAGGATAGTCCCACTTCGATTAATTGGACTACAATTATATAGCTTATCACTTATATGTGTGGAGTGGACACTCCATCTTGCCTTAGCATTTTATTTAATTTTTGATAAAAAGGAGGCGATACTCCATTATATTGAAAAATTTATGTACAAGCAAGAACACCCCCAAACATAACACCCCAACAAATAGCAGCATAAGTATCAAAGCTTCATAGCTATAAACTGTCCACATACCGTTTGCAACCCCCAAACTACCAAGCTGCCATGCCACACCGATTCCAATCATAAATCGCAAAGATGAAGAGCACAACAGGCGCAGCCGGACATACCAAAACAAACATAGGACACTATCAAAAGAAAATACCAAACTCTTCTCAGTTCTCACCTTGGATTGTGTCCGATATTATAAAAATTGAATGATGAAATCCATGAGTGCGAGCTAAATTGACATGTCAAAAAGAGTCGAATTAAAATTATCAAATAGCAGGACTCGAGCATTTTGGACCTTGGTGGAACACTAGATTTATTTTTGATGGAATGGTGTAACACTAAATCCAACCTATATTCTCAACCTATATTCTCAACCTATATTCCCATAACTGTTTAATGACTGAAAGTGCTCTAAAAAATTGTTGCAATAGAAGACTGTTTTTCTTTTCCTGAAACAAATTAGTATGTGTGATACTTTAAAGTTTGAAGCCATCTTGATTTTTTTTTTATGTGATTGAGTTGCTTATTGAAAGGAGAGTAATCAAATTTAACAGTAAGATTATGAGATGAATATGCTAACTAAGTTTTTTTTTTTTTTTTTTATTTTAATTTTGGAATTGTGAAGACGTGTGAGGCAGCTATTCAGCTTCGCGAAAAAGGGGAGGTAGTCATAAGCGAAAACACTCTCAAGAACTTAGGATCCGTTCATCTCAAGAAGGGTGTCATTGGTCCCCACTTCGAGGTATAATTTTATAGTACTTATTCTTTTAATTGTGCCTTAAATGTATGATCTCATGTGCATTAATAAGGAAAAAGAAATCCTACATACATTAATTAATAACAGCATATGTACTCTCTTTGGTTGTTTTACCCAAACCAAATATATTAAGAAAGATGTTAATTATGAGTTCAAATTACATTCTCATGCGTGCTTTAATTACGTGATTAACTACACCAACTTTATATTTTATCTAATAAAAAGAGAACGAGTGTTTAATTAATTGTAATTAAATGTTAACGAGTAAAATAAGTAAAGAGGTACAACAGTTCTTTAAAATTTTGAAAACGATATATATAATTTTTTTGACAAAGAGTATAAGATTTACATATGAGTTAATAACAATATATGATTTAATTGTGTATTAGTAAATATATGATTCGAACTTTAGTCGCTGCATTGTTCCTCGAAGTTTCTTTGGGCTATGGGTATGGTGCTCCCGTCAGCCCTCGTAGGATTTTTTTTTTCTTATTTGACTCAATCACGAGCTCCTTAAACCTTGCATTTTATTGACTTTAGACTATAATCTGGAGGGGCTCAAGTAGCTCGAACTCTCACGGATATTTTAAAAAAAAATAGTTAGTTATTTTGATATGTTAAAATAATTTAATAAATTTGTTTTCAAAAAAAAAAAGTTATTGAATTGATTAATTGTTCAGGTGGTGAAGGAGGCCCTATTGAGAACAATAAAGGAAGCAATGGGAGAGCAGTATAGCGAAGAGATGGAGAAAGCGTGGAGTGAAGCCTACGATCAGTTGGCTGCAGCCATTAAGGCTGAAATGAAGGAAGAAGCAGCCGCGGTTGCAACAAATTAGACCATCCGTCGATATTAATTATTTGTTCGCTCTCCTCCTATATGTATTAAAAGGTGGTCAATTATTTTTCATTAATAATGATTGTAACATGTTTACATTACCATCTAATGCTACTTTTTTCCATCTATAATGTGATTTGATATGCCCCGGCATGTAGAGTATTCATGAAATTCGTAGATCCAATTCAATATGGTCCGTTTAGCTTTAATTGATTTATAATTTGAGTTTGTTAAACTAGATTGGATTGCAAAAATTGCAATCTGCACAGATTGGACTGGATTGCAGCTTTGGTATCTAATCCGCGGATCCAATCCGCAATCCGGTCTAATTAACATTTATATACATTACATTATAATACATACGTATACTTCTAAAATCTTAAACTATATTTAGATGGGGTTTAGCATTTTTATGCACCGATCATCGGATAATGATATGATGACTTGTTTCCATTAATTTCATAGTGGACCATGTTACTACGTTAGCATGATTTCAACAAACACAACCTTACTCTTTAACCGAAAAAAATGATTTGCTGATTTGGGAAATGTGGGATTGAATCTTTGTAAATTGAAATGTTTAGGTGGGGTGGACGTGTTTATGCTGGATCAAAAATTTAATGGGCCTATACGGGTACATATATATATACTTTGTCCCAAAATGTTAAGTAGTTGGGTTTGTACTTGTGTTTATAATGTGCTTTGGCCCGGCCCTGTATGATAATGACTTTTTTTTTGTCACTGATGTATGATAATGACTTGTTACGTGGTAATTGTTTCTTTTTTTTTTTAATTACGTATATACTAATTATAATTGTAACTTTTTTGATTTCTAATTAATTGTATCTAAGTTAGCAAATTGATTTGTCAAAAAGAATGTTAGCAAATTGACCAGATCGTTAATTCCAACAATTTCTAGCCAGCTAATTCTAACCCATTTTGATACACTATTCTTTTGTAATTTTGTATATATATATATATATATAAAATATATAAAAGCACGAATCACAAATTTTTGAGTCGTAATCAAATTTACCTTTTTGTCCCTCGCCCACACTTCTCGTGCGTCCTCGATAACTGTATTAAATAGTTATTAAATAGCTATTAAATACAATCGTACTAGGCTATCTATTAAATAGAAAAACTGTTGGTGAAATTTTTGTTCATACTGTCATACAGATTGACATAATGGATTGATATTGTTGTTACTTAAGTGTTATAATTTTTGTTATGGAAAAATCATTACTTAGCATATGGATATTACTTTATATGCATTGCATTACTATTTTTAATACTTTTTTTGTCTTACTTTGATGGACTTCTAATGGAGATCACTCCAATAAAAGATATCGGCAAATCAATTAATGCTTTCAAAGTGAGAGGAAAAGTTACACGAAAATGGAACTCGACGAATACACATAATGGTGCACTACTATCATTAGATATTATTTTAATAGATGAGAATGTGGGTAACTATATAATTTTTTTTTTGTTTTATTTTTTTTTTTTAAAAAGAAAGGTTTCTTAAATACTCGTAAAATCAAGGTCTCATTAAAATAATTTTTTTACAAGAAGATCACATTCAATAATCCATAAACATTAGTTTGGTTCCAGATTTCAACCACTTGATGGAAGGGGATATACGAAATATCAAACTTTGAAGTAAAAAAAAAATCACTTCAAAGTAGTGAGCCATGATTTTTTCATCAATTTTACATTGAGTACATCCGTTGAAGAATATTCAGGCAACATACAATTTAGAGATAACAAGTTTGAGATTGTACCGTTCAACAAGTTGTGTCGACGAATAAGCAAAATCACTCAATTTTTCTGGTAAGAAAAACACAACAACAACAACAACAACAACAACAACAACAACAACAACAACAACAACAACAACAACAACAACATAGCCTCAGTCCCAAATTAACTGGGGTCGGCTACATGGATCAAACTTTTCCATTGTGCTCGATTAAGTGCAATTGATGGTGAGCTTTTCAAACCATTCAAATCCCTTCTAATCAATTGATTGCTCATGGCAAACATGCAAGATTCTATAGCAATTGCTTGTATAACTGCATCACATTGCTTTAAACATATGCGTTCTTTCGTATGTAATGCGTAAATTACATTCCATGACATATTCTTTTCCTTATTTTTTTCAATTGCAGAGAACCACTGAGTAAAGAAGTTCAGTTCATTCGAGGAGAAAATGAAAATTTTAATATGAAGACAAAAACTATGACTTTAGAGGAAGTGAAGGACATTATTATATACAAAATAATATTATATGACTTCTTCACGATATAAAACTAATTGTTAATTTTTTACACATGAATTGTATGTTGTTTGCAAAGTGAAAATCATGTCAATAAATTCAAGTGGTTCTTGGCATTACAATACTTGCTATTCACATTAAGTCAAGTTAGAAAAATCGGGAACACAATATTATTGCCAAAGGTGCAAAGAATTTGTTACAACGCCATATCGGAGGTACGTTAAAATTATATTCTATTTATTATTAATTTTCTATTTCCTAAGATTCAATTTTTTGTTGTTGTGTTGTATATACATATATCTTGTCAAAAATCTAATTCATGACAATTGGATTTGTTTTTAGATTCAAAGTTTAATATCTTTTAAATAATATGGTCAATTGAGAAAACATCGTAACTAAGATCAGATGATTAAGTAAATGAAGCTCATTAATGAATTATCAGAAAAAATTAAATCCAAAATGTTGTTATGGATAATTGAGAACATAAAATTTTTTGTTATGACACCAAATCTCTAATTAAAAACAAACGAGTGTTATCTCTATGCTAAATTTGTATGTAGAAACGACTTATGACTATTGTGATAAAATTACGCGTTGCTAAAAATTGGCTAATTGTCCGCCAAGAAAAATCACATGGGCTAGTATAATTTTATTTGACGCACAAGTATAAAAGTTCAATCACCATATTGATGCTTCCCTAGTGTGTAGTAAGCTTGCATTTGGAAACTAAACTAAACTACCTACTTGCATCAGAGGAGGATCAACGATTGATAACCCGAGTACAACTAAACGCATTAAAATCTTAAACTTATGAATGTCAAAGACAAGCCCATATGAAAAGCCCTCAAACACTCTCAGTGATTTTGATAAACAATTCTATTACCCACCCAATTTTCTCAAGGCTCACATAACACCTCCATTCCCTTATTCATCATCTAACATTAACTTTATTTAAAAACTGGTTCAGACAATTCATAAAACACATAGAATGCATAAACACTGAAATTCAAAACAAAACAAAAAAATCAAAGAATTAGAGAGTTCTACATAGAATTTCAATCATGGGTATCTAAGAATTTCCAATACCAAATCTAATCAACACAGTAATGATTTAACTATCATGATGCATAACCATTTTAATTTGCTTTGAGTGAAAAGAAAAACAAAATTCAAGCAGTGGAGATAAGGTTTCACATTGATGTTATCAAGTTGTTTTTTGTATTAAAACAAAAGGTTCAACATAACATCGTACATCAGTAAGCAAAAATATTGGCATCCAATTATGACTGGCGTACTTGAAGCATAGATGGGTGATTGAAACCAAGAAATAAAAAATCATCTAGAAGTGAAAGAAAGCAGGCGAAAGAGATGGAACCTCAACATTAAAACATTACTACCAAGGAACAATATAATTAATGAAACCAACTTCTTCTCGGACCAAAATAGGACCACGGTTCCCTCTTTTTCACATATATGGAGAAACAATGTTTATATAAGACACACAAATAGTCACATACTCGAATCAGTGTTAGGTAAGAGATGCTAGCGAGCCCAATCAATTGCAGATGAAAGAAATTTGAAAATCTGATTCGTACTCATGATTAGGAACGAAAACCTAGAGTGCAAGAAAGAAGTGTATTAGGAGCGAGAGATCGCAACAGTGCAATGAGAGAAAGAAAGCGAACAGTAGGTAAGGGAGAGCCACCATCAATCGAATAGGAAATCAGAGAGTTGAAGGTAAAATTGATTTTTTAGGTGACGAGAAAAATTAGAGGTATTTGTATTGAATCGAGAACTAACGAAATCGGAAAGTTGAAGAATCGAGAACCAACAAACCAACGAAAGAGAACCAACGAACCAACAAAATTGAGGAGTTGAAGGATAAAAGTGATATTTTAAAAGATCGGGGAATGCACGAGAAGTATGGGCAAATAAGTAAATTTCATTACCACTCAAAAATTTGGATCAGCGAACGCACGAGAATTATGGGCAAATAGGTAAATTTCATTACCACTCAAAAATTTGTGATTCATGCTTTTGTATGTATATATTTATATAATTCAAAATAAAATTCAAAATTCAAAATTGTAATTAAAATTTAAAATTAGAAATACAAGTACATTTATTAGCTTATCGATATTCTATAATGTGATTGAGATAAGATGTGAATGAAAAAACAAGCTAGTCATGCTCGGACATTACTTCCTCAAAAAAAAAAAGTGTATTGGATTGATGAGAATGAGTTCATGATTGATTTGGAGATAAAGAAAAAAAAAACGTGTGGTGGATTGATAAGGAGTTAGAGTTTGATTTGGAGACAAAAGAAAATGTTGATTTGGAGATGCAAAAAAAAAGAAGTATGGGCAAATAAGTAAATTTCATTACCACTCAAAAATTTGTGATTCGTGCTTTTATATATATGATAGATATATATAAAATTCAAAATAAAATTCAAAATTCAAAATTGTAATTAAAATTTAAAAATTAGAAATACAAGTACATTTTTTAGCTTATCAATATTATATAATGTGATTGAGATAAGATGTGAATGAAAAAACAAGCTAGTCATGCTCGAACATTACTTCCTAAAAAAAAAGTGTATTGGATTGATTAGAATGAGTTCATGATTGATTTGGAGATAAAGAAAAAAAAATGTATGGTAGATTGATAAGGAGTTAGAGTTTGATTTGGAGACAAAAGAAAATGTTGATTTGGAGATGAAAAAAAAAGAAGTATGGACAAATAGGTAAATTTCATTACCACTCAAAAATTTGTGATTCGTGCTTTTATATATATATATATATATTTATAAGGGAGTATCGCCTCCATTTCATTAAAAAAATGTTAAATTAGATTATTAATAAAACCAATAAAAGACCCTTTTTGACAAAATTAATTGAGGAAATTAAACGTTAGGATGACCCCAAATAGACACCCGAAATAGCATTTTCGTTATCTTAATTGCAGCTAAGCAAGCTCTGAGGTAGTTGTAAACCAAAAAAATGAAATGTGAAACACTTGAAATACCTCACTAAGGAAATTAATTAATATACTTTTAATTTGAGAAGTATATTGTTATATATTGTTATTGACTTTTGTGCAGGATTAAGGTTTACTAGATCCTCATCCCCCGACATGCTGGGCATCTTAGTCAGAGATGAGGGTCGACACATATGAACTAAGCTAAAAAATTTGAGGCTAATTAATACAACTATTATTCTGCATGAAAATTCCTCATGTTGCAGTAATTTAAAAATTCATGACAGTTTCACACAGTAATAGAATGTCAAGACCAAAAAGAGGAAGAAGCGTCAGAGTGCTCAATGAGTGAAAATCCTGATGTGGAAAGATTCCTGTCTCAAATGGTGGTGAGCATGACTCTTTCATTGTTCCACATAATTTATGCTTGTATGTGCTTATTTTCCTTGGCTTAGTGTGGTTATTTTGGACTACTTGAGTAAATTGAATGAAGAAACAATAGTGAAGCTGTATAGGAGAGTTTTGTAACTAGAAAATTTGACTCAATAGAAAATGATTTTTTGTAGAAATTCGACTAGGTAAAAGGGTAGACCAAAGTTAACATAGGATACATTAATTAAGAGGGATTTGAATGGTTTGGAAAGCTCACCATCAATTGCACTTAATCGAGACAATGAAAAAGTTTGATCCATGTTATTTTGTATTTAAAAGTTAATTTGGACTTTGAGGCTATGTTAGCTTTTGTTGTTGTTGTTGTTGTTGTTGTTGTTGTTGTTAATAATCTCAACAGATCTTCGAAATTATGGTTGCGTTGCTACGAAACAGTGTATCAAAGTTTATTTAAGTTGCTTTGAAATATTGAAAACTTACTATATTTTCGAAATACATATTCATTGAGATAGAAACAAATTAAACGGAGTTTGGAAAGATTTTCAAATTTGGTGAACTTTAATTCGAAAGGGCATCCAGTTTTATCTTGGGGTAGATCTCTATGAAGATTCAATTATTGAATTAAGAGAGTTTTTTGTCTTAGGACATTGCGTTTGTGCAAAACTCCGATTAGAGATTTTGATTAATTTCTTTGTTGTTCAATTTTGTTGTTTATTTTCATGTTGATTTCGTTTTATTTACAGTAACTATATGGTACCATTTATATCTAACACAATTAATGTGGCGTCATCTATAGCTACATCAACAAATCGATCTCTTTCAAATATATATATATCACTACAAAAGGATATTGGATTAGCGACGGAAAATCCGTCGCTAATTCGGTATTTCCCGTCGCTATACCGTGTTAGCGACGGGATTAGCGACGGAAAGCCCCGTCACTAACTTTCTCGTCGCTAAATTTTTAGCAACGGGATCCCGTCATCATTTCCGTTGCAAATGTGCCACGTGGTTTTGGTCGAAACTTGTTTGACCATGTCACGTGCCCGTCACTAACGCGGTCGCTAAATTGGCAAAAAAAAAACTTTTAAAAAAAGTTTGATATTATATATAATATTAAATATTAAATATTAAATATTTGAAATATAATTAATTTATAAAAACTAAATATTAAAAAAATATTAAAAATTATAAAATTTTAAATGAAATTAAATGTAAATATTTAAAATATTTAACTATTATATATTTTTATATAAATGCAAAAACTATTATATATAATATTTAACAAATTTATGAATTTTTTTAAATTCAATTAAAATTAAATTTTAAATGAAATGTTTCAAAATAATATTATTTATAAATAATATTAAAATTTAAAAATTCTTTATAAAACTTTATTAAAAATTATTATTAAAATAATATATTTTAATCATACTATATAATTTATTTAGAATGACTATAATGATGGGAAAATTAAAAGAAATTAAAATTAATAACTGAAATTCATCAATCAAAAAGAATTAAATACAACAAAAAAGTTAATTACAAGTACGAAAATGTACAAAACAAGATATGAACAACTTAAGGCTAAATATAAAAGGAAGTCAACTCAATCGTCGAGATCGTCGTCGGTCTCTAAGTCATCAGCTGGAACATCTCTCGGAGGCGCTGGTGCAAATGAAATCTCAAGTCTGTCCATTAGAGCTTGCTCCATGCGATTCAACTAGCCTTGGACCTCTCGCAAATGATCTTGGGTTAGAGTGTGATCCTGCATAACCCGAATAATGTGTGTCTGCATCGCCTGGAAGTCCCTCCGCAAAAACTCGACGGGCTCATTAGGAGTAGAAATTGGTTGAGAAGATCCAGCTCCATCTCCACCTCCAGCTCCTCCAGCTGTAGCATGTCTGCGTCGCGACCCCGACGGTGTCCACCCTAGTCCATATGTTCGTCTTTTGTCGTCGCGCTCAGCGACGGACAAATATAGTTCGATCTCATCTATCGGGGAGTCAGGCTGCGATTGTGTCAGCTTAATCCGCCTACGTTGGATCGCCGTCTAAATTAAGAATTTAAAACATTTACGAGTCATTAATACCTATCATTAATTAACTAAACAAAATTTAAAAGCAAAACTATTTACTTACAACGATCTTCTCTACTATCGAATCGAGGAAAGTTACGTCGTCATGATCTTTCTTATGGAAGTATAGGCATAACTCCAAAGCAGTCGGAGGTCGACCCAACTCTCCGCCTACAAAACATATATTTAAAAAGGATTAAGTTTGAGACTAAATCCATGTATATTATATATATATATATAAACTTATCATAACATAACTTACCAGCTTCTCTTCGTGCTGATAAATGGATATTGAGCCACCAGTATACACTGCAATCCCTGTACCGGGTCCCCCTGTCTCAGTTCTCCGATTTTTACTTGCTCGCTCTGACTTCTTTTAAAATTAGGAGTGGACCGCATCTTCTTATAGTGGTCGAAGATCTTAGCAGATACATGTGCATGCTTCTTATCTTTGGAGTACATCTTGCTAATAAAATCAGCGTACCAAAAGGCAATCTATCTATCATACGCGTCTCTAATAGCTGCGTCATCCGATGGCTCCCAGTTGAATGACAACTATAGGAAAAAAGTAATGAAGTTTAAAATTTATCTATAAACACTTTTCAATTATATATTGTTTGTAAATTTTATGTAAATGAAACAACATTAACTTAAACAACTTTACCTTCCATTGATTCCAGTAAATATCTCGCATGTGCGTTGCAGGACATGCTCCCAAGAATAACCATCCTTGTGCAGGGAGTGTTTATATGCCCTAGTCATCTCCCGGCAGCTCCATCAGACGAGTGTAATTTTCGTCCACTAAATTGAAAATGAGGCGTTAGACAAAGTTTATAAGAATTAATTAAACGTAAAACTTCGTACGTATACTTACTATCTGTCATATTTCACGACCAAGAATATATGCCCCGAAGGTTGACTAGTAGTATTGTTTCATCGTCGTCCACATGGGGCCGTACCTATGGACGAGTCACTCGAACGATGTGCCGAAGAACTCGACGACTGCTCTACCGGCTGAACCCGAGAGGGCGAGGCATGCAAATCATGATGGAGTAGTGGCGGGACTGTACGGTGGTAGTGCGTACGATCATGAAGATGTGAGGGAGATGTTGATCCCCCTAATGAAAAAGTAGGCCCGACACCTGACCTAAACGTACCACGACCATCAACGGGTGGAGTAGGTAGAGAGGAAAGTAAAGTAGAATATATCTGCATAGAGGTGGGATCATCACCAAAAACAGATGGCAAAGACATGAAAGATGTAGATGGATGTGCATAATGTGGGGGAGGCGTCTGATGGAGAAATGGAGTATGCGGAGAAGGGTGGTATGGGTACCGATGACATGGAGTCTGTTAAGAAGGGTGGTATGGGTATGGATGCAGACTCTGATGACCCTGACTAGTTTGTGCATGTGGAGTAGCATGATCATGAGAACGAAGGTGTGATCCATCCGATCGTCGATCTCTAGTAGCGCTGGATCGTCCGCTGGATCGACTGCTAGATCTTCCACCGGATCGTCTATCGGAGCCCTCACCAAAAGATGGGGCATAACCTCTACCTAACGACATAACTTTATAAAAAAATAAAGACTAAATTAGAATTTTGAGTTGAACCTTCAACATTTGAAAGATTACGTGACAAGTAAAAAAATATAATTGCATTATTTACACGTAACAAGTAAAAAAATATAATTGCATTATTTACCAATTGAACAAGATAGTATCATGATTCATCGTCACCATCCTCATCATTCGATGAAAACTCGAAATTATCGCTTTCATCATCTTCTTCGTCGACATCTGACATGTGTGCCCCACTACGATCAGCTAGCGAAGTTGGAACATTGCTGTCAATATCGACCTCAGTATAATGATCTGGTAGCTGCTCCTGAAAAGCGTCTTGTTCTATAGGCTCACTGTCAACGTTTTCGACTAAGTTTTGTTCATCGATAAATTTCGGTTGAAGTTTGCACGTAGCTTGCCAATTGTTCTGTGCATTTCTTACACTTAGGTATGAAAAGAAAGTACACCCGACTAGCTTGCATGGCTAGTATGAAAAGCTCATACTTGTTTGATAGCATATTTCGATGTACATCAACGATTTTTAAGGATCTGTGAACTCTTGTCCCGACATTGATCGTGGATCGAACCATTGACACTTGAACAACACAGTACAAAGGAATCCACCATATTCGATTTCAATCACTTGCCCGTAAAAGTCATTATCAAATTGTGCGCAATTCGTGCCCCTAACGCACACCCGCTACTACGCATATCTTTGTTTGAGCGATGCGACATGGTCTGAAATTTGTAGCCATTAACAAGATACGCGTAGTATACGGTGCAAAGTCGATTAGGGTTGTGTGACAACATTTGAAGTGTTGTATCTTGAATAGATGATGGAGCCTACCACCAAAAATGTTTCATTCATAAACCTCAATTTCAAATAAACAACAAAAAGAAAGAATTATTTTAATATTCACGTACAAATGACTTACGAATTATTGAAACCAACTTGAGAAATGTTTCTCAAGATGTTCATCGATGGCACTTTTTGTAATATTCACATGTTTGGAACGCAATTCCGATACGTACATCCTAGCAGGAGAAATGAAAAATGTAAGGATTGCGATTGAATAAATTTAAGATAATAATTAAGATTAAAGCATACCTAATGAATGGAGCGACCTCGGGACAATTTAACAACACATATGAGTGTGCGACTTACACTCGTCCTCCGTGAGATAACCCTTCTTTGATCTCCCGTAGGCCCGACTGGGTGGGTGAATATTGAGAAGTGGTAATTAAAACTTTGACTTGGTCCAACTCCACCATCGTAATTGCTGGGCGGACGGTTGTGCGAGGTAGAGACGTGTTCCTCAAAATAATAGGAACAAAATGTTGTTGCTTCTTCCACTAAGTAAGCATTGCATATTGAGCCATCAACCCTTGCCTTATTCCTAACATTATTTTTTAAATGTTTCAAGTACCTACATTTGTAGAAGTAAGTTAGTTAAAATGTATATGTTAGAGTGTGATATAAATTGTTTACGAGTCTAGTTGATTACCTCTCGAAATGATACATCCACCGAAATTGTACTGGGCCAGCAAGGATAGCCTCGTACGCCAAATGGATAGGGAGATGCTCCATTGAGTCGAAAAAACTTGACGGAAATATTTTTTTCAACTTACACAATTTCTTGGGAATATTTTCATGCAAAAGCCGAAGATTCTCAACATTTAAGTTTTTAGGAGTTAAATCTCTGAAAAAAATGTTTAACTCGCTAATTGCAATCCGTATGTCATCCTCTAAGAGATCTCGAAAAGCAATCGGCAGCAATCGTTGCATGAAAACATAACAATCGTAGCTTTTCATCCCAAACATCTTCAACTTCTTAGAATATACGCAGCGACCGATGTTAGACGTGTAACCATCGGGAAGTTCAATTCCTTAATCCACTTACACAACGCTTGTTTTCTTCGTTTATCCAGCGCATATCGTGCCTTGGGATATTTCTTAGAAATTGGATCATAATGAAGCTCCGGACGATTACAAATCTCCTTTAAGTCTTCCCTTGACTTTGCGTCATCTTTCGTCTTCCCCGGCACACTCATGATTGTGTTGAAAATATTGTCAAAGACATTTTTTTCAATGTGCATCACGTCTAGGTTGTGCCTGATAAGGTTCATCGCCCGGCCTAGACTTACGTGGACCCCCGAGCCCGTCTCGCTGAGTCACGCAAGCCTAGTCAGCCTTCCTTTATCATTTACCATTTATCAAGCAATTAAAGTTGAGTTAATCAATTAGTGAGTTATCATAGTTATAGCGGAAGCAATTAAACCTCAAACTAAATGAAAAACCTCAAAGACACAAGTTAAGACAACCTAGAGTGTGGAAACCCCGAATATGTATATCATTGTCAATGAACATTCAGATGAAAGTAAACACAAGATATACATGCACAAAATCTCTCAAAAATCCAACTCACAGTGTTTCAAAACAAGTATATCTAATAATACAAAAGAATCACCTATGTCAGACAAGTGGTAAGAACTGCTCCGGTATCCTCAAATGATATCTCCTATCTGTGGAGCCTTTCCCTTGCTGGACCGCGGATCTGCACTCCTTCAAACACAAGAATGACGAGCCTAGGTAAAAAACGTCAAGCAGGACATATATACAACATTTTGAAATAAATAAATCAGCCTAATTCATGCAGATAGAAAGAAAGGAACATGGAACACATGAATATAAAAGACTGTAACTAAATCAATCGAGAAGTGAGGGTCCAGAATACGAAAGCCGAATAGCAAGGAATCCCGACTAAAAGGTTGTTGAGTCGCGGCAAAAGCTCAGCTGACTCGGGTTCAGGACGAGACATAGCCTACCAGCCCTAACCACTAACTATAGTCACATTAATGTTTATATTTAAGGTGACCACATTAGCCACTTATTAAACCAACATAAATTCACATTTAACTCACATTAGACTTACCTCATAAGTCGATACCTCGATCTCACGTCGACACGTAATTTGAGGTACGTCTCCGCTCGTCTCGACATCGATATACCCCGCGTGTGCCTTACCCGCACAGTACCAAATTTAATGTAATTTAAATTGTTCAATCTTTGGTCTAATAAATAATACAAACATCAAACAAAAATAGCATACCTCGGTGTAGACTCCCGAGATTTGGATATGTGTATCACGACAAGTGGGTCCCACGTACGACCCTGAAATGACACGTAGCACGAGTTAGATTTTTAGGGTCGTTACAACTTTCATCAACCCTAAAGCTTCAATTTCTCGCAAGATAGCTTCACCTGATTTATTAGCTGGTGGCTTGTTGGATACGATTCTATCTCTGCGAAAACTAGACTTGTTTTTCCGCTCCTTCGAATATCACGACAAGAAAGGTCGATGACAATCGAACCAACTCGCTTTCCCTCCGAACCCCAACTGGAAAGCGTCGGTATCTTCCATGCAATAAGGACAAGCAGTCCTCCCGTGCGTGCTCCATCCCAACAGCATGTTGTACGCTGGAAAGTCGCTAACAGTCCACATAAGTGCAGCGCGCATTTGAAAATTTGCCTTAGTCAATACGTCATAGGTAGGCACTCTGTCATACAACAACTCTTGCAATTCTTTCATCAATGGTTGGAGAAACACATCAATATTTTGAGACAGATTCGTTGGCCCAGGTACGATTACTGTTAAGAACAACACTTCTTTCTTCATACACATCGAGCGAGGCAAGTTATACGGTGTTAGAATCACCGGCCAAGAGGAGTACGGTTTATTGATCATTTCGAAGCATTGAAACCCATCAATGCATAAGCCAAGTCGAACATTACGAACCTCGGAGCTGAACGTAGGATTCACTTGATTGAAGTAGTTTCATGCCAACGAATCAGAGCAATGCGCATATTGCCCTCTTCTCTGACGTGTTCTGCGTACCCCTGCATGTGTTTCGCAGTAGCTTTCGAGGTGTACAAACGTTTGAGACGAGGCGCCAAAGGGAAGTAACGCATTGTCTTATGTGGCCCTAATCGAAATTTAATTTGTCTAATGAATTTTTATCATTTAATTAACTTTATACTTAAAGTTGTTTCAACTTAACATAATTTTTTATTATAATTAAATAGATTTTAATTTATATCAATACTAAAAAAACATACAATAAACATCACGAATAAAAAAAAAATTAAATTCAAATCACAAGCATACATTTTATTTGTCGCAAAAATAAATAAATAATAAATATCAACATACATAATTTATTGCAACACTTAGATCAATTTAACAAATTTTATTCACCTAAAAATACATGAAATACAAATTTATTTTCCAAAATTATATTCCAACATAAAATACAAAATTATAAGTTTTTAATCAAACCAATACATTTTTTAATTTAACATGCGTATATTTACAAAATTTATTCCAAATTTTCATTCTAACATAAAATACAAAAAACCCTATTTTTTCACCAAAAATACAAATTATATATCACATAAATTAGAAAATTTCACAAAAAAAAATATTATAAATCAACTTAAAGAACAAAAAATATAAATAAATCAATGATAAAAAAATTGAACAAATAAAAAAAATAAAAAAAACTATACCTAAATTCCAAATCAAGAGGAGATAGGAGTCAGGCAGTTGTGACGAGGCGGAGGCGGATCGGCGGGGTGGCCGATTCGGAGGCACGGATCGGCGGGGTGGCCGAGGCGGAAGAGGAGGGAAATGAGAGGAGAGGCACGGTGAGGGAGAGGATCACGGTGAGGGAGAGGAGAAGATCGAGATCAGGAGAGGAGATGAAAACCAGAGAGGAAGAGAGAAGGTTTTGGTCTAGATCTTATTTTCCATATTAGTGACGGGAATAGCGACGGGGTGTTCTCGTCGCTATTTTTACACGTGGCCCCCTCGTTTTCTGCCACGTGGCGTTCTCTTCGCCACGTGGCCGAGCAAATCTGGTCCTGGGCGGGAGTTTTCCGCCCAAAAAATAGCGACGGGGGGCCGTCGCTACCCCCGTCGCTATTCCCCGTCACTATTGGCATCCTTTTTTGTAGTGTATATATAATTAATGTGGCATGAAAAAATAGACAGTCTTTTCTCAATGTCTACTTTTAGATGGTATACAATCTATAGCTACATCAACAAATCGATCTCTTTCAAATATATATATATATATGGTGTTTCTACAATGGAGTTCAAATATATACCCATGTCATGGTACTGCATATCTCACCATTGGATTACTATGAGATTTCGATCTAATGGTGATTGATGTAGTGCATTTAATGCAAAATACATTAAATGCGCAATAAATGCTATGTAATTGGGTTCCATTGTGCATTAGAGAACAATTTTTGAAAAGAAAATACTAAGATGACCCAGAGTGGGACACCCGATGATGGTGTCCATCTATTGTGCATCGATGTGTGTGCACACATATCCCCTTTGCGTGAATGGATGAACACCTTTACCGGGTGTGTCCGTCCCGGATGTCTCATTCCTGGTCATCCTAGCATTTCTCTTTTTAAAATTTAATGTCTATTTAAGTTACATATGATAGTCGTCGACATTCTATTTACAGTGATTGCGTGTGATTAATCCACACCTACAATCCTCATTTTGCATTGGAAATGCTCAAACTTAATTTGACAATTAAATATTTTGAAAAAAAAAAAGTTTAACTCTTTTTTTTTGATAATAAGTTTAACTCTTTTTTTCAGATATATAGGAAAGATCTTTTTTTTTTTTTTTTGTCAAATTAAGATCAGATAGGAAAGTAAGTCTGTGACAAGATATAATATTGTGGAAACATATATACAAGGAGTATTAATTTGTGGCTGACGTGTCTTTCATATCGAAAACTCGATGTCAATGTGGCTAACGCATGCATGCATACGTAGACTATAATTTTGAGATGTATAGCCAGCCATTAAAGACATATATGATATATGTAAGAGACCTATATATTAACTACTCATATAGGAGAGTATATATAAATAGGTATAATTTCAAAAATATTGTATGGCTGAGGTGGATCCAAGCCATGCATCGAACATAGAACAAACGACAAATATTGTACACTATTTTCATATAGTAGCTAGTAGAGCTAGCTAGTCTCCTGAAAAAAAAAAAAAAAAAAAAAAAAAAAAAAAAAAAAAAAAGTAGCTAGTTGTTCTACTGTATGCACAAATAATATATGTACCTATATATGCATGTCCAAGAAATAATGTAAGTCAGTCGCGGACCAGCTTGGCACCACTTCATCTCATCATCTCATCAAACCTTGTAAGAGTCAGCCATATATCGCTGTAGCTTCATTGCTTACCTTGTTTGACTTTGGGCTCGTAGGCCCCTCGTGCTTAAATATAGAACATGTTTTGGTCACAATGAAAGAACTAGCAATTTTTTTTTCAAGTGTTTAGGGACCGTATGATTGACGTTGAGATCGTGTCATGTGTATCTCTTTGTTTCGATTTATTAGATGAGACAAAAAGCAAGGGGGCAACCTGTTTTGATGAGACTCGGAAAATAGTTCTACAAAGGGGACAGGAAGTAAGCTAGATTTATATATAAAAGTATACTATATAGTTCCCTATATATACTTTTAATATACAACGAAATATGGGGCACATGGGGGCAGCTCCGAATTTTAAATTTCTTGCTTTGATTATCTCTCGTGCTTATAGATCTTAAGCCACTGACGATCTTTTTTTATCGACGTCGACGGTGGTTCCAACTATTTATTTTTTTGTGTTTCATTCATTCAATAAACTATATATATGAAAGATTGATATAACGTTAGACGCGGAGCCAAAAGCAGGGTTTGCCCAAGAAAAATAATTTTTTTTTAGTAAAACTAAATTAGGTCCAATCTAATTATAGCCCAACCCATTTATTTTTTAGCCCACCTTATGAGTCCACAAAAGAGACATGAAACAGTCGACCAGCAGATAAAAATAATAATAAAAAAAGACCACAAAAATCGCAAAAAGCAAAGTCGAGAAAAAAAAAGTCCTCTTCTACTTCGGCCTCTCTATCCTAAACTTTGTTTTTTAAGCTCTCTGCCACAAGAATTACAACCCACCAATTGCACACATTTAGGCTAAGAAGAGAAGTAAAGAGACAAGTGTGATCCCTTAAGGCTTGAAAGAACAACAAAAAGTGGTTGGTGGTCCTAAATTTCATTAGCCTATTTGAAATTAGTTTGATCCATTTTAATTGTTGCCACTTGTGAACTAAAAGTGATTAATATTTGCTTCAATGATTTACGGTTTTATGTCATGCAGTCTTTTTTTTACTAAATTATGCATTAAATATATAATACTAAGTTGATGATCATAGTGTATGAACATGCATTGTTGTTAAAGAAAGTGATAAAGTGCCCTAGCACGGGCACACGGTCAGATACACACTCATCGTCTGACCATCTACACACCTTGGGATATATGCGCACCCGAGAATTAAGGGTGGCTGGACGAGTACGTGTCCGACCCGCGTGTCATAGTTGGCGCACTAAGCATTTTTCAATTGTTAAATACTAAAAAGATACGCATATGTTTAAGCCCAGGGCTTCAAAAAACATGGCTCCGGCCCTGGGTACCATTCTTGTTGCAGTATATCTCTCACAACGTTTGTTTGTGGATTTGTGCGATTGCTAGGCTGGTGATTTGTTCTTATTTAAGTTTTTGCATTTAGTAGGTATTTTGTTTTCCCTTGTTGGGAGTTTTGATTTTGTCTTTTTTTGTTGAAAGTTTTGCTTGTCATTACGTGGTTCTAGTGGTGTTTGTGTACTGTCAGTCTATCACGTGTTCCAGATTTTTATAGAGAACAATCTCTGATTGTCACACACTGTTTCAATGTTAAAATTGCATTCACAACCAAATTCATGGCAAATAGATGTTCATTTGAACAAATAAGATTAGTAAATCATTGATGATTTGGTTTTGTATCGAGCCATTGATGATTAATGAAATTTTTATTTTACTTCAAAAAAAAAAAAGAAATATAGGGCACATAGATCATAGATGCAGTATATACTCTCTTGCCAACTACTTGCCCCCAATAAAAATATAATTGGTTTGATGAAAACGTGAATATTGTATGTATTTAAAGTACAAGTTGCAATGAGTGAATTTAGGATCAACAATAATACAATAAAATATGCGTTGACCAGAGATTTAAATAATTAATTTATGAGTATTAAATTGAGTACCATTATATTAATTAATTGCAGACACAATTCTATGCATCAACTCGTGTATATATACACGCATGTTTCGATGAGTATCACACGTTTAAATTTTAACTCAGTTTTAGTTCTTTTTATCGAAAAAAAATTAACTTTATTGCTTTAATCTTAACAAATGTACAATTAGAGTGAAAATGATTTATTTCTAATCAATTAAACAAAAGAATTGATTTCCCTAAAAAAAAAAAAAACAAAAGAATTGATGGCACCTTACCTAGCAGTCAGCTTAGCTAGGCTCACCCTGCAATTGATTAAATTAAGTGAGAGATTTACAATGCAGTCGGGTTGCCACAACAGTAAGGGCGAAGACAAAGTTGTGTGAGTTAAACACACGACCTCGGTTTCGATTCCCCGGTGTGGTATGCTCATCGGGCTACTGGGATACGCCCAGGCCGATTATGTCAGGGCCTCTTGGGATTAGTCGGGCTCGCCTGGACACCGCCACGGATATAAAAAAAAAAAAAAAGTGAGAGATTTATGACTTTGGGGCTTTAACTAATTTTTTTTTTAATATATATATATGTATGTATGTATAAGTAGCTACTATTATTAATCTCTCAAATTGATTTAACTTATGTTCATGCATTATAATCTATCATTCACCAAAACTCATCAGGCGATAGGAAAATGTGTTTGATGAAATTAAACATGAGTACGTAGGTCCAAATTGGTGTGCGTGATATGCCATGGGTTGTTAGAAGCTTTGAAAACAATCAAATTTAAAGACTAGACTCAAAGTAGGTTAAGTCATTCATGCATAATATCATAATATTTTTTTTGATAGGAATAATATCATAATATTTGACTTCTATTGCGCCCATCGGCCATGCTAACTCTTAAAAAACATATCCAATGTACTAGAGCATGTCCCCAATAAACATATAACATAATATTGTTTAAATGAAGGCGACTCCAGATGTTGCATGTACAAGTAGATCGATATATGGCCTTATTTTATATGCAACCTAATTTTTTCTATGGTTCCTAGGTTTTAGTAGGACTACAGTTAATCTCAAAGCGAATTTAATACATGTTAGAAAATAATCAATTAGTTAAACAATAATCCAACTTTCATTTTCGTTATAAAAATATTATATACTAAGATTAGATATCTTTATTTTTTAAATAATTGTCAGATTAAAAAAAAAAATAAGATCACAAGGATGCCAGCGTTTCTAGCTAATAGTTTTAAGGTTTTTTTTTTTCTTTTAAATTCATGAGGATGAAATCGGATGTTAGAGTCTATAGAAAAAAGTTTAAAAACTTAATTATCTATTATAATGCTTGAAAGTTGAAATCGACACAAAAGGTTAAGAGGGGAAGAATTTGAGTCATCTCATCCTCTTAATTAAAAGATAATATATCTATGTCAGCCATATAAATATCGGTAAGATATTAAAATCTACTCCATTATTTTTAATTAACCATGACTACTTCGTGGTTTTGAAAGGATCTCTAAAATAATTATTATTATAAATTTTGACTTTATGAAAAATAATATATATGAAGCTTTGTTAATCTAAGATCAATAAAGCTTAATTTCTTAAGCTTGACCCTTTACTTTTTTTATTAAGTTCTGCTAATTATCATTATTATACCAAAATAAACGGCCCACGCCTTGGAAAGTTAGATTTGTTCAAAAAAAGCTAGGCAGATCAATTGAAACTTCAAATAATATTTTCCTTTACACATCAAAAGTCACGTGTCAACTAATGTACAGCAACCTTTGATGTTACACTCAAAAAAGTCAACCTTCTCAAGTACTGTAATTTCCAACGAAGTCAAAATTTCATTCACCAAAACTCCACGTGTCACTCTTTGATCGCACCTCTCTCAATCTCGAGCCGACCTGATCGGTTTCTCACCGTCTAAATTGATTGATCGCTGATCATCTTCCGTAGTGCCCACACAAAAGGTAAAGCACACATCCACGTGGACCAATAGAAAATCAACTTGGATTTCAACCATGTTTTGGGAATCTGAGCACAGACGCGTGTCAGCTGTGAGAGAGAGTATACTGTACGTAGGTTGCTGCACAAACTCGATACACCACACGCGTGTCGGATTTCTACGCTATGAAGGTTGAAATTGTCGTAGAAATAACCAAGCGGGTCCCACCACATACGACTTACCAAGTCAACCGTTGGGAAAAAGTCATCGGGGTTTCTAAGCCCTGTACACTCTCATATGAATTTTTTTTTTTTGATTTTTTGTCAACAAGTCTCTCCCTTGATTTTGCACTATAAATAGAGACACCTCAATTGGCCTTTCCATATCATCTCTTATTGATCTTAATTTGATTTATATTCCCTTGTTTTCTATCATCAATTTTGATTGATAAATTGTAAGCAGCTTATACATAAAACTAAATACATATATACACATACATATATACATATTTTTCGATTCATTCATATAGTTGATTTTTTGGTGAGAATTCGATGTCTCCAGCTATTGGTTTGGTGTCATATACGGAGAGTGAAAGAGAGGATGGTCATGAGCAGAGCAAATATCAGAGAGGAGTGAAGCATTTGTGTGAAAGTGGAATTACAAGGGTGCCCTCAAAGTATGTGTTGCCTGCCCAAGAGAGGCCCAACATTAAGAAGGAAATTAGTGAAAGAAATATGAGCAATGGCAGGAGGAACATTAGCTTACCCATCATTGATTTTGCAGAATTGCAAGGCTCAAACAGGTCTAAAGCCCTTAAGAATCTCTCAAATGCCTGCGAAGAATTCGGGTTCTTTCAGGTGTGTAACATTAATTAATACTACATAATATACGTCTATGATGTAATAATATATGGTTAATTGATTTGGATGAATTTTGTGGTATGTACTGTACGTAGGTTGTCAACCATGGCATTTCAATTGAGATTATAAGGCACATGATGGATGTGAGCCGTCGATTCTTCGAGCTTCCGTTCGAGGAGAGATCCAAGTACATGACGTCCGACATGCGAAGTCCAGCAAGATATGGAACCAGTTTTAACCAGAATAAAGATGGGGTGTTTTGTTGGAGAGACTTCTTGAAGCTCATTTGTCCTCCCTCCTCCAATGCTCTTTCCCTTTGGCCTACTTCCCCTTCTAACTTAAGGTATAGCATATATACAATTCATTAATTGCTCCTCATCACTTTGTGTAAAAAAAAAAAAATATTACTTTAATTATATATGTACAATCGCGCAGTTAAAAAAGTAGTAATATATTGTTTTTTAACTGACGTGGGACTATATTCATATATGATTTTAACTCTAAAAGCAGACGAATTATCGGTACTAGCAGAGATTTGTTGTTTTGACTTTAATTTAGAGTTATAATAATTTGCGGTTTTTTGTGCAGGCAAGCTGTAGTTTCCTACTCGACCGAGACCCGTTTTTTGTTCACCATGCTAATGGAAGCAGTCTTGGAATGTCTAGGACTGATTGAAACGTCTAAAAATAATTACTCGGATGAAGAAGAGTTTACTCTAAAAGATTTTGGAGATGGTAGTCAATTAATGGTTATTAACTGTTACCCAGCGTGCCCGGAACCTGAACTCACATTGGGAATGCCCCCGCATTCGGACTATGGATTCCTCACACTTCTCCTACAAGACGAGGTCGAAGGTCTTCAAATACAAAACAGAGGAAAGTGGGTCACTGTTGAACCTATACCTCACTCATTTGTAGTCAATGTTGGAGACCATCTTGAGGTACGTGATTGATTTTTAGTTCATCAAATTTCGTTATGATTCAATTGGGCATAATTTTTTTTATTTTTTTTATTTTTTTTTGAGAAATAAGAGACAAGCTTCCGAAAGTTGCATTATCTCGAAAACTTATTTTCACAAGAAGGGGTTGCGTACTCTCTATAACAAATATTCACAATATACAAAAGAATGATATGTGCAGTAATTTCAAAATAAAGTGAGGTGCCCTCCAACTAAAGGCATCACCCTCGCCGCACTATGGTTGTGCAAATAATAGGCCAAAGCCAAGATGGAGCCAATACTCCCAACCTTATAGCTCTCCCCGCCGCTAATTATGAGGCTTGGAGACACAACTCCTTGAGAGAGAAGCTAATAAGAAAAGACCAAAACCGTGAAATAAACTAAAACCACACCGATAGCCAGCCGCTTAGCTGCCGTTTGCCATAATTCCCTGCAATAGATGACTGTGACTGTGGCTCCGACATGAATTGAACTTAGAACCATGCATTTTAACAACTGATGCCTCATCAATCTCACCAAAAATATTTTGTCATAACATTAATTTTCAAAATCATGAATATTACATACGTAAATTTAGGTACTATTAGGGGAGAGATCATTGCTTATATTTTTTTTTATGAAGTTATATTTATCCAACGTGGGACTAAACCTTTCCGTGCACATACATCTCCAACATTTTTTAGTATTAATTGGCTGATTGGTGACAAATGCTGTTTTGTAGATATTCAGCAATGGGAAATACAAGAGCGTGCTACACAGAGTTTTGGTGAACTCTACCAAGTCTCGCATCTCAGTTGCTTCACTGCACAGTATGTCATTTGAGCAAGTGATTAGGCCATCTCCCAAACTAATTGATGAACACAATCCGAGACGTTATATGGACACTGACTTCACTTCTTTTCTCAATTATGCATCGACTTGTGAGCCTAAGAGGAAGAATTTTCTAGAGTCCAGGAAACTGGCGGTTTGATCATTATTTGAAGAATGCATACATGATTGATTGAAGCCCAAAAAGTCTTTAGATTTTTATTTTTTTTTCTCTTTTTTAACATGAAAAGTCTTAGTGTTTTTTTAAGCCAAAAGTCTTAGAGTTTGACTTAATGGATATTGGTGTAGAAAATTGTACTTTAATCATTTAAATCAAGAAATAAATTAATAAAGAATTTAATTATTTATGGCTAGTTTTATGATTTTCTTTGTAATGATATATATTTCTCTTTGTTGATTTTGCTTTTATTTTGAGATTAGATATTTATTTCAACCATTTATATCTATATATATATATATATATATATATAGTGTGCCACGTGGCACGTGGCATGCTCAAGATGTAGGCCAGCAATTTGGATGCGACATGCCTTGTATTCTTGATCCAATGCGACGTAGCACGTATCATCGAGTGTGCCACGTGGCATTTTCAAGATGTATGCCAACATTTTAAGTGTGCCACGTGGCATTTTTCATGTATATGATAATTGCTATTAATTCTTTTCATGTATATAATAATTACTATTAATTCTTGCTATTATGTAACAGTAGGGAATATGAAAAAAAGGCCATTTAGACCAATTGGTTACCAAAAAAAAAAAAGTACTCATCGGTATAAGATAGTCATGTTTAATAGCAAGAATTAATAAGATAGTATGTTACGTACACATTTACATTTCATAATTCCTTACAATCAAGCGGTGACATTTATATTTCCATCATAATGGGTTAAGAAAAAAAAAGTACCAATCGTTGTTTATGTGATTCTTTTTTTATTATTATTGTAATACGTGTGGAATAATGAGTGTGAACAAAAATCTTCTTCAATGCCGTTTTAAAACGTTTTAAGATTTATTTGCAATTAAATTAATATTTGAAGTGAAATTTAAAAACGTTTTAAGATTTTATATATAATATGTATATATATATGTCTACGAAATGAGAAATATGGGAAAATAGAATTAATTTTAATTTTAATATTAATTTTTCTTTCTCAATGACCTTTTGGTGTGCGCTTGACTGAAGAAATTACCAGGGTCAAAGTCATGAGTCAATCTTTGACCAAAAAAAGTCATATTAGTCAATTTAACGTTATATATTAAAGGTATGCAAACGCAGTTTGGTGATGAAAACCTCAAACCGCAATCAAACTAGGGGTTCATAGTTTGTCAGTTTTGCGAATCACTACCAAATCACAAATCATCAAAACCGCAACCTAAGCGACCACGGTTTGCACGGTTTGTTTGGTCTCATTCTGCGATTTCCTGCAACACATTTTCAACCAAAAAAATGTCATATATTCCGTAAAAATCCATACATATCCATCTACAAAAAATACGACAAAACCCATGACCATATGCTAAAATGCCATTTGATTTACATGGTTTAGCAAAACGAATTGACAAATTGTATTTAGGTAATAGGGTAAGAGTTTTGAAAGATGTAAAATCATAGAAATTCTTAAAATGTCATTCGGTTTGGTGAACAATGATTTTTCAGAAATAAAAATCATCACCAAACTGCAGAGTTTCAGTTTTCGAGTTTTTTAATCGACCCTTAAACCGCGAGTTTAAGAAACTATACCATACCAGACGGTTTGAACGATTACGCGGAGACCGTTGCCCACTCCCAATATATTTCCCTAATTGAAAAAATAATTAACCAAGATAAAAATGAATAAAATTTATATAAAAAGAGAGTTATTATATATTAACATTTATTTTTTTTTTCTTTTCTATCAATGAGATCGGCTAACGGCCTGTTATTGCAGCACTATAAAAATTTACAAGAATAGTGTCAAAACTTAGCAGCAGAATATTATCGATGACATATTAACAATTGAACAAAATTTTGACCATATAGCGATAATTTTTCCTTTGTTTTTGCAACATGACTAAGTGACTATCCATCGCTACTTCGATTAGCGATGGAAAAAGTGAGTTTTAGTAATAAATTATCTCGATGCTAATGTAGTGTTAATTAGTGCATCAAACAAAAATAATGGAAAGTCGCATTACATGCATCATACGTCATAACCCGGTCGGGTTGCCATAATGGTAAAAGCGAAAGCGGGTTGTGTGAGTTAAGTGCATGACTTCGGTTTCGATTCTTCGGTGTGACAAGATTACTCGGGCCACTAGAAGTACGCTAAGGCTGATTGCATCAGGAGTCTTGTGGTAATAGTCAAGGTCACTTGGACATCCACGGATACAAAAAAAAAAAAAAACATGCATCATACGTCATCATTCATGATAAAAAGTTGCAATTCCAATTAGACCTGTTCATTAAATAGGGCACTCGCTCGGCCCGCCCGACTTTATCTAGGTTTGGATTTGCATGTAAAAAATCAAGCCCAGTCCATGAGGCCAGTCGACATTGGTATAGTTTATGTTGAAAGTTCATCTCATTGAAAAGTTTAACAAATTTTGTTTGGCATGTCAAAGCTCGCCCAAGGCCAGCCCATACCAAGTTTGGATAGGCTTAGACCCGCTTGGACCCCACTCGAGTCCGCCTAGAATCGCCAGTAAACATGTTTAACAAGGGTGTATTCAATTGAGATTTTAATAAATTTTTGGTTAATTTTATAAGTGGATGACTCTTCTGAAGTTTGTAGATTTTTGTAGACTTTTAAAGACTTTGATAAACTTTTATGTAAACTTCATTTTGATGACTTTTATTAACATTTAAGATTTTTAGTGACTTTTGTGAACTTCTTAAACATGATTTTGATTGATACTAGCAATTTTTGGTGATTTTTATATTGAAACAAATATTTTGTCATTTATTATAAAAAATAGAAGAATAATTATATTTTTTTCTTCATAGCTATTACTAATTTTTTAAAAAATATTTTTATATTTTAATAAAAAAAATCATATATACATATTAATGAATTACTATCAAGATAGTAACATAACAAATAATTAAATAAATATCAACAAAATAAATAGGTAATTGAATCATCTTTTAGTGGCAAGAAAGAACCAAATAAGCTCAATGTGTGTAAAAATTTTGCACTTTTTTTTTACTTAAGTATAAAAACTTATATTTTTTCCTTAAAAATGATAGTTTAAACTTCTTAAAATGCATTTCTTGCATTTGAAAAAAAAAATATATGATTATTTTCTCAAAAAATAATAATATAAATATACACTTAATAAACAAAGTTTTTTTTGTAAAAAATCCTATAAAAAATGTACAATGATGCAAGAATGAGATATTGTTAATAACGACATCATTTTCATTTTCATCAACATAAACATAGTAGAATAATGAGTGAGCAATGAAATCTATGAGTTGTGGAGTGGTTGGAGAAGTTGATAAAAAACAATTGATAAAAAAATACATTATGAACTATGAAGTTCTTATTGAATAAGAGATCCAACAAAAATTAAAAGTCTCCAAAAATTTCAGAGTTGAAGTAAGAAGAAGTTGAAGATTTCTTTATGTGTATTTTTATACAATAAGTCTATAAAGTCGAGATTTGTAATGAAATCACAAAAATTACCAAAAAGTTAAATACACGTTATTTTTATAAACTCTCTAAAAGTTTAAATTAAATACTCCAAAACATTCACATTGAATACATCTCACTTTTACAAATTCCCTAAAAGTTTTAATTGGATCCACCTAAACTTTTTTAAGTAATTAAAATTAATCAAAGGTCCGATTAAAATCTCAATTAGTCTAATTCTAGCTATTCCAAAACTCCCAATCCGCATATGGTTCCCTTCTCTGACCCTAACCTAACCTCCTACCTTTCCTCTCTTCACCTTAAAAAATCCACATCTCGCCATCTGTAACGTATCTTACACGTGTCGTCTAACCGAAGAGCCACCCATGCCATCTAATCCCATTTATTATTATTATTTTTTATTACTAAACTCCACCACTCAACAATAATCACCCACCACAGCAGCAACAACAACAACAACAACAACAATATCTAATATCTATAGTTTCCTCTCCACCTCTCCATCGCGAACCATGCATCACTCGATGACGCCACACCTGATCCGCTCTCTCCTCCACTCCGATCCCTCCTGGACCACCGGATCGACCCCTCCCTCTCTCATCACCCCATCGACGGCTGCAAATCCCAGGACGATGCCCTCGAGATTCGACGCGTCGATGATCGCGGCCACCGTGGTCCTCCTCTCCTCTCTCTTCTTCTTCTCCTTCGTCTACATGTGCGTCCGCAGCCGCTCATCCTCTTATTCATCCAACTCCTTCTCCCTCATCAGGTACCGTACACGTGGACACGATCTGTCTGACTCTATTGGGCCCACAAAGCGTGCGAGTGCGACGTCGACCGTTGGATCGCTGCGGATGTTCGTTTACGATGTTGCGGCCGCGAAGGAGCCTGTCGAGTGCGCTGTTTGCTTGGGCGGATTACGGGATAAGGACTCGGTTAAGATGATCCCGTGCTGCGGACACGTGTTCCATCAGCAGTGCATCGATCGGTGGTTCGATCGACACGTGTCGTGCCCGCTTTGTCGGTCTACTGTGCTGCAGTTGTTGCCATCTGTTAGGTTGAAAGAAGTGGAGCGGTCGGACCCGGGTGGGAGCGTATCTCGAGGAGGTTGAACAAACTTGGAGTTGTAGCACTAGCATTAGTGCCTTGTACATGTAAAATTGTTAGCAAGTAGTTTCCAAAAAATAAAAATAAAAAAATTGTTAGCAAGTGTTATTTGTTTTTTTTTTTCTATATTAGTAACAAAAAAAGTGACTGGATCACATACATAGTTGTAGAAGATATTCGGTAATCCAAAATAATTAATTGATACTAATTAGATTAAATTATAGTTCATTGTATTGCAAATAAATTAATAATCTGCACGGATTGAATTAAAATATACTTTAGATGGTATATGTTATTGTGTTTGAGATATGAGAGACGAGAGCAAAGCTGCCAAGGCAAATGAAACAAAATGAATTATGTATGCATTTAATATTTACACAAGAGTATACTTAAAATGATCGTAACAGAGCGGCCTCTCTTTTTTCTTCAAAAACTCTAAAAAAATTTTACTTGATTTACTTTTGTGATTTTTGTTCTTAAACCACCACCGATCCTCCTCTTCGATTGGCGGTGATTCTAATTAAATCCCTTTTGTAACTTGTTCATACAATAACCAAAATATCTAATCAGGTTTGTGGAGATTGATCCATCCTTATTACGGTGCATCTTCATCAACGGTGTTGCGTAGATTTGTGCGGCGCTGGATTGATCTTGTATTTAGTTTTATTTTATAGTTAGTTTTCTTCTTTATTTGGAAGTCTTTGATTCGTCTCCTCCTTGTTGGGAAGGTTTAGGTTTTCTTACCCTTGTCGGGAAGTTGTGACGGCTTCATATTCCGAGGAAAACCGAGCACCACCACATCACCGGACATGTCACCAGGTCATGCCACGTCACCTGCACACCTGTCCATGACAAACCGCGAACTAACCATCTATACCCCGACTTAATCAATTTCGATATTTAAACGATTATTTTGTCGAAATATACTAAGTTGTAAAATTTAATAACTTAACTTATTATTTTCGTTTCATTCAAGTTATTTCAGTAGTGGTAGTCTTAATAATATGCAAATAAATAATGTAAACGAGTTTTGCATTAATTAAGAACCTATGGGGTGGAAACCCAACAAAAAAATACCATGTATATCAATAAAGGCGAAAAAGTATAGTAAGTGTCAATATACATGTATCATATAGTAAGTTTCCCAAAATGATCCTAAAAATAGTATGTATATATAATATATAAATACAAATACCAACGAGTGAAGCTAGTGGGGGCGCTGTAGGAGAGGTAGTCGCCAAGTACCGCCTTCCCGGCTCGTCATAGGATCTGCAACTTGCCACAAAACAATGATAAGTTCCAGTGAGTAAATCCCAGAGATATTCAGTTAGTATTCACATGAAATCCGGTTCGGCCCAACTTGACCGTTTGGGGGCCGGGCTGCCCTCCAAATCGTCTGTGGAGAGACAAAGAGACATTTTTTTTTATTTAAAAACAACGACAACCACAACCATATCAACAACAACAACACAACACAATTACCATTAATGCCTTAACTTCTCCACCTAAAATTTACAAAATCAACAAAAACTCACATCGATTTGGAGATCGTCGCGAGCGCCACTAAGAGGAGAGAGCACCACGAGGGATGAAAGACCGAGTTGAGAGAGTGATGGAGAGCTTGATGATGGAGAGTTGGAAGAAGAAGCTTGAGCAAGAAAAATTGAGAGAGAGAGAAGAGAATGTTTAGCCAGGGAAGAAGAAAGAGAGATTTTTTTCTTTAGAGAGAGGAGAGAGAAAGTAAGGTATGAGTGTGAGTAGTTGATTTGATGGGTGATGTGATGTGATGTGTGATGTGACAACTAACCATTGGCTACCTCATACACACGCGTCACGCGCACACCGCAACGTTGTACACTCTCGTCACTACAAGTGCACAACGCGACCAAATGTAATTTTTGACTAGTGCGACGCAAATTATTAAAAATAAAATAAAATAAATAAACATGCGTCACACAAAAATAAGTAATTTACCTCGTTAGGTGTGCCCTAGACTTTTCCGCGATGTCCACGTGGACTAGGCTTAGGGTCTTAATGTGTAATTTGCCAGTTAATTAGAATTAATTAAAGCGGAGCGTTATAGAAGTTTTGTTATTTGTTTTGTGATTCTAGTAGGTTCGTGTATTGTGGTGAGTTTCAACATTGTAAAGAACAGTCTTGATTGTGAAACTGTTTCAATTTTGCATTTACAGCCAGATTAATGCAATTTGTTTGAACAAATAAGATTAGTGAATCAATATATTTGATTCTAAGTCTGGTCCTGGTCTTGTATTGAGCCATGATTTTTTCTTTAGAGAGAGGAGAGAGAAAGTAAGGTATGAGTGTGAGTAATTGATTTGATGGGTGATGTGATGTGATGTGATGTGTGATGTGACAACTAACCATTGACTACCATCATACACACGCGCGTCACGCGCCACCGCAACGTCGTACACTCTTGCAACTACAAGTGTACAATGCGACCAAATGTAATTCTTGACTAGTGCGACGCGAATTATTAAAAAAATAATAAAATAAATAAACACGCGTCACACTAAAAATAAGTAATTTATCTCGTTAGGCGTGCCCTAGACTTTTCCGCGATGTTCACGTGGACTAAGCTTAGGGTCTTAATGTGTAATTTGTCAATTAATTGGGATTAATTAAAGCGGATCGTTATAGAAGTTTTGTAATTTGTTTTGTGGTTCTAGTAGGTTCGTGTATTGTGGTGAGTTCCAACATTGTAAAGAACAATCTTGATTGTCAAACTGTTTCAATTTTGCATTTACAGCCAAATTAATGTAATTTGTTTGAACAAATAGAATTAGTGAATCAATGTACTTGATTCTAAGTCCGATCCTGGTCTTGTATTGAGCCATGAATGATTAATGAAATTTCTCTTCAAAAAAAGAAAGAGTATACTTAAAATGAAAGCAATAATTAATGTAGTAATGATCATGATTTGGGAGAGTGGTGTGGACCTGGCGTGGGTGCGCTCATCTTAATTAGGTAGGCCATAGATTAATGGGCAGTTCTATATAACTTCGATTCAACTCCAATATATAATCATTTGTCTATGTATTGTCATGTAACTTGTAATCCTTCCAATGTACACCAACTCTTCCATGTATTGTCTATGTTGCTATGATGTGTTGCATGACTCGTGATATGTATGTATAACTTGTAAACATCAGATAAGTACACTAGCCCCACTTGTAAATCACACCAAGTTGAAGCAGATATTTCAATTCGATTCATCTTTTATATTCAGGGATTAATTTTATAGGTTAATTTGTGTTTTTTTTAAAATTTGTTTTCAACGACTTTTCTGAATATGTAGAAAGGAAAAAGCAGTAATGTCCATGTTAGGGACGGGACCATATAGTCAGTAATGGTTTGGGCTAAACACCATAAAGTCCAGCCCATGTGTCAATTAAATGTTTGCCCCTATACTTTCAATCACTAAGAGATAATTTAATTTCGCTCATGCATGGCTCATGCATGATATTTTGTTTGGAGATTATTAAAGATAAAAGCGCAAGGATTCAACATGCATGTTTCTACTCTCTAAGAGCATCTTTAATGGGGATGTAAATTGGGGGAGAATGTGTGACATGTATGACAGAATAGACAATGAAAGAA
Organism: Stephania cephalantha; assembly: GCA_039657325.1. Lineage (NCBI taxonomy): Eukaryota > Viridiplantae > Streptophyta > Magnoliopsida > Ranunculales > Menispermaceae > Stephania > Stephania cephalantha. The sequence continues at coordinate 53,029,568 of CM077572.1, forward strand.
AAAAATCTTCTCCAATACAAATGTCAATTCCGGATGTAGAGGTGACATGGAGGAGAAGAAATATACAATGTCTATTTTGGATGTGGATTTGTGTAGGGCGCAATTGACAGCCACGTCATATTTATTTATTTTTATTAAATTTTATTTTCACCTTTTAATTAACAAAATAAAAAATAAATGACACCTCATCAATGGAGTTGCAATTCACATCTACTATTGAAAATTGATTTTAAAAGTCAATGTCTATTTAAGCCACATGAGATTAACATTCTATCCACATTAATGATGTGACACGAATCCACGTTCACAATCTACATTTATCATTGGAGATGCTCTAAGCTCTTTTTGGTACTGTTTATGTAACGACCCATTTTCCAAATGGATCACCACGGGGGCCGATGCGGGCCCACAACCTGGCCTACCAGCGCAGCTGTGTCCCACATGCTATCTCATCCACCATTCAATCATTATTAACCTCAAATTACAACAATTTATTGTTTAAATTGTCAATGAACTCTAATCATCTGCTTATACTATCATTTTAAGCCCAAATAAACCACAAAAGAAGTCTTTTATCATGGTAAACTAAAATATGAAACATTATAATCTTGCATTGAACTTGATACCTAGTGTGGGAAACCCATATATCATCAATGTATGAAAATATCAAACATATTGAGTCCTGAGGTATCTCTCAATCCCAAATTCCCAAAATAAAACAAAATATGTATATACAAACGTACAAGCCTGACTATATGTCTATGATTCACAAATATTCCGGTAGCTTGCCCTTGCCACGGCTCGTACTAGGATCTGCACTCAAGCCATCACAAAAAGACAGATGACGAGTCCAGAGTGAGTATTCCCGAGGAAATTAAGTGAGCAATACAGAAAGTAAATGCTGGAATTTAAACAAAACTATTAAATAAACATGCGGAAATAAATAGAGGCAACTGTGCTCATCGCATGCATAGATAATAGTGGAAGCTCAAAGTGTGTGTGTTCCTAGAGCCTAGGGTCAGACTAGCACCATATTTTGGACTTCCAACTGACTACTGTCGGCGAGTAGCACTCAAGCAAGACCAATATCTGGATCCGCTAGGTGGTCGACGTGGAACCTACGACGCACCCACACGTGCCCGACACGACTCTCGGGTAACCCTATTCACCGAGATGACACACGTGTTATGGCCTAGTGGACGTACACACAGAAATGGCACGAAGGGAGAGCCTCAACGTTCGTACATTATACACATACCAGGAATAGAGTATTAAAAGACATGAAATGAATTCAAAAACAAAAGTAAATATTGCTCAAGTAATTTTAGTTGGGATACTACACACCTCACACCGCACTCTGTGTACCGTCACTAACCCCCGGTCCGGCTCCGCCTAGTCCCGGATATTCCAAAATACAGCCCGTAATGACTTATTTTCATGTATAGGTGATTTTTAGTCATTTGGATGTGTGTTAAGTCATTGCACACAAATTATGTCAAAACATGGGTCCATTAGCGCGCTAGGTCTGGGCATTAGCGCGCTAGATGCCCAGACATTTATATGTTCTTATCACAGACGAACATTAGCGCGCTAATTTTCTGGCCTAGCGCGCTAATGACAATTAGCGCGCTAGATTTTGCGATTAGCGCGCTAATCGCGTTCTGAACAACAACCAGCTGCAAATTTTTTGGGTTTTCCACAGCCTCACCAACTCAACAATAGCCACAACACCAACAATACAACTTCAAAGCACTAGAAACCTATCTCAACAACAACTTAACAACCTCCAAAAACATCACCAACACCTCTAATATTAAGATCAAAAGATAGAGGAAATGGAGGTTTAGGTGATTCTCACCATTGGTTTTGATGTTTCACCCTTCCAAGCTCCTTAAATCTCCAAGAGAAATCACCAAACCCTTGTGCCTTCACTGAAATTCTCGGATGAAATGGAGAGGGAGAGAAAAGGTGGTGAAACTAAAGTCAAATATGACTTTTTATAGTCTTAATGTGATCTCCCACATTTGTGCATCACTAGGCCATCAAATGGCCTCTATTTGGCCCATTTCTCATCTTCTCATGACTCCAATTGGGACACCATTAACTCACTTGCTCTTGTTCTTAGCACAAAAAGTCCATTTTTGGGTGTTCCGACGCTCGGTTTCGCGTCCCGAACCGCGACATACGCGTCCTACCATGTCCCTAACCACCAAATATGCATTCCATATTCTTTATTTAGCCAATTTTATTCATTTTGTGTGTGTTATTTCCCCTGCTTAATGTTAAGTCGGTTAAACTACCCGGTACCCGCGTCGACACGCATGTCGAGGCGAATACGTCACACACAGTCTCGTACGTCAAATGAAATATACTAACACACATTGCAATGCCATTTACGCTATTTTGATATAAACATCGCAAATTAACAATTCAGCACACAAAAATTACTATTTAGCTAGCTCCAGGCACGCACAAGCCTAACTGCGGGTCCCACGAGCGTTTGAGTTGTCGATCACGTCTACAACTACATCAGAAATAACGACGAATTACAGTTAGGTCGTTACAGACCTGGTCCACCGTCTCTAACACACACATCCTCAGTATATCCGCGAGAATGTGAATCAGTCTCTTTGATTGTCCGTCAATCTCTCTAATCTAGTGGGTTTCAAACCCAACTCATCAACCAAGCGATCGGAAATAAAAGATATCGTAGAACCATAATTTTACATGGTGTACATAAAACGACTGCAAATATAGATCATACCCTCAATTAGGTTACAGGTTGCATCCGGATCTCGCGCGACAACAACATGAACCTGCTCCTGGCTCTGTTGTGGCTGCCCTCTGTTTAGTCGTAGACACGAACTGATGAAATGACCTAGCTGTCCACACTCCCAACACGTACGCTGAGATCCTGATCCAGATCCAGATGGCACATTTTGTCCCCGTCCATACCTCTGCCCCCGACCACTACTTACGGCCCCGCATTGCCGGTGCCCTCGGTCCTCTCGATATTCTTTGTCGCCGAGAACTCGATCGTCTTGTGCCGACACCGTGTGGCGTGCTGATATAACTCCGAGGCGGAGCGAGATGGTATTGGCGAAGTACGCGCTGTAGAAGGTGGAAATGCAACAGACCCCACACTCTGAGCTCGATCTCTCGATCTTCACTGTCTAGGTCTCTTCCTCCTCCCGTCACCACCCAGTCTGACATCTGGTTGTGCTGGTGGTGGAGCCGCGACTACTACACCGGTGCGCATGCTCAAAAAGGTCTCACAGGCCATACTCCTCTCGTAGGCCTCGTGTAAAGTCCCTGGAGCTGTGGTCACCACCATAGACTCGATCTCACTCAACAGGCCATTCATGAAGTAGTAGGTCTGGTCAGCGTATGTATCAGCGATGCCTCCGGCATAGTCCATCAACTGCAAATACCGGCCCAGATACTTCATCACTGTCTCGCTCGGTAGCCTGTCGGATATTCTGAAATTCGGTCCTCTTCATGTTCCTGACCGAATGAGGGAAATGTATCAAAATCAATAATCAATTCATCCGAAAACCCAATATAAACCAATATCAAGTATAAAAACATCTCCAACACAGTTATAAACTGAATTGCATTAATTCAAATCATCAAAACCCTAACCCACGTCGGTGAAATTTATCCCAAATTGACGCGAATCAATCAAATACACCAATTAACGACAGTTCATACCAATTTCTATCGAAACCCCGTGAAAGAAATTGAAAAATCGCGAGAATTCAAATTGAATTGAGGAAAAATGACCGGCATTGAGAATTTACCAAATTGCGGGCCGAATACCTCGTTTCCACCGTAGAAACTTAGCTCAAATTGATCGTCTCGCGACACTCTACGATTTTGCGGAAAGAAACCGAGTGAAAATCGAATGTCGGGAGCTCCGCGAGCAAAAACCCAAATCGAGGGGTTTAGGGAACGTTCGAAATGAACGTTTTGTTGAAACCAAATGAGTTTTTGATTTTCAACGAGTTATCTACATATTGCTTGAAGTATCTTCTATTTCCTTATTCGCATAATCAAACGATTGATTCTTCCAAGGTTAAACTCATATGTTTTATTTATTTATTTTTATTTATTTTTTAATTATAGAAATCTAAAATATCTTCCCACCAACTGAAAAGGCTATCTGTTTCTTTTATTCCAAGCTCACGACGAGTAACCATCACCTATTAAAATACGTACAATTTTTCTTCCAACTACAAAATTGTAAAGAGCAATCACAAACTTAATAGCATTTCGTGGACATATCTAATTAATCATAATAGATTCATAAACACTAGTAAGATTACAACGAATCCACAAAAGGCTAAGAGAGCCTAATAGAACCATATAAAGTGACGTGTTTTTACTATACAATTGTCAAGATTTTTTAAACCTACATAAAGATATATATATATATATATCGATGTAAAATTCAAAGAACTTAAATGATACTATAGCAACTGATACATTATTGGCAAATCATATGAAGCCTTGGACGCGTCGTCTCTCGGCCAGCTCCATTGTTAATTTCAAGCTGAAATGCTTAACTAAGAAAATTATAAAACTATTAATTACATAACTAAGCAAATTAAATAATCTAACCTAACATAACCTAGCTGTGTGAACTAAACTAACGAACCCAACAAAACTAGATTCTACGACGCAAATTGTCGAACAACAAAACTAAAGTAAAGTAATCAAACATTAATAACCTAACCAACGAAATTAACTAAACATCACCTCCATCTCAAGTCGTCGAATTCGCGCCTCGTCGAGGAAAGAAACGATCAGACAACGCGCCGCCGCGTATTTGCTCCACATCTTTCGTGGTACCTTTGCCGGCGCCGCTACCTGCCGCCTCATCATTTATCGCGGCTGCGCGTCGTTTGTTGTGCCACGCGACGTCGATGTCGCGCCACGCCGGCGCGCGTCGCCTGCCGATCGAGCCACCGCGCGCTGTCGGCTGCAAGTCCGTCGGATTAAATAACCATCCAGACACGTCACAATGCATTTGACGTCACTCAACCTTGGCGGCGAAAATGCTAGATCCAGTGGCAGACCCAAATGCTTACCTCATCTGGGATGTAGCACAGGGTATGTTAGAATATTCACATGCATGTATAGGTAGTCTTTCATCAAATGAGAAATTAGAAAAAAACCTTACACTAGCCCACCTCAACCAAATGAAAAAATGATTACTTGACTCACTTATAATACTTAATTGTTGTAGCGCTTTGATTTTTACATCAACATGTGTGCTATATGTTTCAATATGTATTCAAAATACCACAACAAGGAAGTGTGAAAAGTGAGTTAACTTCACTCATTTTAATAGTGGTTTGGTCATATATATATATATATAGGAGAGTAATATAAATTAATCAACGGTTATACGACATGAATTTTTTAAGTAAAACAAAAATAATATCACGGAGCAAAAAAAATCCAAAGAATAGAACTAAGAATATGAGTATGGAACCAAGTACAATGGCCATTACATAGGCTCGATTAATAGAGGAGCGAGGGCATATGCTTGTGGAAGTGCTAAGCCTCATGTGTGCATTCTTGATCGGTAACGAGAACAATTTTACGGAAGGTAACCTTTGATTGTTTTTGGAAAAATTGATGAAGTCAAGACTCGATGTGTTCTGAGATATTGCAAGGAATGTATTCAATGTGTTACTGAGATACGCACGTGAACCAATTATTATTTTTTGTATTGTGACTCATAGTACAAAATCTTCTACCTTTGATTCATATTTGCAAAAATAATTAATCGTTTACCATCGATAGTAAATGAGTAAGTAGCAATAAAGCAGAATAAATCCTTTTCAATAAATAAAGTGAAGATCTTAACAAACTAATAAGCATGGTCTAAGTTCCACTTTCATAAATTAAAACAATTAGTTTTTTTTTTTTGATAAATGGTATGTCGAGGTTATTGATTTACTTGGATTAAACACTTAAAAAAGTATTTCCTAACCTTTAGTAATTTTTACTTATTTTATTTTATTTTTCTTATGTTAAATATTTTTTATTTTATTAACTTAGGTGGTAGTCGAACTCACGACCTCTTGAAATGTTTAACAAAACTTCTCTTGCGTTTTTAGAAGAGGTAAATTTTTGGGTTGAGAAGTTAGTATTTATTGTCATATGTAATTATCAAATGAGCGCAAAGCAGTTCGTAGTTGTCTCGATAAAAAAAAAATACTAAAACACATGAACATTGAATTGACAAAAAGAGATCATTTTTCAATTCCACCCATCTAATTAAGTTGAGTTGTACACATCCAAATGTTATACATCAATGCCAAAAAATGGTATATATTACATCATATATAGATTGACATTAGAAAATTCATTTCTAGGCATTTTATAGTCTCAAATGGATGATAGTGATGCTTCTGATTAAAAAAAAAAAAAAGCAACGAACCTTCACAGCCACACAGCCCCCAGCCACTGTTAGATCCCAAATAGCCATTGCTACCACTAACCGAAAAAAAGGGGGACATCGATAACATTCGAGGCTATTTCTTCCATGAAAATTGTTGATTTTTTCTTGCCAAATTTCTACCTCTAAGGGACATGACATTGATACCATTCGAGGATATTTCTTCCATGAAAATTATTGATATTTTCTTAGTGAATTTCTACCTCCAAGGGACGTTCAAGTGCGTATTTTCTTGTCTAAACAGTTGCAATGGGGCGTTTGATGAGGATCAACACAGTTGGGACTCTTTTTGATCATTTTATCATAAAAGTCAACAAATGTACTATGATGGGAACACACAGTTATACAAATTGCAATATTTTAGCATTCGCTGATCAATTCATTCAAACACCGTCTTTTCCTTGTCGTGTCAGCGAAATCACACAAATGCTATGATAAAAAGAACTTGACTTAAAAAAATTAGCAATTTTAAAAATCCATAGAAAAAAAATGTCATGTATGAGCGTCCTTGACCTCTCATTCCTCAACTGTTTGATGACAGGAAATAATAGCAAGAAGTAGTGAAAGAGAGGAAATCAAGTTAAAGGTAAAGTAAAAAAAAATCAAGAAGATATAGGTAAAACCATTCAAATGCCCAAAGAAGACAAAGGACCAAAAACCATTGGAAAAATAAATAAGCCAGCAAAGGGTAAAAGAAACTAAAAATTACATCACCCGAAGAGAGAGAGTTAATTTGTACCACCATTCTATAACGCATGAAGGCCGAAGAATTGTGTCCTGGATCTTCAAGAAATGTCTAGTCTTGTTGTAGATCAACCCACTAAATCACTTGACGCCTGCTTTGTGATCCAATTGAAGGCTCTATTAAACATAAGAATGGTTCAAAAAAAATTAAGACTTTGAAAAATTTAATATATATATATACACACTAGTGAATGAGCACGGTTCCGCATGTGAAGCACAATCTTAGCGCATACTGTGAGAAACAGTGTAATTTAACCACGTACCCATGTTAAGTTAGTCATCTCCCATTTTTTAAATATTTCAATTAAAAAAATTATCCACTATCCCACGTGAAGTTAGTTATCTCTCCATACCTCTACTCATCAATTACTACATGGCACTCACCATACTTGATCATAAAAAAAAACACATGTATGCCTTATTTGTTGTAAACGCATGTATGATAATTTCAGTCGTAATTCCACTATCATATATTTATATTGAATGGAATTACGACTGAAATTATTATTTTTACATGAACCGTGAAAAGTAGTGAAAGTTTTTTAACCACCCACTTTAAGTTTGCATCTCCCCTTTTTTAATATTTTAATTGGAAAAAGTTACCCACTATCCCACGTTAAGTTGGTTTTTCCTACCTCTACTTATGAATTGTCACCTGACACTCACCACACTTGATTTTGAACATCAAACAATTTCATTTAGTTTGTTTTAAATATGAAAAAAATAAAAAAGATTGATATGCCCTTAGTTGTTGTAAGGACATGATTTGGAAAAAAGATTTGTTACACTCGACTTAGAAAGGTAAACTTGTAATAAAGGTTATTTTGACTTCACCACAATCCTAGGGGTATTTTCATTATATATAAGATATATATATATATATATATTGACATCGTATGGGCACGTTATTTATCATATCTAAACGCTAGCTGTAGGTGCGATCATAAATTAATGTCCTAATCTATGACCCCCAAAATGAGAGGAGAGATTCAATTTCTTCCTTATTGGATGTCACATTATTGTTATATATGGTTACAATTATTACTGCTTTCTTGTTGGGTGATAATGTAACGTCGGTACTGCCCAAAATGTTGGAGGTGCTACTAATTTTATTTATTTTCGGCTCTTGTAAATCCAGGGCGTGAATGAGCTGTAGCGCCTTTTCGTTTGATTTTGTCGACGAATCAATTAGATCCATTATCGCTCCCATATTATTTATATATTGTAAGTTGATTCGATCGAACTTGTTTAATTAGCTTCTTCTTAATTGAGATGGGCCGGTGTTCCAGTAGTTTTTTATATCGATAATTATTGTTCTCCGAGGAAGGTACATATGAAAGCTATATATGGAGGACCATCGATCTTCGTCATGATTAATTTATATATAAGCTTTTGTTTGACTAAAGAAGGGTACGTACGTAGAATTAATCTCAGGATATGGACATCATTAATATTTAAACTAAATAAATTAAATAGGTTAATCAACCCGGTCACTTTTATAATAATTTTTTGGATGAACTATGGCACGTATATAATAATGAAATATTATAAGACGTCGTAGTCTTACTTGTTGCTTTGAGAAGCAAGGTTTGCAGATGCACAATCATCTCTCTCTCTAATTTGTGGGATGTGAAGTTCCCTCAAACACTAATCTAATTTGATTCCTGAAGTTCCTAGTCTGAGGTAATTGGTCCATCTCAGCCTGCAACTCTTGCTGAGATGGACCAATTATTATTAATTAAATTAAGAGAGGATAATTAATGAGAGCTAGCAAGGCGCAGGCAATTAGCAATGGATCAATTGATCCATCGATGGAGTATATTATATGTAATATTGACGTGCTTTTCACTCCCTTTGAGATCATCATCAACAACCGAAATCATCGCAACTCGTTGAGCGATCTCGGACACCTGATTCGATCCGAATTTGGTGCAGACGGAGATTCGAGTTTCTCCGTGTAGAGAATTGAGTTCTAGTGATGTTGGGATAGGGGAAGTAGAAACTACCTATTCAAATCTCCGTGTATCAATCTTACCTCTCTCTATCCCTTAAAACTCTCTCATCTCTCCACGTTTTGACTCATCAACCAATCTCTCGACGTGATTTTTTTTTTTAATTTTTAGAATAAGACATTTCTACCCTTACTTTTAAAAAGGACAAAGGATGATAGAAAAAATAGTCGCTATTATGGTGTATTTCCATTATATATAAGATATATATAAGGAAATTCTACTATAGTGACTTTTTTAAATCACCATGAATGGTGATTTAAAATTTTCACCATTAAATTTAGATCCAATTGTGAATATGAAAACTACATTTATGGTTCTTAAATGCGTGCACAAGTTCCAATAAGGCATATTTATCATTGGATCTAAATCCATTGGTTCAAGTTTAAAATCACCATCCATGGTGATTTTTCTCAATCACCATGGTAGAACTACCTATATATCTATCATATATATATATATATATATATATATATATATATATATATATCATATCTTTAAGTTTTGGTGCGCACACTTTCGGTTCATAATTTTACTTTGTAGAAAAAATAAAATTTTACCATGTAAAAAATGTGCATATATAGAGTGGGTCCTCATCCACGAAGCGTGAAAGCGGCAAGCATTTCGACAAGTACTCCGTGAGCTTATCTCATGAGTCTGGTGCCTTAAACAACAACAACAACAACAACATAGCCTCAATCCCAAATTAATATTGGTGCCTTAAATGGGTCCAAAATTTATTTTTATTAGACAAAAAAAATATAAATTAGTAACATAATTACAGTTCAGGACAACTCAAAATCCAGAGTCCGCCTCTGGCTAGACCTTGATGTAGAATCTATTTGTTATAGGTGACCCATCCGAGTCTCCTTGACTGGACCGAGTGTGGACGAGTGGGCCCGACATCAACTCTCTCGTCCGTCTCTCATCATAAACTCGATAGATAGACATCAACTGACCCAATTCGATCGAACTGTCATATTTGTCATTTTCTAATTCTCCTCCCTTATCCTGCGCACTCTCCCTTTAATATATCCACACTTAATTACATACCCGCGCGTTGCGTTATATATCGATCGAGATCCCACGCTACTTAATTAATCACTGTGCCATGCCAACTAATTAATTCTCCTCCCTTATCCTGCGCCTCTCCACCACAATGGACCAGGACGCGCATCCCGAGGCGCCAATCCGCCCACTCCGCCCAATGTCGGCGTCGAGCTTCGACTCCTCCATGGCCCTCACCCTCCTCTTCCTCCTCACCGTCCTCTTGTTCCTCGGATTCTTCTCCATCTACATCCCCTGCTTCTCCAGGCATGGCTCCGCGCAGATCTCGAGGCGCAGCCGCAGCCGCCGCCGCCACGACGCCTACCAGCGCGCCGCCTCCAAGGCCCGCGCTCTCCCCGTCTTTACTTACGGCGCGAGCGATAATAATAATAATAATAATAATAATAATAATAATAATAAGCAGGACCGTCCGATGGAGTGCGTGATCTGCCTGGCGGAGTTCGAGGAGAGGGAGACGGTCAGGATGATCCCGTACTGCGGCCACGTGTTTCATCAGCAGTGCATTGACGCGTGGTTCTACTCCAACGTCTCGTGCCCGCTCTGCCGCTCCACTCAGCTCTTTAAGGCGGAGTCCTCCTCGTCGTCGCCGCCGCCGCCGCCGTTGGATGCGGAGGATCTTGAGATCGGTTGCGCACTTCGAGGTGCGGGATCTACGGCGGGTGAGGTGGGGCTGAGAAGGACGAGCAGCTGTGCTAGTTCGAGCTTCAGTGGTGAGGTTTTGCTGTCTATGCACAGGAGTTCGAGTTTCTGATGGAACGTAAAGAGATTCGGTTGAGTCTCCCAATTGGAGATCGCCACGTGTTGGATTTGTAGTTGGTGTGTGACTCTCGGGCGTATGGGATCACGGGTTATTAAATATTAATTGCTTTTGTGGGTTGTGGCCCGTCCCGGCCCCTTGTAGATATGTTTGTAACTTGTTATGTTGATTTTTTTTTTGTTTATTCCTTTTCGTTGTAAAGAAGAGACGTTTTCTGGAAGGATCGCTGGTTTATCTTGTTCTTGGATAGGATAAGATGCCGCAGCTAACTCGCTTGCATATATTTTAATGTGCACGAAGTAGAGGGCCATTGCTACGTGGCAGATTATAGGTTGTCTAGGCAGTCGAGCAAACCATTAAAGGTTGGAGAAGTGCTAGAATGGCAATACTATAGAACACTACAAGACATAGTGGCTTGTGAAAGTCATTCGTGCTCATTTTAAAAGGCAAGTATACATAGATTTTGATGTATAACATATAGATTGAGGTCAGATGAAAGACTCTTGCAAGTCAGTGTGTCTTGCAATGTGATATTATTGTTGTCGTTCTATCTTTCTTAGAGGTTGATTATTAACATACCTTAAATTCTGATTTTAAAATAAATAAATAAATAAAAAACCTTGAGTTCTCAAAGTTTGCCTCTTCTGTTTTTTGTGTTTTTTGATGAGCGTGGGTGAGCGTCTAAATAACCAGCTTAGTCCTCAAAGATTTCAATTACTCAGTAGAAGTATTGAGTCCATGTCGATAACAAATTAAGTTGGGATTGCGCATTTGTCATTGGTGGTGGTAATTTATATTATATTATTATAAATACAAATACGATGACTACAATATAACTCCACGACACATTTTTACTTATGAACATAAATTAAAGTAGTTATTGATTGAAATTTTATAATAATATTAAATTACCTTTTATAAATGACTTATTAATTTGTTATATCATTGTATAAATAAGTGATTAATGACGTGGTTAACTAAGTTCGTATTTAAGGTTTTCTTGATTTTTTAATGTCTTGTTGGCGCAAATGTTTTTCAAAAGTATGACAGATATATTGAAACGGAAGGAGAAATACAGTTTTAATTTCGACTCCGTTACAGTCAGTTTATGTAAATGAGAGTCTTACACTTTGCTTTTCAAAATCTTAAAAATGATGTAAGATTTGAATTTGTTCCAAATATTTCATGATAAAGATCTAGCGAGTTATATGTTGCACTAATTGAATTGAATACAAATAAAGTGGAAACCTGAAACACCAGAATATTAATGATTAAGTTAATTTCTCTTATAAATATCTAAAACAAGGCATTTAAAAATCTACCTACCAATTAATCAAGCTTGAAAACGCCCTAATTAAATATCAACATCGTAACTAATAAGTGTCAATTTTTCGGGTCCAGACGAGTCCGAGTATGAAATGCTCTTAATATAAACGAGCATTTGCATTATCCGAATCTAGTCTGGTTGTAAATTCAGACAAGTATGTCTTACTTATACCCGATTTACTTTTAACCCGAGTTGTTCAAATGTTTGGATTTGTCGATTTTTAAAATTATTTTATGTTTTAATTTTTTTTAAATTGTTAAAATCATTGTAAATTCCTCGCAACGTAATCTTCTCGTAACATAATATTTGTAAAAAAATTAAAAAACCTCTATATGAGTCTGAACGTAGATTTATTGTTTTGTTAAAAGACAACAATTAAAGTTTTTTTTGAAAACAAATTTCATTAATCATTTATGGCTCAATACAGGACCAAGACCAGACATATAATCAAGTGCATTGATTTGTTAATCTTATTTGTTCAAACAAACTGTCATTAATTTGATTGTAAATGCAAAATTGAAACAACTTGACAATCAGATACTGCTCTCTATATCGTTGAAACTCATGACAATACACAAAACTGCTAAAACTATAAAACGAATAACAAAATTTTCTCAACAAGTAGAAGTCAAATAAAAGACTTTCAACGAGAAAAAAAAACTAAAGACAAAATCAATCAAGCGCTACACAAATCTACGCAACACATTGACGAAGGCAAATAAATATGTTGTTTCAAGCAATTTAGTCTCAATACTAAAATTCTACATTTCTATTCAAGCCATGGATCCAATCGCGCACTCTTTTCCAAGAGTTTGTTTGCGATTTCACACTTAAAATTGAAATAGAAATTATTGTGTTTCCAATGATGAGAGTCACCACAAAGGGTAACTTGGACATTTCACAGCTGAATTTGGGTTAGAAAACCTTATTCTGTAAAAGTTGCTCTTTCAGAAGGCAACGAAGAAGTCGAAGCTGCGGCAATGGCGAAGTACGATCTGACGCCCAGAATCGCACCAAACCTCGATCGACACCTAGTCTTCCCACTCTTGGAATTCCTGCAAGAGCGACAACTCTACAAGGACGACGACATCCTGAAAGCGAAGATCGAGCTTCTGAGCAAGACCAACATGGTCGACTACGCCATGGACATCCACAAGAGCCTCTACCAGACCGAGGACGTCCCCCAAGGTTTCGCCACACAAAACTAACCCAACCCTAATCTTCTCTCTCGCTTGATTGATGATTGAATTGTTAGGGTTTTGATGTGTTTGTTTGTGTTGGTAGATATGGTGGACAGGAGAGTGGAGGTCGTGGCGAGGCTGAAGTCGCTGGAGGAGTTGGCGGCGCCGTTGATTTCCTTCCTTCAGAACCCTAGTTCGATCAATGAGTTGAGGACCGACAAGCAGTATAATCTCCAGATGTTGCACGACCGATACCAGGTCATTCGAGATTTTAGGGTTTTTTTTTTTTTTTTTCTTTACTTACTTAAAGTTGATTGCTTTTGTTGCAGATTAGGTTTTGTTGAGTAGAGCATTTGTGGATTTCATTGAGTTTTCATGGAAAGACTTGTTTTTTTTTTTTAGTAACCATAGGTATCCCGACACTTTGTATGAGTAGTTCCACGGGCCTGAGATTGCAGAAAGAGACTACCAGTGGCTCGAAACTGAGGTTGTGCGCCTAACCCACACAACCCGGTCTTCACCCTTACCATGACCTGTTCGGTTCACATACTCGGGAGACCTAAGATCATGAGATTAGTTTATATTAGGATTAACACTTGGGTTTAGGTATTAGTCTGTTTTGGGTAATTTGTTCGGTTGGGACTTGGGAGTATTGAGGGTAGCATTAATGTGTTTGCAATAGGTAAAGTTACTAAAGTGCCCATCTATTTTTACTTACATGTATACTCCAATAAATGCTAAATTGATCCACTTTTGACAAATGACACCTACATTTGACAGTAGGAAAGTCCCTCGAACATGCTTTGAAACCATCTTGATGCAAATTATATTTTTTTGATAAGAATCTCGATGCAAAATTTTAAAGACCACAAATGTTAATTGGTATGATTGTGTGAACAATATGTCGCTCGAATCATTTTTCACAACCGTGTATGAAGAAGCAAAACAACAATTTATTCTAGTGGAAAAAAGACCATCCCTGACAGTATACATATCTACACCGCATAATCAAACTATATATAAGCTACACATATGGGAGAACAAAAGCCTGGCTAGTCATAGAGGGACATTGAAACAAATACATAAATAAAAAATACACACATCATATATATTATCACATAATATTCAAAAATTAAGAAAATAAATAAAGAAATCCGAGCAGGTTTTGTTTCAACATATATGTGTCGAAGTTGTAATTAAGGGCACTTGGTCTTGTTGCCATGGGTGGTCATATCAGTGTAGCACCTTGAGAGAAATTATTTCTAATCCGCTCAATTTCATGAAATTGTTCCATGACAGCACCTATCATCAACCATTTTAAAATTAATAAACTTTGATATGAGGAATTTCTTACTTGTCGCATCCTCCTTATGGTATCTTGCCTCCAGCTTCTCCCATAGCTCCTTGGCGAGGGAACATCATGGTAGAGGTCGAACAATGCTGAGTCCTTCATGGCGTTCTGAATATGACCTCTCGCAGTGTGGTCATCTCGTCTCCCATTTTCGCCTCTTCCCGATCTCGCTTCGATCTGCTTTCATCATCTGACCATAGGTTTCTGCAGTATCCGTAACATACACCGATGAAGCGCCACCAGCAGAAATGCACTCGCTTATGCCATCTCAGTGAAATCGCCTCCATCGAAGTCGATCCAACTTCACAATGTTAGCCGACAAACTCTTTGATTGATGAAGCCATTGCAACAAGAAGAAAATTTCCTTTAGATTGTTAGACCGTAGGGACTTGCAATGACTTCAAAGCGTGTAACACCGCCACTTTCCTAAATGAAATTTTGCTCTATACCGCAAAAGTCAACAAATATCCTAAAGGATACGATGAAGTAAACCCACCTTTCACTTTTGCGAGTGAAAGATGAAAACAAGAGCAGCTTGTCGGTGAATTTCGAGATGATTTCTTCCTCCCTAAACCTCTCCTCTTATATGCAGCACCGGTCATGACCGCTAGAGGAAAATGGGGTAAAGTGGAGTAGTGGGCACACAATAAAGCATTGATGCAATGGAGTAATTCAAGCATTGATGCAATGGAGTAAAGGAGCAAAGAATGGAGTAATGGAGAGCAAGCTTTCAACCTGCACCCACTCGACCACACTTAATAACCACCCATTTAATCTCGAAAATGGTAAAAATTAATGGTAAAAAGTTTTACCCATGGTTAGCTTGTACACATATACACACACACCCACGTGCCTCGTGCCAAGTGCTAAGTGCGCCTAAAATGCGCCATATGCGCCGCGCGCGCGTGTGGCTCACCTTGCATAGCACTTGTATTTTATTTTACACACACTATGGTGCAAGAGTACATATATACTCTTTAAACTTGAAGTTCCTAACCAATGTGGGACTAAACATTTATTTTGAAAATGTTCAACACACATCATATATATAATCACAGAATATTCAAAAATTAAGAAAATAAATAAAGAAATCCGTGCAAGTTTTGTTTCAACATATATGTGTCGAAGTTGTAATTAAGGGCACTTGGTCTTGTTGCCATGGGTGGCCATATCAGTGTAGCACCTCCCACACATCTCTCTTTTCCCAGACGTCACAGGCGAGTGTAACCCCTCTAATGTGGTTGAAATAGTAGAAGTTCAATGAGGGCATTTTTTTGTGTGTATTTGATGAGGGCAGTTTCGTCATTTGATAAGTGATATGGGTGGGACTAAATAATACCATCAAATGGTTCAGATTAGTCCTAAGGTTGTAGGCTATCTTAGTCCTGTGGATTATATTGTAGGCGAACCGAACACCCACATCTCTCTTTTAAGTAGTCCAAGGGCATTTTTTTGTGTGTATTTATGATCGTCATTTGATAAGTGATATGGGGACTAAATAATACCATCAAATGGTTGATTACCTAAGGTTGTAGGCTATCATTAGTCCTGTGGATTATTTGTAGGCGAACCGATTTAGTCCAACGAACTCATGAACCGAACAGGCCATTAGTTTTTGCTTCGATTTAGGCGAACTCGTTTACAATTTGCTAAAAAACGGTTGAAAAGTGATTATTTCGTTATGAATTTTGATGGGTCTTGAGTTACTTAAGATTGAGTGGAGAATGAGAATGAAAAGGTGGGAAATTGTTGGTGTTTTCCTGAATTTTATACAGATAAGATGCTGTGTTGCCAGCTAATTCGCTCGAAAGGGGTAATAAGAAGCTGTGTAGTCAGTCGAACTCAAAGGACTCTGATATAATAGAGCTTTGGTTACATGTTTATGATTTTTAAGTTGGTTTTGATTAAACTATTCTCTTTTTATTTAGGAATTTCATGTCTTTCGCTATTAATGATGTGATCGCATATGGGAAGAATTTCATGGGATATAGCTATTTTGTTGGTGTAACTAATTAGATGACTGGGATTTTACTGCAGATTGGACCGAAGCAGATAGAAGCTTTATATCAGTATGCCAAATTTCAGTTCGAGTGCGGTAACTATTCTGGTGCTGCTGACTTTTTGTACCAGTACAGGGCTTTGTGCACAAACAATGAAAGGAGCTTGTGTGCGTTCTGGGGAAAGCTTGCAGCTGAGATACTTATGCAGAACTGGGATGTTGCTCTTGAGGAGCTGAATCGTTTGAGAGAAATAATTGATGCAAAGGTTTGTGGCGAATTCATTGTTTGGCACTTTTTCGATGTTATTTATGTATGTGGTTTGTTATTCTTTCTTTTAATGTGTTTGTTGAAACTTGACTCAGTCTATCTGTTTTCTTGCAGAATTTCTCATCCCCGCTGAATCAGTTGCAAAGCAGAATTTGGCTTATGCACTGGAGCCTCTTCATCTTTTTCAATCATGATAGTGGAAGAAGCGGCATCATAGACCTATTTCTCTATGACAGGTGCACAATCTGAACTAAAACTTTGTTCATTTTCTTTTTTTTGGGACTGAGGCTCGTGTTGTTTTTGTTTGAAGTTTTGGCTCTGTATGACGTTAGAATCTTGGAATTAGTCCTAAACTTCTAATAACTCCTTTATTTCTCGTCATGCTTTGATATGTACGTTTGAGTGAATTAGTATGTGGGGATCTAAACGTGCTATTGTAGATTATAGAGGTGAAGAAAGGTGGAAATGACCACCAAGTTCTTTGTTTCTTTCTTATGTTGTGACCAGCTAGAGTGGTTTATGATAACTCTACTTACAACCCCTTAAAGGAAAAGAAGGGTTTGTTATAACATTATCTTCTAGCAAATATATTGGTCCAACTGTAGTATAAGTGGGAGTTATGAGACATAATTGACTAATAGTGACTTAATTCTTATTTAATGCTTGTGCTAACTCACTTTTCGTCCATTGAGAATTTTGTTCAAGCCCCATAAAACCTTGTTCTCTGGAATTCGAAAATACTTAAATTCTTCTTCCTTCTCCCCCTTATTCCTGGGTTGCAACTTGCAACTGTGATTTTAATGTAGCATCTTTGTGCATGGTTCTTTCTTCTTGCACAGGTATTTGAATGCAATCCAAACTAATGCACCCCATCTTCTGCGTTATTTGGCTACTGCATTAATTATTAACAAGAAGAGGAGACCTCAGCTGAAAGAGTTGATTAAAGTTATCCAGCAAGAACAATACAGTTACAAGGATCCTATTACAGAGTTTCTCCAATGTTTGTTTGTGAACTATGATTTTGATGGTGCTCAGCAGAAGCTGAGAGAGTGCGAGGATGTAAGGGTTTTTTTTTCCTACGAAGTTATGCTCGTTTTTCCTTTTTGGGGTCTGAAATTAGTTTTAATCCAAAGTTCACAGTAAAAGATATATAAATAGATGAAGGGAGAAAGGAATTATTGGAATGGAAGGATTTTCATTTATCAATATTCCTGTGATTTTATGGTTTTGTTAGCCCAGTCGTTCTGCTTTTGAGAGACAGGGTGCATCGTGCATGTTCATCTCTTATGTTTTTGGGAAGTAAACTGTTAGTAACTTAGTAAAAAGGATTAGCATCCTCCAGTACAGTATTAGTAATTATGGTTGTTTCGTTTGCCATGTTTTATACAATTTAATTCCCAGTGCATGTTGCTCTACCAGTGGGTAGCCCCATTTTCGCTACCTTTAAGGTCCCTTGATATTTGCATTTGGTCAACTTCCCCTGCGTCAAATTGGTAATTTGGTGAACTGTACGTATCTAGAACTGTATTTCACCTTAAGGAAATAGTAATTTTCAAGAGAAACTTTTTCTTTTCCTTTTTTGACTTCAAGAGAAACTTTTTCAATTTTATGTGTGTGCGCTTCGTTTATTTGCTGATGAATGAGTTGTTTCTGCTTGTTTTTTCTTGCTTAGGTAATACTCAACGATCCTTTTCTTGGGAAAAGAGTTGAAGAAGGAAACTTTTCCACTGTTCCTTTAAGAGATGAGTTTTTTGAAAACGCTCGTCTCTTCATTTTTGAAACATATTGTCGGATTCACCAATGCATTGATATCGGGTATGTGTGCACAACTTGGCTTCACATGTGATGTTTTAAGGGTCTTTCTTTTCTTGATAGCCTTCTATGTTCAATATATAGTATATACCTTCTTTATTCCTTTTGTTTGTATATTTGTGCCATAAGGTTCAATTTTTTTTTTATTAGGATGTCATTTTTCTTCTTTTATTTTCATCAAGGGCAATTGCTTGATGATGTTATGACTATTTTGTTCTCTTAATGTTTTGACAGAATGCTCGCCGAGAAGTTGAATATGAACTATGATGAGGCAGAGAGATGGATTGTGAATCTGGTGCGAAATGCAAAGCTTGATGCAAAATTGATTCCAAGTCAGGGACTGTTGTGATGGAGCCAAACCATCTTAATGTGTAAGTACACATTTGTCGAGTTACTTGCAAGTAATCTTAGAGCTTATTCGGTTTGTTATCGAAAAGCATTTTTTGAAATCCAAAAGTTTAATCAACTATCATCTTCTTATTTGTGAAATGAAAATATGTTAAAGTTTTGCGGTTATGTTGGAAAAATGTACCTAACATTTCATCTTTCACTTTCATGTACAGGTATGAGCAGATCATTGAGAGCACCAAGGCGCTCTCCATTCGCACTTACAAATACGCGAATCTTGTTCTAGAATCTGCGCCACAGGCGGCTTAAGAAGCTTCAGAGTTGGTTGCGTTCCTTCAGGAAAGGCTTCCCTCCAAAGGGTTTTGATAAGTTATTTAGCAAGAAATCAGTAGGATTTTTCCAACAACAGATTAGAACAATCTATTATGCACTTGGTAATTTCAATGTTGTTTTCGCCATTTAACATAATTTATTTGAGCGTTTGTTTTATAAGAGTGAGCCTTGTGTTCTATTCATTTTTTCTTTCTTGATTGAGTCCTGCTATTTTGACTTTATTTGGACATGTTAATTCATTGCGGGTACCTTAGATGTAGATCTAGTTATATTTTTACATTTTCACATTATGCACTTACGTTGATGCATCAATCAACAGTCATTATCATGGTTTTGACAAAAAAAAAAAAAAAAAAGTCATTATCATGGGCGTGCCAAATGGAGTCAAAATATCAATTTATTCTTGATTGCACTTTTGTCATTGATGGTCGTAACTTATATTATATTATCAAAATTCGATGACAACAATAATACTCCCATGACACATTTTTGCTGTGCACAAGAATAAAAGTAATTATTGATTAAGATTTTTTTATAAGATGATTAAATTACCTTTTTATAAACGACTTTATTAATTTATTATCGTATTGTGTAAAAAAGTGATTAATGATCTCATTAACTAAATATTAGAATGGAGTGCGAATTGGAAACAAAGTACTCCCTTCGGATCTTTATATATGATGTTTTAGAGTTTTTCACAAATTTTTAGAGTCTCATTAATAGGACTTGCTTAGAGAATATACTATGTGAAGACTAATGAAGTCTTTTCTCACAACATTAGAAAGAGATTTTGGAGGGTTTGGAACAATAAATCTACTTGGACTCATGAGTCCAGACTCATAATGAGGTTTTTAAAAATTTTGTAAATATTTAAGGGGTATCAAAGGAATTTTTCAAGTGATTATGGGCTTCATTTTGGAATTGATCACGAGTCAAATAAGCACTACTCGATTTAGAATTGATTCATGTGTATTTATTATCTTTCTCTTTCCCCATAAGTACAAGGGTATAAATGGAAAAAAATGATATTAATAGGTTTTGAAATTGTCAAACGACACAATATGAAAATTTAACATTTCTCTAAAGTGACAGTTATAATGTTCCGAATGGAGTATTTAAAGCTTCATTAATTTTCTAATTTGACATTTCCAAAATATATGACATATATTTTGGAAAGGAGGGAGAAATTTAGTTTTAATCTCGACTTAGGCCTTGTTTGGTTAGGGGTGGAGTTATCTCTCGGGGTATAACTTACAGGGAGTTGGAAACTAATTTTTGCCCAACTTGAATGGAAGTTATCTCCAAATTTACACCTTAGGGTGTGAGATATCTCCCCACCACCTCCCCTAAGGAGTTATCTCCCATGAGTTGTGCACACAATTACCCCTAGTTAATGACTCATTTATTACTCATTTTTCTCTTGTTTAAAGACTATTTATGTCAATTCATATTTTTTATTGTTTAAAATTTTGAAACTTCCCTACGAGTTTAAAGTTGAGTTAACTCCAAAGAGATAACTCCCAACTAACACTGTAAGTTAGCAAAAACGAACCAAACGAGACCTTAGTTGCAGTCGGTTTATGTAAATGAGAGTCTTTCACTTTGGTTTTCAATATCTTAAAAATGATGTAAGATTTGAATTTGTTCCATCACCTTCTATTTCATGATAAAGATTGAGCGAGTTCTATGTTGCACTAATTGAATACAAGTAAAGTGGAAACCTGAAACACAAGAATATTAATGATTAAGTTAATTTCTCTTATAAATATATAAAACATCGCATTTAAAAATCTACCTGCCAATCAATCAAACATTAAAATGGCCCTGATTTGTTTTTGCGTAACCATCGTTTGACTAGTCACACGGGTCCGAGATTGCAAATCGAGACCACCAGTCGCCCAATACGTTTGGCTGAATTGGCGAAGACGGGTTCGAGTCGAAATCGAGACTGAGACCACACCCTAAACCCCTAATTAAATATCAGCATCGCAACCTACCCTCTCAAAGGCCTTAGAAGAATCCAAATGCAATACAATAGGAAAACACAAGGCCCTTAACACATAATGCGACGACCTCCACGACCCCAGCTTGAACCGAATCCTTGCCTTCACTCGAACAACCAACCCACCAATCTCTCCCGATGACTTCTCGTACTTCAAATCTCTGCTCACCGAGCTCAACAACGGCACGGTTCGAGCCACTGGTTTCGACTCGAGTCTCGTAACATTTCTCGATGGTTGATAGAAGGGCTCAACAACATCAAATGCGAGTGTTTGTTGGTCGCTATAAAGGACCGAGACTTCTATTGAGTCGTAGTAGACAGAAATTCTATGGTTGGGATTATAGGCTTTGAAGACCAAGTCAAAGCTCGCGTTGAGGTGGGTTTGGCTCGCGTTGAGGCCGTGGACTTGGGCTTCTTCTATGGTGTAGTTAAGCCCTTTTGGTCGGATGGAAAGCCAAGTGAGTAGCACTACAAGACCAACAAGGGCAACTAATGTTAGTGCAGTGATGGCAATGCCGGTCATTAGTCGCGGCGATCGCCGTTCGGGTCGGCCCTCGGTCGGATGGTAGCGGGGCGGTTGAGCCGGAGGCGGTGGCGGCGCCATTGCTAGTCTGCTCGGTAGGACTACTGCAAGAACAACAACTCGAATTTATTGTGCATAGTATGTGAAGGTACTTTTGTGCTTGCCTCTCTAGGAAGAATTCTTGGCGACGGGCACAACTCTATAAAATCATGTGGGCTTGTATGAATAACTTTTGTGTCCCGATGGCGTGGATACTTTTTGGTTCTTTATCAATTGCCTTGTTCCCAAGTTATTCTATGATCGAGAAGTGCTAGAATGACAATAACAAGTCACACTACAAGACACATTGAATCACAAGAGTCATCCGTGTGCGTTTTGAAATGCAGGCATACACATATCTCGATGCATAACATGTAGGTCGAGGTCACTTAAAAGGCTTTTGTGGTCAATGTGTCTTGTTGTGTGATATTGTTGTTGTCATTTTAGTATTTTTCATGCATGATCCTATTAATTATATACTACCTTGAATGTGATCGAAATCTAATTAATACATTGGGGACGTATGGATAATATAGTCTCGATTAGGTTGAGTGTGATTTAGCTTGATAATGAAACGTATACTGTTGGAACAATATACAAAAAACATGCATATAATTGAACTGTTGTTATATCATGCATGAATTCAATTACAAAGAACTAAATTAAATCATACCAGAGGCTTGCACTAAATTGCAATGTCCTTAGACGAAATTTCCTCCAATTCGGTGTATGAATGCTTCAAGAGGTTCGTCTCCAGGATACAACTAGATTGATCTTTGATTACACACCAACCAAAAGATCCTTTCTTCTACAACAGCAAAAATCTCTCTCTCAAAACCAGAAAAAACTTCTTAATTTCGAAATTTTTCTCTATCTCTTCTAATGAGGTTACAACCCTATTTATAGATCAAAAGACACCTCTTTTGAACAATAACAATTGTTCAAAAACGAGGTCATTAGTGGTGACTCTTCACCACTAATTACACACCTTTTAAAAATGAAAAATGGTGATTGTTCACCACTAATAACAATTTCGAAAATAACTAATTTTAATGGTGACTGTTCACCACTAATAACAATTTCGAAAATAACCAACTTTAATGTAAAAAATAAAATTTTGTGTTGCGAATTGGCTAAGTTATTTTAACATTAGCCCCAAGGCCTAATCAAAGACATTAATCAATGGGGAATACCCATGGTCTTTGCCTCCAACCCCACATTCACTTAACTAAGACTTTCAAGTGAAAAATCTCTTATAAGGAAAGAAACAAAAAGTTTTTTTCCCATGTGGGACTAATAGTGGATACAATACAAACTCAATATATTTCAACATATACGTGTGGATCTCTCTCTCCCTAAATAATATCCAAAGATTTTTTTGGAGCATAACCAATCTTATGTGAATTGAAGGTGTTTTAAGTTGGAGTTACGAAATTTTTTTTTTTTAAGAAAAAACACATAGATTTGAGTAGATCTCGAACTTATTTGAGAAATACAAAATAATGAAACCAACAACGCCGATTAAAACTATGGTATCGTTTGATTTATTTTTGATAACTTATAGTGTTAGTTGGAAGTTATCTCATTCGAGTTAATATTTTCATGTTTGGTTCAATTTTAAACTTGCAGGGAAGTTTCAAGTTTTTAAACAATAAAAAATATGAATCGACAAAAATAGCATTCAAACGAGAGAAAGAGATGAATAATAAAATGGTCATTAATTAGGGGTAATTTTGTCCACAATTCCCGGGAGATAACTCTCTGGGGGTGGTGAGGAGATATCTCACACCCTAAGTTGTAAGTTGGAAGATAACTTGCAGGCAAGTTGAACAACCAAACAAGATTAGTTTTCACTCCCTGTGAGTTATCTCCTTGGAGATATCTCTACTTCATACCAAACAAAGCCTATATGTAGATCAACAGTAGTTCGAAAGGTTGTAATAAAAGGGAGAATCAAAGAAGAGAAAATTAGGGTTTGGAGTTTGGAGAGCCGTCTACCATAATCACTATATGAAATGCACCGAATCGAGTGTAATTGAATAAACACACATAGCTAACTCCAATTAATTTGAATAATTGAACCCATGAACCCAACTTCCCATAAATGTATTAATCTGGTATCGTACAACCCTATGTGACGTCAAAAGTAATCACCCGCCATATTTTCCACATTTCAAACCTAAGCATACATACTAACGGCTCTACATATTTTTTGTTGGTAGTTAACACACCTAAGGCCGAGCTA
This sequence comes from Stephania cephalantha, assembly GCA_039657325.1. Classification (NCBI taxonomy): domain Eukaryota; kingdom Viridiplantae; phylum Streptophyta; class Magnoliopsida; order Ranunculales; family Menispermaceae; genus Stephania; species Stephania cephalantha. Next base: position 53,054,043 of record CM077572.1, read on the forward strand.
TACAAATTTTTCCCATGTCTCACATCTCATCACCTTCGATTTCCTTTTTTCTTTAGCCGGAGTCTAACCCATGACCTCCATAAATCTTATAATCTTTTGGCTAGTTATGTCTAATCAATCTCATCAGAAATGCTATATATAGCATCACCTCCGATTTCTTTTTTTTTTATTTAGCTCGGAGTTCAACCCATGACCTCCTTAAATCTTATAATCTTTTGGCTAGTTATGCCTAATCCATCTCATCAGAAATGCTTTAGTATCACCTCTTTTTTTTTTATTTGCAAACTTTAATACAAAAATGTAGGATAACTGGTGGTGAAACACTTTGGATGGACACTCGATATCCATCAAGCATCGATGTGTATGTGTGCATATCCCGATGCGCGAATGGATGGATGCCATCACCGGACATCGAGTGTCCTATCTCGAGTCACCCTTTCATCTTCTTCCTGCGAAAAAACCTACAGCCATTACTAATCATATCAGTATCGACTTGTGTTACGCATGCACCTCCTCGTTTGACCAAAACACTCAATCCTACGCTTCTACTCGTCAGATACGCCCTCATACAATCCAAACCATTAATCACATCTCATCCACAAAGATACCAAAAAACCCTTACATATCTCAAAAACGACTGACCAGTAGAAGGTCTCAAACCCCGATAATATTTTCCGTCCAGGGGTATTTCGGTCCAACCAAAATACAGCCTCAGTTTCCCTATTGTTTCGGGAAACTTATAACACCAAAGCAAGCAAAAGAAGGCAGCGTTGTTTGCCTTTCTTTCTGCAAGAGCTCTTCTTCACTCTCGATTGAAACTTCGAAACCCTAAATTTCGCTGCGCCAATTAGGGTTTCCGATCTTCCGATCTTCGATTCGTCTCCGTTGATGGTCAATCCCTAACTGAGATGTGTGATGATTCTTCGATTTGATCCGGTTTTGGAGCTGATTCGGATGTGTAAGGGCTTCTGTTGAATCGCGGTTCCGATCTTCTGTTCCGGTAATGCTGTTCGGTTGATCGGTAATGGCGAGAAGGAGAGAGAGCGCGAGTTCGGTTGGGAGGGACATTGTGGTGGCATTGGAAGCGCAGATTCCTGTTTCGAGGCGAGTGTGTGATCGGAGCAGTGAGCGCAAGCATGTGTTTTCGGATGAGAGGGTGATCGTGGTGGCGTTGAAGGCCGAGGTCGTGGTCGGGGTTGGGGCTTCTGGTTCGGTAGGTCGAGCGAGTAGGTCTGGTGGGGATTTGAGGCATTTGGGGAATAAGCGATTGAAGGAGGCGTCGCGGACCTCGCGAGGGAAGCGATTGCGTGAAGTGGAGATCGAGGAGGAGAAGCCGGTACTGGTTGCTCGGTCGTCGGCTGCGAAGGGAGTTGCGAATGGCGAAAGAAAGGTACGGGCTTTAATTTCTAATGAGAAGTCGAGAAATAGATTGAGAGTTGGTAGAAAAGAGGGTGCTTGTGCGGAAAGTCCTGTTTTTATTGATGATGATGGTGACTCTAGTGATGTACAGAATGATTTAGTGATTAAACTTAGGAGACGCATTACCCGTTCAATGTTGAAAATTGGGGATGAATCGGTGGGGATTGGAGGGAGTGTTGATGGAAATAAGGAGCCTCCTTTGGATAAGGTTGCGGCGAAGATTAGTGACTTGGGTTTGGAGCAGAATGAGCAATCTATGGATCTTGATGGTAATAAAGAGGAATGTAGTACTCCGTTGGTGAAACCCCTTAGGCTTTACCATCGTTTGGCCTTGACGCGTAAATCTGAGGTGACGGATGGCATTGACAAAGTACAGAATGGTTCTGATGGTGATAAATTGGAAAGTCGCTCTGAGAACCATATTGTGATAGATAGTGAAATGAATAATACTCTAAATGCGAAACCTGTCAGGCGGTTTACGCGCTCCTCTTTGAAACCTGAGGCAGAACCTAATGCAGGTGGTGTTGATATTAGTGGTAGTGAGCAGGATCAAAATTTACTAGCAGAGAGACCACTTGGGCAATCTGCTGATCTGAATGTAGAAGTTAGCGGAACCCCATTGTTAATAGATGAAAACCATAGTGTAGAGAATGCTTTACCTGATAAACCACCGATGAGGCTTACTCGTTCAGCTTTGAAATTAAGTAACAGTTCCACCTTGCAAGGTAATGCAAGTGAGCAACTTGAAGTTGAGAACAGGGATGGACACATTTCCGATGCGGTTAGATCATTGAAAGCACCTCGAAAACAGAAGCTTGAGATGAAAATGTCTAAAAAGATATCATTGAACAAGGTACCGTCCAAAATCAAAGACCTGCTTGAGACTGGCTTGCTTGAAGGATTGCCTGTTAAGTACATTCTTGTTGGAGATAAGGTAGATTTTCAGCGTCAGCCCTTCACTTGTCCGTTCTTTTCCATGAATTCATGAATTTATCGATGTTATTTCTGAGGGAAAATTTTCCTGATCTTTTTATAGAACAGCGATCTCAGAGGAGCAATAAAGGACAGTGGGATTTTGTGTTATTGTGCTTCGTGCAATGGCTGCAAGGTGAGCATTTCATTTCGTTTTCAAGCATTTTTAGCATCGTAGATTCATATGACTGAAAGTCAGTTAATTGTGGACTTGTTTTTCATTCTGCAGGTAGTTTCACCCATTGAATTTGAACGTCATTCAGGTATTAAAACAAGAAATCCAGCTCATTATATACATTTGGACAACGGGAAGAGCCTAAATGATATATTGTCTGCATGCGCAAGTGCTCCTCTGGATACTTTGGAACCAACCATTCTACTTGAAATCAATTCTGCTCCTGTAAAACGTTCCACCTGTCTGAGTTGTGCAGGTGAGCTTCCCTATTATTGCGACTTGCCATAATTATGTCTTTTCCATTTTATTTGTTAATGTGAGCTTTTCATGTCCTCCAGAGCCTCTTCCCAACTCCCAGACCAGGATGACAGTTCTTCTATGCAGTAGTTGCATTAAATCAAGGAATACAAGTGTGAAAGCTGTTCACACATCTGGCATCATTCTTAGGTATGCCCTATCAATGGTTACTGCTGGTTGGCATGATATAGAGTCAATATTTCTTTTACTCACCTAAGGATAATTATTTTGATATCGGCCCGGATTAATAGTGAATTTGTGTCAGTCATGTTGTATTTTGTTTTTCTAGTATTGTTATTCTTGAACCACAATCCAATTTTCAAGCTGTCTTTTCTAAAATGCACCTTGAAACATTTGCAAATTTGTGCATTATACTGCTGAGGCATCATGCCATGTTTTATATGAGGGTGAAGGAACATTTGTGCACCTTAAATTTGGTCTGAAGGAAAAGTTGTATATTTTGGAAATTTATTCATTATTAAATAAATTCTTTTAGTTGCAATGCATCTTAGTAATAATTATAATGCATGATCATGGAGTTGTTTGAAATAGAGGCGAAGCCAACCCTAAATGGGAGGGAGGCAACTCTTACGCCAAGTTTGATGCTAGCTCCTCCTTTGCTTAAATATATATATATATATATATATATTAGGGATGCAAATGGGTAGGGGAATACCCACAGGTGATGAGAATTTACCCTAACGTGTACGGGTATGAGGATTTTAAATGGGGATGAGGATGGGTACAAAATCTCATACCCACACAGGTATGGGTAATAAAATATATCCATGGGATACCCATGGGTAATCCCCACGGGGATACCCATCTACCCACGGGGATCCCTATATATCAATTTATACACCATATGATATTTATTATTTTTTGGGACTGAGGCAATGTTGTTGTTGTTGTTGTTGTTGATATTTATTATTTATATATACCATATGATATTTATATATAAATATTACATAATATTATATAGTTTCCACTCCGAAACACTCATACATATAACAAAAAATCTCTTAATGAGATTTATAATTTTAATTTATTTGATTAAGTAATAACTATATGTTTTGTTTTGAAATGTTTGCAACTATATTTATATTTTAGAATTTTAGGATCAAAAGTACTGAAAAAAGTTGATGACTTGGTGGTTTAAGGAGATAGTGACTTTAAAGAATATTTTGAATTTGAACTTTTCGTTTTGCATATGCCAATGATTTTGTAAAAACTTTATTATAAGTGTTAACACTTAGTTGTTAGAATTTCTATTGCATGATATGTTGATTTTTTTTTCTTATTTTTGTTGGAATTTCTACAATTGTGTTGTTATGTATGTATATTTGGCACCTTATTTGTTACAATTCTTTTTTTGAGAATCCCCGCGGGGATCCCCAATGGGAAATGGAATGGGAAAAACAAATTTTCCCATGCCCCGCAAAAATCCCCATGAAAATCCCCACGGGGATCCCTAATGAGGAATGAAATGGGTAAAATATTTTACCCAGGAAGATTCCCCATACCCGGGGATTTGATGGGTATGGGGATGAGTATAAGAATTCATCTCCAGATGGGTATGGGTATGGGAATGAGGTCTCATCCCCTACCCTACCCATTTGCATCCCTAATATATATACATGGACCAATTTATCAAAAACGCTTTAGAACAAAATGAATGGTAACGGAGAGGGTCACACCCACTCCAATGTTGTGCCCAAGAGAACTTTTTGGCCCATCACAATTGTCTTCCCAACTCACTCCATAAGCCAGGCGAGCAATCGTTATGCTCGTTCATTTTCTAGTAATTATTTTGAGTATTTTAAAAATAGCATGTTTAGTTTCTAAATATATTACTCCTTTTGATGTATTTTTCTTCTCAAATTATTAGTTGAGGAAGTGAGATAGCCCAATGGTTTGGTATGTGGTTATTGGATTCGTGATAAAATAAAAAAATAAAAAAAAATAAATAAAGAAACTGGCTCCATGTGAGAGGATTTTAAATATATCTGAAGAAAAGGTAAAATAAAATCTAATGAAACTCTAACTGATGCGCTTTTAACTTAATAAGGCGAGGGAACCAACCAAGTGGGTAGCCTAAGGGTTTGGTATGTGGTTATTGGTGTAAGAAGATGGAGGTTCAAGTCTTAAAGGAGGCAAGTTAATGGGTGATAAGTTGTGCTTTCTTTCTTATCAAAATAAAACAAGATAAAATAATACGGGTGGCAACGGGGGATGGAGGGAGCCAAGGTAAGGGCAGAAAGACAAGGGAGGGAGAGAGGAGCAAGTTAGAGGCCAGCGGGGGGCCCTACGGGGTGGGGGCCGATGCACCTCCATACAGGCGGCTCTGCCCCTTGTTTGAATGTTAATGTTTATCAAAGCATTCAGGGCTTCAAAAACTTTCTATGTCAAAGGGAAAGAAGCATGCATTTGTGGTTGAAGAAGTTTTGTTGGAAGGAGCATGCATTCATGCGCAACATATTTAGGTTGATGTTGTAATCTCAACCAGTGTAATAATTAATTCTGATGTTTCATGCTTATCATTTCCTTTTTCTCTTTTCTATTAATTATATGGATTCTAGTCAAGATGCTTTTTTTATATAAGTTATGTTTTCTCAAAGGAAACAATTTAAATTTATTGGTTTAGGGCGTGGGCAGCTAATTTAAATAAGGAAGGTTCTCACTACTGCAAGCGAGAAACTTAGTTGTGGAAATAGGTGGATGAAGAGCATATTCATCTGAAGAATCTTGTTTATCAAATGCCAACATTCTTATTTTCCTCATAAAACATGGATTTGTGGCATCGATTAAACATTTTATTATGCATGAGTTATTTTCCTCTTCACAAAACTTTCATGTGCATTTATAAATATTTTAGAAGGATGATCATTCAGATAGATTGTGTACCAGGACAAGGTAGTAGTCACCAGCTAATAGCTTAAACAAGTTGCTTTATGCTTTCCTATGAGAAGGAAGTCTTTTGGATATTTGTGTATCATTATTCTGATTATCTAGTTTCATCCACTTTGACAATCCCCTACTTAATCAATCTGTTTTATTTATTTATGTATTTATTTTTTGCTTAAGATTCCTTCCCGAGCAGGTACCAAAATTGTACATTCGTCATGTCTAACTAAAATTGTGGTAAAGCGTAAAGTGCTATGACTTGGAAAAATTGTTTTTGCTGCCATAATAGGTTGACAAGATGGTCTATTCACCTGGTACAGAATTCCATATTGGTTGCAAGGCTACTATTGCCATTTAGACCCTTCTCATTTATTTTTATCGTCTTTTCTTTTCAAAACTGGTGACAACAACAATAAAACCTCAATCCTAAATTGGGGAAATTCTTTTCTTCAAATAATGCTCATTAGTTATTTAAAAAGAAAATAAAGAAACAATTCTTTTAAGAAATTGCTTTATTAGAAGCACTTTCCCTCATTACGCTAAGAAACTTCTTCCAGATTCGCTAACTATATTATTGATCTCCTTTTGATTCGCCAAGTGTCGGAGCACTTCCTTCTTTTGTTCTTATATCCTCTCAAAGATCTTACTTTATCGAGTATTGTGTATACCGTATATTTAGAGACCTACGATTTGCATTAAAAGCGTATAACACTAATAAATTCGGACATTGCTTTGTTTACGTGGATTTAATGCGGGAAGCAAAAGATATTTTTATTTTCCTTGTCAAATGTTCCAACTTAACAATATACGCTATATTAATATTTTGGATTAGACCTATTAATCAGTTACTTCCTTTTGTGAGATGTTTTTCTTTATATATAATATGCTTTTTTTTTGTAGGAATTGTAATTTAATTTCCATTTTAAGGAGGTAAATGTGATCATATATTCAAGACAGAGATTTCCATAACCTAAATTCATGTGCAAATGTTGAGAATATTCTTTGTTCTGTTATTTGTCGCATAAGAGGTGTGAAGTTCCGCTTTTCATATACTTCGCAGTCAATTATTACATATTTATATCCTCGAATTACCAATGAGAACAATCACATTGTATTAATATTCAAATATTTTCAATAATGATGCAAATACCGTTGTAGTATTTTTTAGTTCAAAAAACATCCGCTCTGCCTAATCTTTAGCTGGGGTCTATTTTCATTTGTTGGGCCTAATAATGATTTAAATTCTTTATTTCGTTGTCAGATGTATTCATTCTTTCGTTTCATTTAATTGAGGTGTAATTTTTTTGGTCTTTCAACTCCCCTTTTTCTATAAATTGAGGTCGTATTATTGAATAAAACCTCAGTTGAATCATTTCTCGAGTTTCTTTCATTCATCTCTGCATCACTAGATCAATCTCTCTTTTTTCTTCCCGATATAAATTCATCACAAATTAATTTCAGGTCTCCTAATACCGGAAATGGTAACTCATCGTGTACCTCATCACAATCCAGTAAGCGTTGGGGAAAGCTAACGAGAAAGTTCGTATTCTTTCTCCTTTAGAATTTATATATTTGATGCCCATTTGACTCCATATGCTTTTACTTAATCTCAATTGACAAATTACTTATCCTTCTTTTGTTCATCTCGTTTTTTCACTGAAGGGATTTACGATTGCATAAGTTCGTTTTTGAGGATGATGTCTTACCTGATGGAACTGAGCTAGCATACTATGCACGTGGAAAGGTTGTTGCATAAATTTGATATGATGGATCTCTTTTATGTATTCATTCATCTGTCAACAATTAATACTTTCATTGGAATTATTTCTTGGACAGAAAGTGCTTGAAGGGTACAAAAAGGGGTTTGGAATATTCTGTCATTGCTGCAAGACTGAGGTATTTTAGTGACTTATAAACTTGCCGTCCTAAAAATAATTCTAGGTGCTGACAATCTTTTGTTATTTGAGCAGATAAGTCCTTCTCAGTTTGAAGCTCATGCTGGTTTTGCTGCACGTCGGAAACCGTAAGCTTATATCTAACCAGTCTGCCCCTTAGTTTTAATCCTGAACTATTGCTGATATCTTGGCGGTTGTTTCTATATGCAGCTACCTTCACATTTACACTTCAAATGGGGTGTCACTTCATGAATTATCAATATCTCTATCTAAGGGTAGGAAGTTCTCAGTCAATGATAATGATGACCTCTGCAGCATCTGTTCAGACTTTGGAGATCTATTACTTTGCGATGGATGCCCAAGAGCCTTTCACAAAGGTGAGTATGTATATCTTATGACATAACATTTTCTGCAGATTTTTTTTTGGATGCCCATGAACTTATTTGCTGCAAAGGGAACTGATTTATAACTTATTGGTCGTAAGATATGTTGAAATCCAAACAAATGCTAGCTTGAGTTAGACAAGGATGAAAGACTAACATTTATCGCTAAATAAATATTGAATGGATATTGGCCTCAAAATTTTACCACTAGCTATCTTCATGAAAAGTTTATGAATATATTTTCTAAAATTTCTCATTTGTTTGATTACTTTTTAAAAGATAAATTAATAAATAAAATTTGCGGGACTTCTTAGTTAATGGTTCCATTCGCTATTATTGCAATATGGTTTGCGTATGATTCATGTTAAATTGAGGTATAGGTCATCTTTAGGAAACATCAACCTCATTGATGAATCATATCTGCAGAATATACAACATTTCTTTGGACTCCTGATAAATTCCGGAATCATCATACTGTGATGTCACTGATTTGCTATGCATTTCTTTCACTTGCTGATCAGAGTGTGTGGGTGAATCACGCATTCCTCGCGGCGACTGGTATTGTTCTTATTGCCAACTTATATTCGAAAGAGAAAAACACAACATGAACAACGAAAATGCGAAGGCTGCTGGAAGGGTCGCTGGAGTTGACTCCATTGAACAGATATCCAAGCGGTGTATCCGTATTGTCCAAACGCTAGAAACTGAAGTTGGTGGATGCTCGCTTTGCAGGTGATCTATAGGCCTTGTACTTCAAGCATTTGTGGATCACTGAATCTCTTAAAGTATTAACAATAAGTTAACTATGTTATGGATTTTTGATTCTCGTCATTCTCTTCTCCCTTAAAATTATTATTTATTATTTGCATACTATTATGTGATGTTGCTTTTAACAACTCTGGCATTACTTATCTTTTCAATAGCTTGCAATTCCTGATCCTGTTTATATGTAGGTGCCCTGGGTTCAGCAAATCAGGATTTGGTCCACGCACAATAATAATATGTGATCAGGTTTCTTTTTCCACTGTATTCTTTGTCTTCTGTTTCTTTTAATCATAATATACTTCACATTAGCTGTAGAGAGCAAAGCTTATAGAATTAGCACCGTTGGATTTGAAATATCTTTTAATTGGTTCATTGATATGTCATTGTCAGTGCGAGCGAGAGTTTCATGTTGGATGTTTAAAGGATCACAAGATGGCAAGTCTAACGGTATGTACAGTACAGGCATTTTTTTTTCAGTTTATTTCTGTTCACATTTGCATTTTTTTCATGCATCTTCAGCATTCTATGTTCTAGCAATTTTGATCCTAGGTTAAAGATGATAGCATCTATGTGACAGGAATTGCCTGCAGGAAAGTGGTTTTGCTGTGCCAGTTGCAGGAGGATCGATACTGCTCTGCAAAATCTTATACTTTGTGGGCAACAGAAGCTTCCTGACTCTATTTTAAATGCTATTATGATGAAGCAAGAGGACAAATGTTCAAGTGGTGATGCAGATTTTGATGTAAGATGGATGGTTCTCAGAGGGAAAATTGCTTCTCCTGATAGTAGACTTGTGCTTTCCAAGGCTGTTTCAATATTCCATGTGAGTATGCAGTAACCCTTCCTGGTTATAAATCTAAACCTAAGATCTTGCATCGAACATTACAAAACCCTTGGTCTTAACTATTAAAAGAAAAACAATACATAGAGAGAGAAAGAAAACCAATAAAACTTTAATTGAAGAACAAGAAAACCTCACAAGATTGTTTTGCTACAAGTTGAACCCTTGATTCACCTTCGCTCTAGATTTGAAGAGTTTAGCTAGACATTGACTAATGTAAAACCAAAATACAAAAGTTTTCCAAAGAATATGGGTCATGAACCCTAATCTATTCCTATTTATAATTTTCACATGAAAGAGACCTAAAACCCTCAGAAATTCTGGAATATTGGATGAACGCGTGTCTGGTTAATTTCCTGAACATGGCACCGCTAGGTATAAAGGGCGGCCCCAGCCAGTGCTGTGGCTAATGCATGTGCGGCGGTGTTGTTGGCTGATATATGAACCGCGCCAGGTACAGAACACCCTTCTTCTCACTCTGACTATTTTTGCAGTGCCATGGGTTCGCAAAGAGGATGACAGGTATGGCACCAGGGCCTGTGATGAGGTGCTGAACTCAATTCCACTCCACTTCGCCCCTGTCCCACTCCTAAGTCCTTTTCTGACTCTATAATCCTGAAAATTACAGAAAAGAGAGTGAAGTACTGTAATTTAGAGATATTAAACCTAGAAACGCACTAAATACTAGCCTAAACCTAACACAATTACTGACTTATCAAAGTAACTGCAGATCCCGCATCGTTGGAGTATCATTAAAATTTTCTATTAATGACGACAAATGAAATTTGTAAAACAAAAACAGAATTCATAGGATTTCAACTATAATCAGTCCCAACCCTAGGGTTTTAAGTGAGATATAAAATCATAACTAGAGCATCTAAGCTAACTTGATAGCAGAATCCAATGCACAATGTTTAAGTGACCAAAAGCAAGGTAGTGTACTGAAAAATGGCATTGATAACTTTTCTAAGGATTTCCCACTTTGTATGTGTTTTAGTTAAAGTGTTTTACTTGAGATGTTTTCCTTCCATAAATAAACTGCAATAATAGAGTTTGAATTGCGTAGCTCATAGACTTGCACAGGCTAAATGATTCTATGACCGGTCTACATGTTTGGGGCTATTCCCCTCTAGATTCTGTATCCGATTGCTTATTAGCTTATTTAGAGTGAATGTAATTATGCCTTGGCTCTCAAAAAAAAAATCTCTTAAATGACTTAGCTTGTGGAAATGCTGAGTGGATATTTGAATTTCTACCATTCATTTTCCTGTGCTTTAAACTTGACAATTTTTTTTTTTTTTTTTTTTCGAAAAAAAACTTGACAAAATTTGTTGGGTCCTAGCGTATATCTACCATGAATTATTGTTTATCAAACTGAATTAAATGCCTTCCGTTGTGGATTGTGATTTGTTGATTTCCTTTCACTTGCATTTGTTTCTCAGAATCGCTTTGACCCGATAGTTGACCCGATAACAGGGCGTGATTTTATCCCATCAATGGTTTATGGGTAAGCAAGAGTTCCCCTATGTTTTTATATATTTTCAGCATCTACTTGATGCTCTGTTTAGTTTTTATTTGGGATTTTCTTTGCTGAAGGCATCTCATCTCAAATGTTTTGTAGAAGGAGTGTACGAGGCCAAGAATTTGGAGGGATGCATTGTGCTGTTCTAACAGTAAAGTAATGATTTTTTGAGTTACTTTACGTAAATGTACTTGCATACTTTAAGATTCTGTCTTCACTTCTGATTTACATCTCTATTGTGCAGCTCTTCTGTTGTGTCTGCTGGTATTTTTCGGATTTTTGGACAAGAATTGGCTGAGCTTCCTTTGGTTGCGACCAGCGTTGATTACCAAGGAAAGGTAAGACATTTAGGGAAAGCCGATTTCATGTCTCCATACTTCATTTTCTGCTCTTGTTCTTGGGGATAGCGATATTTGCAATGCATCAAGTAGGCAATTTAAGGTGAAGATGCCTATCTAATTCTCAGTACCACTAGGGTTCTTTGTGATTTTAAAAATTTAATTCTCATGAAATTTTCTTAAAGCATCTTAAAGTGGTGCAAAAAGGAAGAAACAAAAAGGATAATTTTGACTTATTTGCCTTTTTGTCTTTTTTCTTCTTCTCACATTGTCTGGAAAGAAAGCAATGATTTTTTATTTTTCAGTTAGAGGCCTCACAAGTGCAATTGATTTGAAGGCAACAAGAAAGTATCAATTGCGTTTTAAGCATTTTTCATTATTACAAGGATGTGTTTTTTTATTTGTTTTTTATTTTTTATTTTTAAGGAATATTCCTCTCCCTAGTCTCTTTTCGTGGAACTCATCTACGATCTTTCATTTCCTGAAGTTTTGCCGAATACCTTAATTCAGAAAACTCCGATACCCTTTGAAGTGAGGTGCTTACTTGTATTAGTCTTTTCTGAGTAGCTGAAAATGGGGGTTTTGGTCCAAAGGAAACATAGCAACCATGCTTGCTTCCAAATTGGTGCATTCCCTTCCAAGAAGTCAAAATCACATGAAGATTTTTTCGGCTGTGCAGCAATCTGTAGAAGTTAACCAAGGAACTCGAATGTGCAAGCCATATTCCAATGATATTTAATTAGATCTATGAAGATATAAGTATAGCCACTCAAGACTTTGGGGAGTAGACTCTTTATTGTATATTGGTGAACTGTTTGGGAAGGGAAGAAAAAAAAACGGATGACATAGATAAGGAGAATAGAAGATTATGAATGGCAATTCAAGGTTCTGTTTATACTTCATTTCAGCCTGCCACTTTATATTTCTTGTGTTTTCTGCTATTACACTCTAGCTGAGTTTTTCACCAAGTATCTTTTATTTCACAGGGATACTTTCAGACCTTGTTCTCATGCGTTGAAAGGTTCCTGGGATCCTTGAAGATTAAGACTCTTGTCCTTCCAGCTGCTGCAGAAGCCGAAGCCATATGGACGGATAAATTTGGTTTCAAGAAGATGAGTGATGACCAGGTGAGGAAGAAATATGACCAAACCTTTTTTTTTTACGGTGCCAACAGATTAACGTGTTAACAATTTTGTTCTGCTGCAGATGAGTGCCTACAGAAAGGACTTCTACCAAATGACCGGTTTTCAAGGAACGCCTTTGCTTCTGAAGTCCATCCCTTCATGCAGTCCCAGTAAACGAAACAAGGAATGCTGATTTTGCGGTGTGGTATCCATTATTCTCTCAAAAAGTGCTCAAGTCTTTTATGAAACTTGCCAATTTTGCAGCTCCTCAATCAAAGTGTACAGGACAAAGAAGTCGCGTTTTGATGTACAGAACAGAAAAGGCGTCCCCCTATCTCTTATGCCGTTTTTTTTTGGGTAGCATCGGAGAATGAGATAGGTAGATTTATGGAATACAAATTTTTTCGCTCTGACGATCGCAAGTTTGTGATTTTAAACTGTGGCTTTTGGTTCCTCGCGGCCTGCAGAGTTGAGTTATAGCTAGATTCAGGTTAAGTTGTTTCGTTGGTTTCTGCAGGAACATAGGTGGAACCAAGAACCTTTTGTGGACATTGTTGGGGACTTTTTCAAATTTTTCTTTACTTTCTATATATGATACTAAATTGTTCATTAGTGATTTAAGACTCCCTTCGCGTGGCATTTCTTTTTAGTGACTGTGATACTAAATTTCTTGTGCATCCAAGCTTAAAGCAGTCTCTATCGACACGATTCTGTTGCAACCGCTCCAGTTTGAAAAGCCTTCGAAACTCAGATCCTTTACAGGTTTTGAAGGACAATAAATGATCAAATGTTGACAAGAGCCAGAACAATTTATCAATTTACTACAATTGTGGACCGACCCGAAGCGAGCTAAGAGTAGTCGGTTTAGTTCGGATACCAAGTAGTCTTGACCAAAAAAAAAAAAAAAAAAAAAAAAAAAAAAGGTTACCTTGGAGAGCAGCAAATCTAGAGTGGATTCATGCAGAACCAACTCCAAATACTAGTTCACCTTTTCTTGGATGTGAGACATGATTGAAACTACAACCGACCCATCAAATTGAGATCTCAGACTTACCCAACAAGTAACAAAAATCACTTTCACTTGGCCGACCCACCATCCTAACATGGAGAATTCAGAGAAAAAACAAGGCAATCTCATATAACAAACCTTGCACCACCATCACTGCTCTCATCATGAACACAATATCTTCTCTTTTTCAACTCAACTTTTGTTTTGCTTAAGCATTCTCTTGTTCTCCACTATTGACATTCCACTAGCTTTAGAGCAGTAGTTGCAATCATCATAGCTTACATAAAAATATACACATGCCCACATACATATATACAAAGATACATGAATTCACACATATTTCTTACCTCCCACGCTAATTCCTATTGCCCTCATATATACTACATATATAACTAACAAAAATTCATCCAAACCACACCACTCATGCACACACATACACACACCACAACAACATGAACATGGACAATCACCTATCAACTAGTGCACCCATTAGAAGCAAAACAAACTTGTGCTTTTGGGTCTGTGCTTTTGTTGTTGCTTTACTTGCCATTTTTCTTGCAGTTCACACCATTCCATCTTCGTGTACCGAGGGTCCTTGTGACCTTCAAGAAGCCATTGTCGACCGACTTCTTAATAGATCTTCTCTGCTACACTTGCTATCCGTCCATAGGCGGAGAAGCCATCACCATCACCATCACCGTCGCCATGACGACAAAAGACATAAGCCTGAATGCAACAGCACAAAATGGGATTCAAAGATTGCTTCCGACTACAATGCGGCTCTTGTCTTCATCGTCGATGTGAAGGGTTGCGGGAACTTCAGCCATTTACAGGACGCTGTCAATGCCGTTCCTGATTATAGTCCCTCTAGGACTCTCATCTTAGTTGATTCTGGTGTTTACAGGTCTTCATTTTGAGCTTAAACTTTTACTTCTCTTCATCTAGTTTAAGATTTTCATTCTCTTAGTGTTTAGTTTTACAAATGATTCTCTAATTGTCACTAGGAAACAGTAACATGGACTGAGTGAAGACCATATTCATCTCATCTGATTTCACATACAAGAAAGTTTTTAACATTTGCCTTAATCATTTGTCTAAATTAGATCAAATGAAGAACAATATATAATCTAATTATTAACAAGTCAATATGAGCTTTTGGAGCCAAAGCTGAATTGAATTAGGAGTGGAGTTGAAATGATCTATATCTCTACACAAGAACAAATCAATTTTGAGACTTTAATCACAATGGCATGTTTGTCTAATATTCTTAATAAATTGCATTGGCAGGGAGAAGGTGGTTATCGCCGCAAACAAGACGAATTTGATATTACAAGGGCAAGGTTATAACAATACATTCATATCATGGAATGACACAGCAAACTCCACAGGAGGAACAATACATAGTTTCTCTGTTGCAATCTTTTCTCCTAACTTCACAGCTTATAACATAAGCTTTCAGGTAATAATTCTATAAATTGAGATAGTGCTTTAGTACAATCTGTTAAGACTCTTGAAATGATCTGCTAATTCTGGGAATGGATTTAGATTTACTTTTGTTGTTATGTTCTCTATGTTGGAAAAGAATACTGCTGGTCCTCCATCTCCTGGTATGGTTGGAGCACAAGCAGTGGCATTACGGATAGATGGCGACCAAGCGGCGTTTTATGGTTGCGGGTTTTATGGCGCGCAGGACACACTTCTAGATAACAAAGGGAAGCACTATTTCAAGGAGTGTTTCATCGAAGGATCGATCGACTTCATCTTCGGGAATGGTCTATCATTGTATGAGGTAGACTGAGGGTATTTGTTGTTCATCAGTTGACAGACATGCCCAAGAGGCCTAACAATGACCATATGGATCATCATCACTTCACTGATGACTAGTATGTTATATGGGCAGGACTGTACAATCAATTCAGTAGCAAAAGAAGTGCCAAGGGGGATCAGTGGAGCCATTACAGCTCACGCGAAAAATTCGATGAACGAAAGAACAGGGTTTTCGTTCGTGAACTGTGTCATCGGCGGATCAGGGAAAGTGTGGCTTGGTCGAGCTTGGGGTTCCTATGCCTCCGTCGTTTTCGCAAGAACATATATGTCCGACGTAATATCTTCAGATGGATGGAATGATTGGAATGATCCCTCTAAGGATCAGTGTGTGACTGGCTCTAGCTAATTACTATCTGCATTGCCTTCTTTGTTATACTACTAATCAAACACTCATTTGGTTAATTCTTGCAGGACTGTGTTCTTCGGCGAATATGAATGCGGAGGACCGGGATCGAATTATACCTCGAGAAGCTCATACAGTAAACAGTTAAGCCAGGATGAAGCAACACCCTTCTTGGGTATCTCCTACATTGATGGAAACCAGTGGCTTCTTCATTCCCATAGAAGCAATGACCTAATTACCATTACAACAGATTTTGTTCAGACAAACTGATTTATTCATAATGAGGACTTAATCAAATCAAAGCAATAATTTGAGAAGCTTTTTGGTAGGAATATGTGTCTAGGAGCATATGAGATAAGATAGCAGCATACATGAATCATCTAATTTGATGAGCATGAACAAAGTAGTATACAACATTGTAAGAGTGAAATGGAGTTGTATCTATTGAATTGAATCAAAGAAGTTTCTGGTGACCAATTACAACATCTCTGAATCCAAAGCTGTTTCTGTACACAAACCACATTTCCTTGCAACCAATTTGTTCAAGAGCAGACCTTGTTTGCAATTTGAAACTAGAATCAACAGCAATGGCGGGATTTCGACTTTCGACCCACAAAGATTGAATTTTATCATTCTTGTTGGACTTCAATGGCTTCCAAAATCAAACTGTTTCTCTCTTGAATCAATTCGCCACGCTTGCTCAACACCATCGCCTCCTCGATTTGCTGTGCCCGCCAACGCTCATTCAGTCTCTCCAATTCCAAAGAACTCAATCTCCCCAATCCACTCTTCGCTGTTGCTGGCAATCGACTCGCTTCTTCCATCAAATGCGGGTACTTCTTCTCCAAATCCCCGATCGACCTCTCTTTCGTCGGAGCCATTGATGAAGACCCATCATTTGCACATCCTATATTCGCCAATTCGCCGCCCCAAATCTTGTGAGACACCTCGAAAACCTCCTGTTCATGAGGATTCTTGAACTGGGCATTGGTGGAAACCTGTTTTTGATATATCTGGCGCAGATGACTGACCTTATTCCTCAATTGGGATAGAGTGATCACACAACTGAGAGAATCTCCAACGCGATCAAACAGCGCGGACATTGAAATCTGCGAAGGCGAGCCAGATATGCCTCTCATACTGAGGATTGTTTGCAGAAGATGAATCTCATCTTGCTCAGAGAAGACACGTTGGCACACTCTTCTCTTCTTATCATCACTGGAACTGAAAAAAGAACAACACCCAATTTAGATTTCATTCCAAAGATCAAAATCCACACCAAATCATGCTAAATTTTGATAAAAAAAAAAAAAAAAAAACCTTACTTGGACGGCGCGAATGGGGATCCAATTGGGGGGCTGAGGCCTAGTTGTCTCATGATTCTTTGTCGACGAGTCTTCGACGATGACTTCCTGTCTTGCCTTTGTTGTTTGGATTCTTGCATTGTGGTCGTCAATGGTGTTCCACAGAAGGAAAACTCAAACAACTATATAGAAGACTTGAACACACTTGGCAAGAAAGTATTTGATGAAATGCTTATAACAAACAAAATATTTGACTTTGTGAGAATATGAGCAAAGACAGTATCTATATATAGGCACACTGCACACACAACAAAAGATTGTTTAATTTGGAAACTAAGTCTCAAACATTCTTTAAATTCACCAACTCATTTCACATAAACAAGATTTATAAACTACTATTTTTGGTTCAACATTACGCAAGATAGAAGATTTCACCCAAAATTGGAAACCTAGTTTTCATTCAAAGACCACATTCAACAATCAAACTACTAGATTTCCAAATCAAAACACAAAATACCCAACTACCCATCAAGCATGGATCATCAAAAAGTGAAACACAACCTTCAAAATCCGATTTTGCTGCTACCCATTAACGAAATCAACCAAAACAAGGTCTCAATCCCTGCTCAGAGCCTCCAAAATCAAAACTTTCGCGTCTCTAAGAAGCTCCACCTTCATCGTCGCCAACTTCGCTTCCTGAATCTGCTGATCCCTCCATTTCTCGTTGAATCTGTGCAACTCGGACCGACCCAGCGCCTTCAACCCCTCCACCATCGCTACACGTCTCCCCAATCGATCCACCCCCTCCATCAGAAACGGGAATTCCTCCCTCAAATCCGAATCCCCAATTAGGGCTTCCTCGTCCCCAACTAGGGTTAGGGTTTGCTCCGAGACGCCCTCCTGCTTCGTCTTCCTCTTCTTCTTCTTCTTCGCAGTCCTCGAAGCGCTTCCCGTTGCGCCATTCGAGGCCACGCGGGCGTCGCCGCGGCCCCAGATCTTGCGAGAGAGCTCGAACACCTCTCGCTCGTGAGGGGCTAGGGTTTTGGCGGAGAAGCCCTCGCTTAGGGTTTGGTTGCCGAAGCGAGTGCGGAGGTCGCGAAGGGACTCGATCAGTTGGGCGTGAGTGACGTCGACGGTTAGGGTTTTGGCCACGCGGTCGAAGAGGGCGGCGGCGGCGGAGGGCGGGGAGGGGGTGGGGCTGGCGTTGTTGATCTCGAGGAACGATTGGAGGAGGAGGATCTCGTCTTTCTCGCTGAGGTGGCGGTGTGTCGTGGTCGTGGAGGTTTCCGTCTCCGCCGCCGGCGGCGGAGGTGGTGGTGGTGGTGGCGGTGGTGATGGGCGGTGGTCGGCGGCGGCGGAGGCGGCGGCGCGGCGCTTTCGCTGAGAAGGCATTGTGACGTTCAGACTCAGAGCTCTCTCTACAGAATGCGAGAGCTTTAAGCGTCTGTTCCTTTTATGTAACGAGCAGCGCGTTATTGGGGTCGGTTGGATGAACATCGAGTTTTGAGATTGCGCATCGGTGTATAATCCAACAGATGGCAGAAAATGTTGTCCCTCTTGTTTTTTCTGTGATTGTTATTAAAGTTCCAACAAGCTGAAGGCTTACTTTTCCTTTAGGTTAAACTTTTAGCACCTGATAAACCGCCCCGAGTTTGGGTATCGACCCGCTTAGCGGTTGTGTGGTACACTTCGAGATGTGCTTACATGCATTTTGGGGTGTATCGTACAATGACCAAGTGGATCGGTGTTCAAACTTAGTTTTCAACATATTTTCGTAACTTTTAAGGACAACGCTAGTGGGTGATTTTTTGAGGACATCAAAATGTATACCCACTTGTTGTTTGTCGTCTCTCGGTGTTTATTTAATACATTAATTTGTGTATGCACAAAACTTTAATGTGGAAATCATTGGATATCAACAATTGGGTGTTCATTTTGGATATCTCAAAACGGGACACCAAATTATTTTTCAATTAATTTTAAATTTTTTGACTACATACTTAATTGACCTACTTACGATAGTGAAGAAATACTTCATCCGATCATTTATATAAGTCGTTTAAGGTAAATAGTAAAGTCACAAGAATTAATGTAGCCTTAATTACGATGGTAATTTACATATTGTCCTTTGACATTAAATGAATTGAAGAATTAAATAATTTTAAATGTTTGAATTGTATAAAGGTAAAATGGGTAAAAATGCAATATATATACTTTTGAATTCCAAAAATGACTTACGGAGTACAATTTTAAATCAAAAATTTTTGCTACAACAACTTATATAAATGATGATCGTAGGAGTAGCGAATACAATATAACTATCAATCAATTCAACACCATTGAGTAAGAGTAGGTGACTTTTAATATTCCTAGCTCAAAACTCGAGGCATCAAATAAAAGACCATGCAGTTCAAATTGATCAATTGAATATAAATCCAATCCGCCAAAGTAATTAAGCAACTCATTTTATTCAAATTTATTGTTCAATAAACTGCTTCGTAGAGCTACCAATTTTTTTCTTGGGATTCAATGTTGCGTGCCTTTTCCAATCCACTAGATGCGTGGTTATCAGCTACCTTTTGAATTGATTGTTGGGAAATGCTAAATTGAGTCATTGACGCCACCAAAGTCACATCGAATTTAGGGAGTCTTTCGTACTCGCCTTGAGATACATGTGGTTCTCAATACATAACATACAGGGTGTGTATTTTAAGATGCACACAAAGAGCTTTCAAAGTCAATATGACTCCATGGTGTGACTTTGGTGATGTAAAAAAAAAAAAAAAACTTCCCTTGTTTTTTTATTGGTTGTTTTCATTTGAATTAAATGGCGAGAGTCATCTCACTTTTAATGGTCTAAATTATTGTAAATTAAGTTGTAAGCCAACTAGAACTAAAGTTGGACTTGCTAGAGACTTAAGTATAGAAGACATAAACTAAGAACTACTATAACAAGTAGAAAAGAGGTGACAAGAGAGGAGAGCTAGAGATGAAAATGTAGATATTTCATTCATACATTGATGTGTGAATTACAATGGGGTTGACATCTTTTATATAGGTCATTTGGTGATGATGATAATTGTACTTATACAATGTGTACAAGTTATACATACACCACAAGTCATACAACACATCACAAGCAACATAGACAATACATGGAAGAGTTGGTGTACATTGGAGATGATTACAAGTTACATGACAATACATAGACAAGTGATTATATATTGGAGTTGAATACAAGTTATATAGAGTGTACAAGTTACATTCAATGTATAAGTCATACTTGATGTTGCAATTCAATGTGAGAGTCATGCTTGACAATGTGATCATTCATAAGCTTGGTTAAATGGTCATCCAATTTACAACAATCCCCCTTGGATGACGCTTGTTGAGAGAATATGCCTCGTTAAAACTTGTACTAGAAAAACCCTGTGGGAAAAAATCTAGTATAGGAAAAAAAGTACAATGTTCTCGTCAATCTTGATTTGTAGTATAATATTGTTGATTGACTCATTAAAAATCTTGCTAGGAAAACCCAGTGGGATAAAATCATAGCTAAGGAAAAGAGTGCAACACATTGATACACTTTGAGAGAATATATATATGCCTCATTAAAACATTTACTAGAAAAACCCTGTAGGAAAAAAATCTAGTATAGGAAAAAGAGTACATTGCTCTCATAATTATTTTTTTTTTTTATATGGAGTATAATAATGTTAGGACTGCTTCATTAAAAACCTTGCTAGGAAAACTTAGTGGGATAAAACCATAGCAAAGGAAAAAGAGTGTAATACACTAACCAATAACTCATTTTGATTCTCCCCCTCATGTTCACATGGGTGAGACATCTTGTGCATTTTGTTGCACATGGACATCGTTTTCTATATGAACCATTTAATACTTAAGCATATGATTGTCACTCTTTTGTGTATAGTACTTGCATCGAGTAATTGATTTATAACTTGTTGCTACTGAATGGTCATTTGAACTTTGAGTTCATATTAATTTATACATGGATCATAATACAACAAATTTAATGCAATTTGATGTGTCTCAAGCAATTTCACGTCATTCCTTTTGAATTGGTTTATATCTCCCATTAATGGTGGAAAAATTGTTTCATCAAAGTGACAATTAGCAAAACTTGTTATACATAAATTCCCTATTAGGGATCCAAGGCATCTTATAATATGATTGATGGAGAGTTAAATCAATATAAGTCTCCTATTGATTTGCCTTGAGATAATCTTCGGCTGATAAAAAAAAATCCAATTCGATAAAGGATGTCTGTGCGAATTAACGATATTTTCGCATTATTGATGATTATGGATAATCAAATAGATCTTTCCACATTATGAATGTCATTTGATTTATGACGACATTCGTTTTAATGTGCCTTATATATTCCAGAAGTTAAAGTCGAAAATATTATATTCAGATTAAATCATATTCATATAGATAAATTTTCTATTATTCTGAGTAGACTTCTTCTGAACAAGACATTAACAATAAAATTGTTGTACCGGATATTGCCTGAACATTAGCCTCCGCTAAGTTCGAATTCGAGAAATATTCACTTTTATATCATAATGTACATGCATGTAGCACGATACACAAGACATAAACTCATCGCCCATATTTAGGTCACGATTTAAACACATGTCGATGTGCCTGTTTTATCCAGCTATTTTCAATGATAAAATTCATAATATTTTGCCTTTAATTTTGAAGGCATGGTAAAGGTCACAAAAATATTCGGGTATATATATGACAATATTTAGGCAAAATAGTCTTTCATATATGACCAAAAAAATGTCACAATTATGAGAGCTCATTGTCAATAATTATTTGCTTTTTGTAGTGGTGCACCACTTTTGTTTCAATTTTTTGTGAAATTGTCAATACGACCTTTACCTAGTATTTTTACCTTTTCCACGTCTATAAATTTGTTATTGCGATCATGATCATTATATGCAACATATGCTTCTTAATTTGAAGCTGAACTAATTGGACGAGAGCGATATTATATTTATAATATCTCATTATTTTACTCAGCTACCATGAGACAAAAAATCAATCCTTAATATTTATTGGATTGACGTGCGCACTCGATATTTGTTGCAGCAATAAATCGAGGCGGGTCACGTGACATTATTTTTATTGTCTCATCAGTCATATTTCCACATAGCTTCAACATAGAGGTAATTCAAATTGCGAAATTATATTAATATTTGACTGATTAAATTTTGTAGCTTGAGACCCATTAGCCATTTGAGAGCTTTTGAGCATTACCCTTTTGGTATATATATATATATGACGGCCCCTCTCCTAATCTAGGGCACCGCCCGGCCTAATCCCGTAATTAAGTCATAATCATATCTACGCAGGACTTAACTACGTATTAGTCAGCCTTTACAACCTAGACGTCTCTTTTCCCGTGTCCAGGATAAGTAATACACTTAATTAATTAGCGAAAGTCTTATTGGTTATGCGGAAGCAATTAGTAACTTATGCGGAAGCCATTTATAAAATCATAAGTGTGGAAAACCATGAAATGACATCACATATATAAAGTCCTCAAAATGCATTGAAACAGTAACATAAGTCTAAGTCAAGTCGGGGAACTAACGTTCAACCCAATATACAACCCCAAATAGTATCTGAAAGACATATATAACATATACAATCAAAATATCAAAAGAAGACCTACAATCGATGCGTGTGCGCGCGCATGGCTCATGGATAATCATCGATCTTCTCTTTCCCCGTCTCTCTCTTGCTCGACGGACCTACACCCACCGTCACAAACTAGACGGTGAGTATAGTGATATTTAAGTACTAACTGGAGAATTTCATGTCACATTTCCAATTAAACAAATGGTATTTAAAAGCATAAAGGAGCGAAATAAATTGCTGAAACAAGTAATGCAAGTAAATACCACAATTAAATATGTAGAGACAGACACAGGCTAAGTCGAGATGATCTACGTCCGGTCGGCGGTGAGACCTATCACCTACCTTTTTCCACTACGATATGGAGACGCGCTCAACATTTCTCACATAAATAGCGGAGCCACGCTTTACGCTTTACAACATCAATCTCATACTTGCCGACCACCCCGAGTCTCATACCTCGTGTGCCGCGCAAGTGTAGTGGTGAGTAGGAACCCCGGTAGACCTATGTCCCCGTGAACCGCGCATCTCTCGTGCAATGGACACTAGATAATCCCTACTTTCGTTTCAAAAACAAATAATTCCAAAATTCTTAAATTCCAAGACTAGTTAGGCTGCAAAGCCCCAAATGAAATCGAATAAAAGTCTATTTAAATTCAAAGTAGTCCATTAGCATGCTTTTCATCAATTGTATTCAAGAACGACATCAAGTGTAGGAATTAGAGGCAATGAAATAATTCACAAGGCATCATGTCACAATATTCATCCATGAATAGATACAAGAACAACATGATGTGAGATGACAAGTAGTAATGTCTACCAATAGACAAATAAAACAATAAGAGAATGAAATGAAATATAAAATTCTCACAGTTGTACTTACAGTCACACGCTTGTCCTAGTCTAGTCGATTCCTCGACGAATCGAAGTGCGTGCCCAAACGCCTGAGTTCCCCCGTAATTCCCTAACATTCAATAATGTCTCACTTAGGCCAAATCGAGGTCGAGACAAATTTCGAAACACTTTTCTTATTTATTTTCGGCCATTCGGCCCATTTCGCGTTTTTCGAGGTAACTGTAACGGCCCGAAAATTTGACTTGTGCCACGTGTCAAGTCAAGGTCGTATGTGGGACCCACTCGTCGAAATACGTATATCCGAATTCAATTTGAGATGATAATGCTAACTATGCGAGGAATTCGGTGAGCCGAAACACGAACGGGGATGCGCCTCAAGTCGCGTGCCGACGTGGGATACGCATCGTGATGCGTGTAGCGCGAGTATCGAAAGTTTGAAAACGAGGCAGGTTGGTGCCTCGAGATGCGCACTGCTTGATTGTTGAGTTTGCCTCGAGATTCGTATTGCACGAATGTCGAGGACACTTTTGATTTGAAATCAAAAAGAAAATAAAAAGAAAATGTATAATATATATATAAAGAAAAGAAGATAAGATCAAAAGAGAGAGAAAGACACAGCAGAGAGGAGATGAGAGAGACGATCGGATCCGGCGATGCAGTGACGACTCCGGCGGCGGCTCGGCCGGCTCGTCGGTGCAGCGGCCACGCGGAGGCCGCGGGAGGTGAGCAGTGGCGGTGATCGCGCAAGGCAGCACCAGCACAGGCACGGCGCGGACGGCCAGCGTCCCAGCAACACGGCGGCGAAACGGCGGCCAGCGGCGATCGGGCGGCGGCGGCGGCCAGCTCGCGGATCAGGGGCGGAGGAGGTGGCTCGACGACGCCGGCGAGCAGCTGCGCCGGCGAGGCAGCGACGGCGCGGCAAAGGGGCGGATCGGCAGCGATGGCTCCCGAGCGCGACGACGCGACGCAACGCGGTGGGACGGCGGCCAGCGGTCGCGGTGGTGGTCGACGCGGCCTGCGAGCAGCGCCGCCGGTGGGGCTGCGGCGCCGACGGCGCGGTGGCGCGTTGTCGACCGGTCGGATGTGCGATTTCGACGAAATCGCGACGACGCGATGGAGGGACTTATGAGTCGGGTGTCGAGTGCGCAAATCGAGACGCGAGCGAGACATTTTAAGGTTCGCGATTTCTCGAGGTAAGTAAACCAGTTAGGGAATTATACATTATTGCATTTCTCTCCATTGACTGTTGTTGTAACTGTTATTTGATAGCTTTATTGTTGTTCACTGCTTTGTGATGATAGCTATCGTTGAAATTGTTGTCGATCGAGTGGGTCCACTGGCAAGCGAGTCATGGTTACTGTTTATCTGCGATATTAGCTCTTATCCGGACGCCGTCAATATCTCCCAATTGAGTGTACGTCGGGGGCTCTAATCCGGGTTCGTAGATATCTCATAGTCGCAAGGGTTAGGGTCGGGAGGCTTGGGGCTCGTCCTAACCCGAGTCTGCTGGGATTTTTCCGCGACTCAACGACCTTTTGGTCGAGACTCCTTGTTATTTGGCCTCACTCATTGATGGATTGTTTACAGTCTTTTATATTCATGCGTTCATTATTTCTTTCGTTCTATTTGCATGAATTCGACTGCTTTGGATATTGTGAAATGTTGTATATCTGTCCTATTGGATTTACTTACCTGGACTCGTCATTCTTATGTTTGACTAAGTGCGAGCGCGGACGAGTAAGAGAGAGGAAGGCTTCATAGCTAGGTGAATTTTTGTATATTTTGTATTTACTCTCCTCGATGATATTTCTTGTAGGGGTGGGCATCGGTTTGTGAAAAACCGCCCAAACCGCCCAAACCGACCAAACCGCGCGGTTTGGTTTGGTTTTTAAACCTCGCGGTTTGGTCGCGGTTTGGAAAACGACCAAACCGCGATTCCGCGGTTTGGTCGCGGTTTTCATTTTGAGAAAACCGCGGTTTAACCAAACCGAGGGTATTTTGGTAAATACAAGTCCAAAACCCTAAAACACAAAAAAAAAAACACCTCTCTTTCTCTCACTCATCAGCCGTCACTCCCAAGTCTCCCATGATCCCATCTCCTCCCTCGCCGCTCCGTCTCTACTCGTCACTCCCGTCTCTCTCTCTATCGCTCTCGCCGCTCACTCGCGTCTCTCTCTCTCTTCGCTCAGTATTACCGCGCCGCGCATCCCGATCTCCGCCGAGCCTTCCCGTCGTCCCTGGTCCCATTTGCCTCGCGGCTTCGGCTCGGCGCTCAGATCTCATCGTCATCGCTCGCTCGGATCTCAAATTTTCCAAAGACAGTTTAGCTACCTTGCATTCTTGATTCTTCATTTCGATTTGTGAAGCCAAATCATGCCACACAACAACAGACTCTTTGTTCTACCATTTTAGATCTCAACATTGGCGTCGTAAGTCTCTCCAAATGTAAGCTCAAACCTGAATCTCCTTGTTACTACCACTTGAAAAGATGTATATAATCGGAGAGAAATGATGTCCGTGGTCGCCTAGGAAGAAGTTTCATTTCATGAATGCCGGCATGACTCTTTGAGCTTCATTATTAGTCAAATGAGGGCGGGTGAAATTCTGCTCTCCTTTGATTTTTAATTTAACTTGTGTTCACTTGGTTGAGTCCACAAAGATCTCGGCCATGCTCATTATTCATTTGGATTTATCATTTATAAACCCATGAATGTTTGATAAACTTATATGATGTTTAATTTTAACTTTGCCGCCATAAACAATGCTTCTAGGTGCGCGGTTGTATTTCTTGGTTTGATGGCCAAGAGTTGCTATGGTATGGGTGCTAAAAGTTTGGCGATGTTATCATTGAAAATCTAAAAGTGGTTATGCTTGTAATTCAATGTTTCAACCAAGTTTTTGATGTTTTCACTCAACTTGGAATGGAGTTGAACCCTTTTCCTACTTGTTGAATTTATTTGTTCTAAACTTCTAATCTATTTGTTTTTGTTGTAACTTTTGATATGAACTTGATTTTTTCTTTGATTGGGTTCATTTTGATGAATGATTGGTTAATGGTTATTGATTAAATGAGGATTATTGACAATGTTTGTTAACTCATCAAAGCTTGGAATTGATTTGAAGTGTTAATTGGATGATAATGGTTGATTATGTCTATTGTTGTAGATTTTTTTTTTTTGTTATGTAGTGAGGAGGAAATTTGGAATGGCTACTTTCATAATTTTAGTGAAAGTAGCCATTGTTTTAAGCTAATATGAGTGATGCTGCAGCTTCCCGAGAGCTCTCCACTTCATTTGGCCGCTCGAGGAGGCTCTTTGGATTGTGTCCGCGAGTTGCTTGCTGGGGGAGCGGATCGACCGCAAAGAGATTCTTCGGGGTAAGGCTAACTTTGCATATTGGTGGTTTGTTCTTTTAATTCAATTGCTATGTTTACTCAATATTGAACCAGGAGCCCATATGGAAGATCCGAAACGGAAGATCTCGAAAGCGAGTTTGTGATCATGGTATTGATCTGCAGAAGAATTCCATACACGGTTGCGCTAAAGCACAAGCATAGTGCGTGCGCCGCACAAGCATAGGCTCTTTGGATTGTGTCCGCACCGCCGACTTGTGTTCATTTGATTTTCGGGAAGTTCGAGACAACACAATAGGAATGAAGAACAACCAAACCAAGCAAAATGAATAAGAACCGACTCCATACACGATTACTGCCCATGTCACAACTTTGGGCTTGTGCTTCACCTTGGTAGCGGCTCATTGCGGTTCCTTCGCTTTTTGGAAGTGAAACAAAAAGTGTTTTTTTTTTTTTTTTTGTCGGATATATATGTAACACAAGAGAGATACAACACAAGAGCGGGACTCCCCGGCTCTTGTTTTTTTTTTGGGTTTGAGCTCCAATGTTTGTTACTCACCGGCATTTGTTTTTTTTGGGTTCTTTGTTTTCCTGTTTTTTTTTAATTGCTTGCTTTGTTTTTTAATGCTTCATTTGTTTTTTTTTCTTCTTTTTTTTTTTTTTTTTTTTTGCTGTTTTTTTTTTTTTTCGAAAATAGAGTGCATGAAAAGTTGAAAACGCGAAACCAAACCGACCAAACCGCGCAAACCGCGGTTCGGTTTGGTTCGGTTTTCAACTTTCGCGATTTGGTTGCGGTTTGGAAAATCACCAAACCGTAGACTTTCGGTTTGGTCGCGGTTTGGTGGTTTTCACCACCAAACCGCGGTTTGCCCACCCCTAATTTCTCGGGTTCCACAATTAGGTTGTCTAACTCCCTGATCTTTTTGTTGAGTTATTTAATGTATTAGTTGCTTCCGCTAAAGTTTTAAATTTTGAAAAATACTAATAACTCAACTTAAAATTTTGAAATTACTTGTAATAATGGATTGGAAGGCTGACTAGGCCTGCGTTGACCTTGCGAGACTGACTCGGGGGTCTTAGGCCGGGCGGGGTCCAATTTGTAGAAAATTTGAGTCGTCACAGTAAAACCCCCGTATAACGTCTCGACCGACTTCTGAATTCTTCACTTTTTATGAAAATCTCTAATTTCTATTGATTTGGGTCACAAATATATTTTTTCCATATTTTTCTCTATTTTCTGGGATTTATTTATTAAAAATCAGTTTAATTAATTTAACTACTTAAATTTATATATTTATTTTATTTTATTTTATTTTAGTGGGTCCGGGTCAACCCGACCCGATCCAGCCGAATCTGGTCGGTATGACCGATCAGCCGGCCGGGTCGGGGAGGTCCCGCCTAAGCCCAAATTTTTCGCTGGGCCGGGTCGCCCGGCCGGTTTTTTTTCTTTTGAAACAGAGCATCGACTCTTTTTTTTTTTTTTTTTATTCTCGTCGCTGGGGTTGGGCTTCCATCCCCAACCCAGGTGGGTCGCCTATGCGGGAGAGACTACTCCCCGCCTTCTCGAGCTCGGACGACTGCCATGGCGATTCGTCGAGTTCGCCACCCGACACCAACAACACGAACAACCACAACAACAACGAAAAATCCACTCACCTTGAGTTCACGTCGAGCTCGGTCTCTCTCTCTCTCCCGGTCTCTCTCTCTCTCTCCTTTTCTTCTTCTTCCTCTCTCGGCCCGATCGATCGGTTGTGTGTGTGTGTTGTGTGTGTGTGGTGTGTAGGTGTAGGTGGGGTGGTTGACACGTGGTGTTTGTTTGGACAAGTGTGGTGTATTTTTGGACAAGTGTGTTGTTGTGTGTGTACAAGTGACACCTAAATGTGACACCACTAAGACACTTGTCTGTGTTTTCGGGCGTTTCGACACCCGGTTTCGCTTCCGAACCGTGATGTTCGCGTACCATCGCGTCGTTAGTCACCAAATATCTATGCCATATGAGTTACTTGACAAATTTTTATTCAATTTGTGTATTTTCGTATCCCCGATCTAATATTCGGTCCCGTCAACTACCCGGTACCCGCGTCAACACGCATATCGAGGCGTGTCCCCGCTCTCGTCTCGACGTCTACAACAGTACAAACCGACTTAGTAAGTCTACACAATACATAACGTTTGGCACACATCAATACAAAAATACAATATATCTCGGCCACGTGCCTCGGTCGGTGTACGTATCACAGTGTAGGTCACACGTCAAGGGTCGGTGATCCTTATTAAGGAATTAAAACGGGGTTAGAGAATTGGGCCTTGACAATATATCCATAAGGTGAAAAGATATATAAAGTGAAATATTCACTTTTCAGATCTCTAAAGAGAAATTGGCGAATGATCGTGTATAACACACAGTTTTGCATATATGCTTTATTCACAAATTGTAGTATATAATTGTCATGACAAGTAATTCTTGTCGGTAATATAATAAGGCAACAAATTCAATTATGGTTGACTAATATTTTGAAAGTAAATATAATATAAATTAATTTTTTTTTTTTTTTATGTGAAAAACATAACATATGATTAAATATATGTTCACAACTTGATTCATTAATAAACAAAATGTACTATTTGTATGAGTCGGTGAGACAACATCCAGGTTGGGTGGTGAGACAAAGTCTACTTAATAGCATGCATCCTCGAACGGGATAACCCGTCTCCCTTTCATTGTTTAGCTTTACCGGGGACAAGGCTTACCCACTATCATAGTACTATTTGTTGGGACAACCTCCAGGTTGGGTGGCGAGACATAGTCTACTTAATACCATGCCTCCTCGAACGGGATAACCCGTCTCCCTTTCAATGTTTAGCTTTACCGGGGACAAGGCTTACCAACTATCAACTCAAACTTATAACATTATTTGTATTATAAAATCAAGAATAGAACAATAACTAATCGTTTGTAGTTTTAAGAGAAAAACTATATGTCACACATTGACTTTTGATTTTTGATGTAGAAGATCGTACAAGACGCAACTACAGAGCATACTTTCGCAATCGGTGACGTTATAATGCATAATATATGAATAAAGTATGCATATAGAAGTGATGCATGTAATAAAAGGAAGCAACCATGATAATATAGAAATAAATTGAACTTATTTAAATAACAAAAGTTATACCTTCCTAGCTTTGTCTCCTTAACAAGCCTTCTTGAACTTCAAGATCTCCTTAATGATAGAGCAAGCTCGTGCTGATAACGTGTTGTAAATTAAGTTGTAAGACAACTAGAACTAAAGTTGGACTTGCTAGAGACTTAAATATATAAGGCATAAACTAAGAACTACTAACAAGAGAGAAGAGAGTTAGAGATGAAAATGTAGAGATTTCATTCATACATTGATGTGTGAATTACAATGGGGTTGGCACCATTTATATATATCGTTTGGTGATGATGATAATTGTACTTATACAATGTGTACAAGTTATACATACACCACAAGTCATACAACACATCACAAGCAACATAGACAATATATGGAAGAGTTGGTGTACATTGGAGATGATTACAAGTTACATAACAATACATAGACAAATGATTATATATTGGAGTTGAATACAAGTTATATAGAATGTACAAGTTACATTCAATGTAGAAGTCATACTTGATGTTGCAATTCAATGTGAGAGTCATGCTTGACAATGTGATCATTCATAAGCTTGGTTAAAAGGGTCATCCAATTTACAACATAAATCATTATATCTTAAATATTCGATTATTCTGAATTCACCAACTCTTAACATTAGTATTTTCATTCCCAAAACTTTGACTTAGTCACTGGAAACAACCATAACCTGTTCCCAATTGTATGAACCAACCATTGGTCATTTCACATATTTTACTCGTGCTATTGTACCTCCAGTTCGGTTAACTTACATGGGCCCATTAATAACTTATTGGGCTCTACAACAATCCCCACTGTTCATGAACTAGGGGTGGGCAAACCGCGGTTTGTGGTGAAAATCACCAAACCGTGACCAAATCGAGGGTCTACGGTTTGGTGATTTTCCAAACCACCACCAAACCGCGAACCACCAAAACCGCAACCAAACCGAACCGCGGTTTGCGCGGTTGATCGGTTTGGTTTCGCGGTTTTGGTGCGAGGCGGCGGTGCGACGGCAGTGAGACAGGCACTCCACGACGGGCCGACGGCGGTGAGAGTGCTCGAGAGGAGAGAGGAGACGGCGGCTGTGAGAGGGGAGAGGGAGAGAGAGATATGAAACCAAAGAGAGAGAGAAGACGACGGAAAGAGAGAGAGGAGTGGCGCCGGCAAGGAGCGAGGAGCCCCGGCGCGGAGCCGCAACGCGAAGGGGGCTCGCGGCGGAGCTCCAGCAGCTAGAGCGGACGAACGACGCGACACTGCGAAGGTCGCGGACGCACGGCAGCAAGAAGCGGTGGCGACGTCTCAAGCATCGGCGCGCTGCAAAGCGTGGCGGGCCGGCGACGCGGAGGCTGCGTGGGGTGGTGCGGCTGTGGACGGGTCGGCTACGGAACAACATCGAGACTCCGGCGATGCGAGAGAGAGGAGAGAGAGACGGCGGTGAGAGGTGAGAGGAGAGAGGAGTCGGGAGTGACGGGAGTGAGGAGCGGGAGTGAGAGGAGAGAGGTGAGGGAGTGAATGAGAGGATTTTTTTTGGTTATGTTTTAGCTTTTTAGGGTTTTTGGTTTGTATTTACCAAAATGTCATCGATTTGGTTAAACCGCGGTTTTTCCAAAATGAAAACCGCGACCAAACCGCGATTCTGCGGTTTTTACGTTTTCCAAACTGCGACCAAACCGCGAGTTTTAAAAACCCCTATCATGAACTGCCCTGTATGATGAACTGGCCTGTATGATGCGGACCGTACTGCGCAATCCAATACCCTCAATGGCCACTTCACTTCTTTTTACAGTCCATGCTAGCAGTGGCAAAAACGTGTCCGGACTCTTTGTTTATATTTGTTCCGACTCGCTCAACATGAGTCCCAACATATTTAAAAAAAAACTTAGTACTCCTTGAATGATTAATTTAAATAATATTTTATTTATTCAAAAGTATTTGAAAACCTTATGATTTTTGCACTGTGTTTTCACTAATAATCTGTTACTTTTATATATAAATTTTTAATACTTAAATTTTAAATATATAATGTCTTTTTTTAGCTATGAAATATGTGCTGACATAAAAAAAATTATGCATTTTTTGAATAATTAAATGAAAAAAATTATTTTTTTATGTTAAAATTTTTTGATAAAAAACTTGTTTGATATGTTTTAAAAACATAAGCTTCACGTAGTACACGGACATTAATTTTAATCGATTTTGTCGCCACCACTAAAGTACAGACCCATCATCTTAACGTGCACGCAAGCTTCACCCTCCTCTCTATTCCACGTGTCCTCTCACAAACAAAACCACGTTTATATAAATTCATTCATTCAATCAATTCAGCCCTTCATTTCACTTCATTAAACAAACGCCCATTTCATCTCTGTATATTATTATAATCATCAGTGTCTCTCCATCTTAAACAATGTTGTCATCACTTTCTTTGATTCCCACCAATTCAACTACAAAAGCTCTTCAAAACCCACTCTTCATCTCTCCAATCACACCAAGACCCTTCAATCTCCACACCAACAGAGGCGTCAAGACTGCTCCTCTCAGAGTGGCAGCTCCGCCAACACAACCACCACTAACACCCTCACCGTCTCAACAACAAGAAGAAGAAGACGTAGAAGATTCAGAAGAGTCCGAGAGCCCTTCGTCGAAGTTCTCATGGAGAGACCACTGGTACCCAGTTTCCCTCATCGAAGACCTCGACCCCAAACTCCCAACCCCATTTCAGTTACTGGGCAGAGAGATCGTCCTCTGGAAAGACAGCCTTTCTGGGGACTGGATTGCTTTTGATGACAAGTGCCCTCATCGCCTCGCCCCCCTCTCCGTAATGATCCAATCTCTAATTTAGGGCTTTTGGCATCAAATTTAGGAGATTTAGGGCTTTTGTCATCAAAATTTAGGAGATTTGGGCTTTTGGGATCAACTTTAGGAAATTTAGGACTTTTGAAATCAATTTATTTAAGAAATTTAGGGCTTTTGAAATCAATTTTTTATAAGAAAATTAGGGCTTTGGCATTAAATTTAGAGAAATTAGGGCTTCTGAACTCAAATTTAGGAGATTTAGGGTTTTGGGCCTTTGGCATCAAATTTAGGAAATTTAGTACTTTTGACATCAAATTTTAGGAAATTTAGGGCTTTTGTCATCAAATTTTATGAAACTTAGGGCTTTTGGCATCAAATTTAGGAAATTTAGGGCGTTTGGCATCAAAGTTAGGAGATTTAGGGCTTTTAGGATCAAATTTAGGGCTTTTGGCATGAAATTTAGAATTTTTACTTTGATGGGTGATTGGGTTTTGATTGATTTGTTTTGGTGGTCTTTAGGAGGGGAGAATTGATGAGGAGGGGCGCTTGCAGTGTTCCTATCATGGGTGGTCCTTTGATGGGTGTGGGTCTTGTGTGAGGATACCGCAGGCGGCGGTAGAGGGGCCGGAGGCGCGGGCGGTTGGGTCGCCGAGGGCGTGCGCGACGAGGCTGCCAACAATGGTGTCACAGGGGTTGTTGTTTGTGTGGCCGGATGAGAATGGGTTGGAGAGGGCCTCTGCTACCCAGCCTCCCATGTAATTGAGTTTTACATGCTTAAGATTTCAATGGCTGAATTGTTGTGTTTTGTGTGTTTTTGATGAACTTTGTGTTGTTGTTGTAGGTTACCTGATGACTTTGAGAAACCTGAGTTTTCAACTGTGACAATTCAGAGGGATTTGTTCTATGCGTATGATACTCTCATGGAGAATGTTTCGGATCCTTCACACATTGATTTTGCCCATCATAAGGTATGCTTCTGATCAATAGAGCTAAACTTCCAATGGTTATCGATGGGATTGTTTTGTGTTGACTGAAGTAGTTTACATTAGTATCACTAAAGATTTGGGGAACAACCGAGTTGAATCTGTGGAAGTTAAGTAGTGTATAGAAGAACAATGTGAAATGATCTGAAGTATTGAGATTAGTTCTTGTTTTGATAGTAATTTCAAGCGAAAACATGTCTCCATAATAGATGCTAATATTTCCAACCAAGACTTGCTAGGATTGTTTTTCCTATATACATTAAGAATAACCAACTCCATTACTATCAAAAGTTAAAGGTTTGAATTTTTAATGGCCTTGCCTTTCCATGATTGGGTTGTTACAACGCTTCACAATGTGCCTTCTTTGTTTTATCTGGAAAGCACACCTAACTGATGCATAGGTTTGTGTTGGATATTTGAGGACCATTAAATTCGAAATTGTTGGGCATTACATTTGATATTCCGTTTGGAGATTATGCTCTTATCAAAATTTCAGTCTTCAGTTCACATTCCAACTTGTAAATTCAACTTATAATTTATAAATTGGGGCTTAAAGGATTTGGAAAGCACATCATCAATTGCACTAAATCGAGGGCAATGGAAGAGTTTGATCCATGTGGTCGACCCCAACTAATTTGGAACTGAAGCTTGCATGCATTTGTGAGGCTTGATTGCAAATGATGGGCATGACATAAGTTTGTGATTGGAATTTTGAGGACCTTTGAATTCTTAATTGTTGGGCATTAAATTTGATATTCAGTTTGGAGATTGTGTTCTAATCAAAATTCTAGTCTTCAATTCACTTTCCAACTTATGAATTCAACTTATAATTTATAAATTGGGGTTTAACGCATTTGGAAAGCACACCATCAATTGCACTAAATAGAGGGCAATGAAAGAGTTTAATCCATGTAGCCGACCCCAACTAATTTGGGACTGAGGCTTGCATGCATTTGCGAGGCTTGACTTTGCTTACTAAGGGCTCTTATCATGCAGGTCACTGGAAGGAGAGACAGGGCCAAACCTTTGACATTCAAAGTTGAGTCTAGTGGTGTTTGGGGATTTGAGGGAGCAAATGATGGCAACCCTCGGATCAGCTCTAAGTTCATTGCACCTTGCTATTATATAAACAAGTAAGTTGAACACTAACAATGTTTTCTGATTTCTACTGCGTATCACCTAAGCAAATGGGAACGTACCATAAATTCTTTTTAAGTTCAGACATGGAAATCCATCTGACAAGATGGTGCCTTTTCCTCTACTAAATAATTTAATCAGATGCTTCTTTTCTCGTCTTTTGATGAAGTTAGATTAATGTTTTATTAAAGAAATTGAAGTTAGAATAAATGTGGGTGCAACAATTTTACAGGGCACCATTTTGTAGGCATTGGAAACTTCATGTCGTTCATTATATAATCCTTTGAGGCGTTTTGTCATTCATTATAGTCCTTCTCTTTACTTAGGCAGAAAACTAGTAGTCTGAGTTTGATTTTATAATTAACGATAGTAGTTCCGGAACTGAGCTACTGGTATAAGGTTTCCGTATCTCGGCCAGAGCAAGCACTGATCTCTTATAAGTCCGATGATTGGTCATGGGACATGGCAACTCGGATGGCTTGAAATCTATCTGACTGAATCTTTAAAATTTTTTCGTTCTACCTCAGAGTAGAGATAGATACAAAGGTTCCTCTATTCGGTGAGCAAAAATGGGCAATTTGGATCTGTTCTTTCAACATACCAATGGCACCTGGAAAGACCCGTTCAATTGTTTGCAGTGCTCGAAATTTTTTCCAGTTCACGATGCCTGGTCCTGCTTGGTGGCAGGTAAGCAAATGGTTCAGCTTCGTTAAACTTATTATGGTGTTCATACCTTAATATTATCATGCTATAAAGCTATTCAGCTATTCATAGCCTTGATGCATGGAAAAGCTGAGCTTGTGTCCTCCAAAACACAAGCAGTTTTCATGAAATCAAGGAAAAGCATAGATGATGAAATTTTGATATTTTCCTTGAAAATGTGGGAAAGGCCAGGTGGTTCCTAGATGGCATGAGCATTGGACTTCAAACAAGGTCTATGATGGTGACATGATTGTTCTTCAAGGCCAAGAGAAGATCTTCCAATCAAAATCATTGGAATCTTCCACCGACGTGAACAAGCAGTACACAAAGATAACATTCACGCCAACACAAGCAGATCGATTCGTTCTCGCTTTCAGAAACTGGCTTAGGCGACACGGCAATAGCCAACCCGAGTGGTTTGGTTTCACCAATCAACTACAGCCTTTGCCTTCAACCACCTTATCAAAACGTCAGGTGCGAACATTGGAATTCCTTTGTCGAAAGACTCAAAACCAAGTAAAAATTTCTGAAAGTCACTAACATGCTAGACTTTCATGTATTTCAGATGTTGGACAGATTTGAGCAGCACACTCTCAAGTGCTCATCATGCAAAGGAGCATACAACACATTCCAAACATGGAAGAAGGTGCTGATCGCCGCCACCGTCCTCTTCTGCGCAACAACAGGAATTCCCTCCGATGTACAGCTTCGAGTATTCCTTGCTGCACTTGCATTGATAAGCGCTGGCTTAGCATACGTCTTGCACGAACTCGAAAAGAATTTTGTTTTTACAGACTATGTACATGCAGAAATAGACTAGAAAAAAAAAAAATGTATAGTATACTCGAAAGGCATAGTTGAAAATAGTTATTTTATCTGCAGAGTTAGTTGTGTAGAGATCTAATAGCTTTTGATACTGTAGCGATATTTATGGATCACGCATACGCAGTGAGGGAAGTGTAAGTAAAATGTACAATGATATTCTATAAGTAAATTGACTGCCTTGTGCTTGTATTTGAAGTGATGCCCAGTTATCTGATTTATTCACTATGCATTGCCATTGAAATTGGTGATGAATCTAAAAGAATTGTTGTAGTAGAGATTGTTCAAGAAAGAACAAGCAACTAATATGAATCTAAAAGAAATGTTGAAATAGAGACTTTTTCACTATGCTTTGACATTAAATCACTTCACATTCCCATTTCCATTCCCAAGCCCCGAAGAGGTGTGGCGTAGTGATTTTAAAGAGCACTTTAACCTCGTGAAGGTAATTGAAACTTAATTGCAAAATCAAAAATAATGAATTCGATTTGCAATAATTACACTATTTTATCATTCAACCTTTCAAACTTTAGAGTTAGTAATAAAAACACCTTTCAAGTTCAATTAACAACAAATACACTATTTATCTTTTGACCTCTAGGTTACACCCTCACAACCCTATGAAATTAATTAAGCTTTAATCAAAAGAGGCTTATGAGGAAATTGAACATCCATGTTAATTTAAAAAAAAAAAAACCCAAAATCCCCCAATTTAAGGAAAAAAAAAAAAAAAGATCACTATCAAGAGTAATCCATGAAAATCAAAACTCAAACTTTCAATTAAACTTGAACTTCATATCATCAAAACCCCAATTTGCGAATGTAAACCAAGCCACAAAAGATATAATCTTGAAAGAAGATCAGTCAATTCATGTAAAATCAG
Source organism: Stephania cephalantha (assembly GCA_039657325.1). Lineage (NCBI taxonomy): Eukaryota > Viridiplantae > Streptophyta > Magnoliopsida > Ranunculales > Menispermaceae > Stephania > Stephania cephalantha. The sequence goes on from CM077572.1 coordinate 53,091,525, forward strand.
ATTCCAAAACCCAACACCACATCACAATTACATACCAAAAAAAAAAAAAAACCCTAATTTCAAGAACTGGTGAACTTTGTGACCGCCTTGGTCCCCTCCGACACAGCATGTTTGGCGAGCTCCCCTGGCAACACCAGCCGCACCGCCGTCTGGATCTCCCTGGACGTGATCGTGGGCTTCTTGTTGTACCTAGCCAGCTTCGACGCCTCCCCGGCGAGCTTCTCGAAGATGTCATTGATGAAGCTGTTCATGATCCCCATGGCCTTGCTCGAGACCCCGATATCCGGGTGAACTTGCTTGAGGACCTTGAAAATGTAGATCTTGTAAGTCTCCACGCTCTTCTTTGTCCTCTTCTTCTTCTTCATGTCGGTCGAGGCGGCATCTTTCGGGAGCTTCTTCTCCGCTCTGGGCTTCTTCTCGGCGACGGCGGGGGCCTTCTCGGCCTTCTCGCTCGGCTTCTTCTCTGCTGGCTTTTTCTCTGCCTTGGGCGCCATTGGAGAGTTGGGTTTGAAGGTTTGGAGGTTTGAAGGGTTTGTGTGGAGTTTTGGAGAAGATGAAGTGTTTTGGGGGGTCTGTGGGGAGTGTGGTTTATATAGAGCGGGAGTGGTGGGATGTGATTGGCTGAGAAGTGGTGGTGTGGATTGAGAGGTGTGGCCGTTGGATTCTTTGGAGTGGGAATGGACGGGCGGGATTCCGTTACGTGTGATGGGGAAATGGCGGGATGAGGTTTTAGTTTGATTTTGAGCGTTCGCCGCGACTACTCATTTCTCAAAAGCAGTTAAAAGTAGTAAATCGGGGGGAATGTGTTATTAAGGGGGTGTATTCAATTGAGATTTTAATAGACTTTTATTAGTTAATTTTATTGACTAAAAAAGTTTTGGGGTATTCAATTTAACTTTTAGAGAGTTCATAAAAGTAATGTGTATTTAATTTTTTGGTGATTTTTGTAGATTGGTTACAAATCTTGACTTTTGTAGACTTTTTGTATAAAAATACACATAAATAAGTCTTCAACTTCTCATCACCTCAACCCATAAACTTTTAGAGACTTTTAATTTTTGTTTGTTACATTTTTCAATAAGGACTTCATTGTTCACAAGAGGTCTTTTCTTATCAATTGTTTTTTATCAACTTCTACAATCACTCCACAACTCGTGGATTTCATTGCTCACTCATTATACTCTAATATCTATGTTTATGAAAATGGATTGATGTCATTATTAACAAAATCTCATTCTTGCATCACTATACATTTTTTATAGTTTTTTTTGATAAAGAGGTTTCGTTTATTTAGTGTATTATTATAATATCAAAAAGTGCAGTATTATTATTTTTGAAGAAAATAATTGTATAATTTTTTTAAAATGCAAGAAGTGCATTTTTTAGAATTTAAACTATCATTATTAAGGAAAAAATATATTTTTTTGCTTAAGTCAAACAAAAAGATAAAGTGCAAAATTTTTACACTAATATTTCTAATGATCTTTTCTCAAAAAAGAAAAAATATTTCCAATGATCTTACTTGATTCTTTTCTACCACTAAAGGATGACTTATTTACCTATTTATTATGTTGATATTTATTTACTTATTTGTTATGCTACTACCTTGAGAGTAATTCATTAATATGTCTATATGTTTTTTTTACTAAAATACAAAAATACTTTTTAAAAAATTAGTAATAGTTCTTAAGAAAAAAATATAATTATTTATTTTTTATAATAAAGTGCAAAATATTTGTTTCATTTTAAAAATCACAATAATCTATTAGTATCATCAAAATCATGTTTAAGAAGTTCACAAAAGTCACTAAAAATCTTAAATGTTGATAAAAGTCATCATAATGAAATCTACATAAAAAGTTTATCAAAGTCTTTAAAAGTCTACCAAAATCTAAAACTTCATAAAAGTCATTCACTTATAAAAGTAACCAAAAGTCTATTAAAATCTCAATTGAATACACCCCTGTAAATTAGTACTAGCATGTGAACAACGGTAAGAGGGCGCCGTCTTAAAATTCGATTCCCTGCTGCGTCAAGATTATTTGTTCCACTGAAGTACCTTCTTGGGAATAGGAGGTGGCAAAAATTTGGGTTCGGACAGATTCGGGTCTAGACAAAGGATAACCTTTACTATAAAAAGTATATTCATTGTTCGGGGCCTCTCTTGTTTTAAATTCGGACGAAACTAACTTGTTTATACCCATTTTATTTAAAATTCGTGTTCTCCAATTGTCCAAATCGATTTGTCGCAATCTTGAAAACTAACTTTTTATTTTAAAAACCTTTTCAAATGTTAAAATATGCATATATTACAATCTTATATGATGTAATTTGAAAAAGTAAATTCAAATTCTCAACAAATATTGCAAACTATAAACCATTCTAAAATTACTGCAAAATAATTCATCTAATTAAACATTTAAAGTCAAAAACAAATGTACAAGTATAAAAAAATTGAAATCTAATTCATTTTAAAATGAAAGATATATTTAGTACATTAATTTCTATGTGTATTAGAATAGATGATGTTTGTTAATCTATTTTATAAGTACTAAGTGTCTAATATAATTTTTTTATCAAAGATATTTTAACTTTATTTAAAATTTGAACTAGGTTCAAGTCGAGCATGAAGTTTCAGGGCCTTGTCCAAACCCGGCTCGGTTTTAAATTTGGACAAAAAGTCTTTGCCCAGACCCGACGTAGATTTGTTAAATCATTGTCCGAACCCCTTTTATTTCGAGTCGGACAAAATCAGGCCAATGGTTCCCGACACTAACTTGCCACCCTTTTGGGAAGTAAAAAAATAATAGAGTGCATTGCAGAGTACCACGAATTACACTTTTTTTTTTGTTTCTTTAGGGTGTGTTTGATAGCAAAAAAAATCTTCAATGAGAAAAAACTTGTTTTTTAGGAAATCTTCTCGAGAGAATTTTATAAAGAAAATTTTCTCATAGTTGTTTGATTGCACGAAAAAGAATTTTCTTTTATGGTTCAATCCGTGTGCGCATCTAAATCATCGTCGATGTCGGGCGGCTCGACGATGATGTTGGTGACGAAGCCGGAGACGAAGAGAGAAAGAAAGAGTGTGTATCCGCGAAAAAGTAGCAGAGGCCAAGTTTGTTTGGGTGGAAGAAATGATCAGTTTGTGAGAGAGATTGAGAGATTTTCAATTTTCCACGTTAAAAGATGAGAAAATAAATGAGGAAAATAGAGGGATGTGGTTTTTTTTCTCAGTGCAGTTATAAAGTTATCAAACAGTGGAAAAAACGGTTACATAAAAAAAGTAGACAATTTTCTATGATTTTTTTCATTTTCTTTGCTATCAAACACACCCTTATGGCCTGTTTGGTTCGTGGGATTAGCCCGGATTAGCTACACTGGACTAGTTAATCCGCTGTTTGCTTGGAGGATTAACTAGTCCAGCGGATTAGTTAAGAGACATGGTAGTGGATTAAACAATACCACCATTTTTAGTGGGATTAGCTAATCCATTGTAAGTGAAATAGGAGATTACCACTTTACCCCTCACATTAACCAAATCACAAACAACAAATCCCTCAGTCCGTGAAGAACGAGAACCCCATTTGCACGAACCACGCGCCCTGCATGACCAGGCCCACCCCCGCGCGAGCCCACCCGCCCCGATCGGGCGGGAGAAGGGCGGAGACGGCGCGAGAGGGAGACGGGGAGGAGCATGAGATCGAAGTGCGGTTTCGAGGCGGAGGGGTCCTTGCGGTGGAGGTAGTAGAAGTGGAGGAACTCCCTGGGCGAAGGCGGAGGAGAGGATGAGGCGGGGAAGCGAACGGGGAGTGGGATTGGGAGGAGGGGGAGGAGGGAGTGGAGGAGGAAGAGGGATCCGACGGTGGAGATTTGGAGTTGAAGGGCCAGGCCGGTTGGGTCGTGGGATTGGAGGGAATCTCGAAGAAAGATCAGAGCGTTGATGATGAAGGAGAGGGAGATGATGGAGGTGGAGATGGAGAGGATTCATGAGCAGCAGCAGCGATCTTCATGAGCAGCAACATTCTTGATCAGCAAAGAGATGAGAAATGTGTGAAATGGGGGGTTTTGGTGTTATTTATCTAAAGGGTACTTTGATAAATGTACATGTACAACCTCATTTAATCCCAACCTTAAAACTCCCAACCAAACAAGATACACAAATGAGACTAAACTATCTAAACCCATGTGTTAGTCCCATCACTAATTAATCACATGTGTTAGGATTCACTAAAATGTGAACCAAACATGCCATTAGTGTTTGCAACACCTATACCCATTCAGCAGGTCGGGAGCCCGGAGCCGCTCGTCTCGGCCAACGTAGGCTAGGCTTGGGTTTTCAAATTTAATAAAAGTCTGGCCCGAGTTCAGACGTGCCAGACTTGCGAAAAGCCCAACCGACTGAAGAGCGGGCTTGGGCTTGGGCATTGCAGATGCTTTAGCAATGACAAGGATGTTGTAAACTAAGTTGGGCCCGAAACTAATGTTGGGCAGCTCACATTGAATCATGTAGAAAATAATAATAAATTTTGGCTTTAGGCCTAATTGCCTAAAACTATAGTCCCTAATGAATCAACTCGGCAAAGGATGGCCCATTCAGTACATGATAACGTTACACCTAACTGAAGCATCTCCGAGTCTTAGTTAACCAATCTCACTTTTATTTTTTATTTTTATTTTTTCTTGGACAATTGGACATAGCATGATGAGAATACCTAACCCGGAAAAATGGTTGCAATGCAGCCACTGAATTTAATTTTTATTTTTTTTGTTAATCCCTACTTACCACGAAAATCAGTCGAATGCTCCAACCTCATAACTCGAGAGAAACCAACATATTTGGAGTTAGATGATCATTTTGATTATATGAGTTATTGATCATCATCGTGTAGCATATCTCAATTTCATTGACATCATAACTTAATTTCCCTATATATTGTTTTATTAATTAGTGGTCATTGAATGGTTGAAATCCAAGACGACACACAATAAGATATTCTAGAAAAACAATATCGAGTAAAATCATTAAAAGTAGTTTTAATATAGTTTAAATTAATAAGATTCTGACATTGTTCAACACGGCCTATTAGCTCAGTTGGTTAGAGCGTCGTGCTAATAACGCGAAGGTCGCAGGTTCGAGACCTGCATGGGCCATTTTTTCATTCTTTATCTCACTTTCTTTTTCTATACATACAGATCCAACTTTGAGTAAATACCTAAAGATTTTATTTTGATAGAAACAAAACTTTATTTATTATATCGGAAACAATGTGTTTCCCATAAATAAAGTAGCATTGAAATAAGAATATAACACTAATTATCAAAGGCCGAAGCATACATTTGCATTAAAAAAACAAAAAATATATTTGGATTCTTAGAGTCGAGACTCAAACACCTTTGCTGATTATTTAGGATACCTACTTAAATAAAATTACCTAATTACCCTCATTCTAACATCAATACTCATGACACATTCATCTCCTCTATCGCCTCCACCGCCACCGACTGCCAATCGCCTTGTCGATCGCCGATCGCTGCCATCGACTGTCGATCGCTGATGACCACCGCCGTCGACCCCCAGAGTTAGATAAAATAATTTTTTCCCATTTTGACAAAAATAAGAGTAAATGAAAAACGTACAACAATTTAGCCGGGAAAGAGGAGGGTGGTTGGCGCTATGGTGGTCGGTGGTCATAAGGCATTGGCAATCTTATTGATGCGATGCCATGCGTGTCATAGCTTTATGGCAAGGCGGCGAGGGTGAGTGATGGAGCGAAGAAGATAATAGATTAATGAAGAAAATTTAAGTCTTTATGCTAGTTTGAGTCTAGACTCAAAGAGTCCATGTAGCACGCACTACCCTTGCAAAAAAAAATAAAATAATTCACTCCATTTGAAATGGAAATGAATTTAATTACAAACCAAGCCTCCACACGCTTGGAATTGGGACTATAAAAATGTGCATGCTTTATACTATATTTTAGGCCCCCTTCGTACTATATTTGATGACAGAGAAAAGTTAGCAATGTGGTACTACTGTTGTAGAGTAGACAAGTTGGTCACCGGCACCAAATTACAAAATTAAGGTCAAGTTGGAACCGAGAAATCAAGCACTACTTCTAACTTCACGTACCTGTTAATTGGTCCCATCTCACCTAACATGCATGTACATATAACATCTAAATGGAACTATAAAAAATCCTATTTGGCTTACCCTACTTTCCTTATAAATTCACATATTATTTCCCTTTTTGCTTCATTCATATATAATCGGGCAATGACCCACTTTATTTATTTATTTTATCATGAGAATATAAATTAAATAATGGAAGATGCTACAATGACACCTCAAAGTCACATTTAGGTAACGTGATATACATATGCCCCACATGAAAATGAGTGTTCACATACAATTCTCGATGCATAACTACATGCGGGGTGTGTATCTCAAGGAGCTCACAAAAAGCTCCCGAGGATGCGGGCTCACACATCACGTGATCACTCGATATGCAGGGCCAACTCTGATATTTTTGGGGCTTAAGGCGACATGAAAAATGAGGGCCTTTTATATTCAACTTGTTTTCTAACCAAAAAATTATTTGACTTGATCAAATTACTTTTCACATGCTCCCGCTATTATTAGAGTTATATCATTTTGCAAAGTACGCATTTTTTTTTTTTTGGGTTTTTTTTTTTTAGAAACAATGTCTAAATAGGTCTCTGCACTTTTTTTTTTCTCTACATAAAGCGTGCGATTTTTCTTACAAAAAAGTTAAAATCTGCTATCAAAAATAAAATAAAATAAAATAAAAGCTAATTTATAAAAAGTAATACATGTTTTTCAAGATAATATGATGAATACAAATAATAGAAAAAGTTTTTTTTTTTTTTTTTTCGAGATACATATATTACAAGCAAAAAGTTAATTATATTTTTTTCCAATAGACAAATATGTATCAATTAAATTGTTTATATGTAATGCAGGTTCAGACACCATGTTTATAAAAAAACATTTATATATAATGCTAATCTTTTTTATTAATCATTAACTACTTTTTAATCAAAACATCAATTAATTTTGAGTAAAATTGTCAATTTTATTAATTTATTACAATTGACTAAATAATCGTATTGTTTTTTTTTTTTTTTTTGACTTAATCCAAAAAGTCATATTGTTGAGTTTATGTATATTACTAATATTTTTTAATCAAAACAATACAGTTGATTTCTAGAAGAAAAAAAAGGTTTCATTAATTTATTACATGTATAAAGAGAAGCCGTTACCCAAGCCCGATACCTGAACCAGGCTGAAATAACGGCTTGGCATGCCTAATTGAACCTGCGGAACTACACAACTGTACATATGAAACAATAATTGAGGAATTTAAAACTAAAAGGTTCCATATGTTAAACAATTAATTATAAACAAAGGTGTTCAAGTATCCCTAAGTAACTGCAAATTATACTACCAAGGTACTAAGTCAACAAGTATCGGGGATTAGAATCTACCCCATTAAGTGCTTATACAACCCATGTTTAGATGTTTTGAATATCGATAATATAAATAGTATGCAATGTTCACATCAAATGCAAAGCTCTACGCTATCGTCTTCCCTTTATCCCGCGTTGTTATCGATGAAGATTGACCTGAAGAGTAAGTAGGGTAAGCTAAAAGAACTAACGAAGCTCAGTAATACGAAAACCGCTCAACCATCAAACATACAAGTAATACCTACTAATCATGCAAGTCTAACATGAATTGAAAGTAAATATAAAGAAAAGAGTATTTCACGAGTATCATTAGTCAACTTCATAAATCATCGCATCAAGAACATAAAATCATTTATAGATCAAATCATCATGCAAGGGTGAATTCAAGAGAAATATCATAAAAGCATAATAATATAGTAAGTTGTGTCACATTCAATGCGTACTAGTTATTGACAAGAATCCGGTGACCGATTCACCTACTCTCAAAGTGATGCAAAACATTAGTTGACATAAAGGCCTTTATGTCCCCTAACTAGTCTCATCAAATCCACAGTAGGTTCGTCCAAAGCCATCACCGATGTGTGCACCAATCTCATGCTTCGATCTCGAGGTATAATTCGGGTAATGGCGACGACCATACAATATTCAAGTAGTGGCGACGACTACACAAATATTCAATAGTAGCGACAACACAAGATAGTCAATTAATGGCGACGACCACGAAGGTGAGATAAAAACAACATGAGCAATAGGCAACACATTCACAATCCATAGATAGTCACATTCAAGTCAATAATAAGTCGCAACCCATTCCCCAAGTCTTGAATTAAAATCATGAGACCTAATTATATCTAATAGCATGTCATGTTTGATAATTGAGCAAGCTCCCCACTTACCTTGATTCACCGCGATATTCTTCCCCGGTCTTTGCGCGCTCGGGGTTCTATGTGAACCTCTTTGCGAATCTATCCAATTTAAACAACAATCGCATTATTTGACGATTCAAAATCCAAAATTAATTATTATTCAATTACTTCGGAGCAGGCCTACTAGGGTGGTCTCGTGGGTCCCTCGTCGCCCGTGAGAGGGTCGAGTGTGGGGGCCTACCCCAATCCATTTGAAAACATATTATTATTATATTTATTTATAATATATATATTATTTTATTATATTTGTTTTTATTTTTTATTATTTATTTTTTTGTTGACCGATCAAGTGATAGTTGATCGGTCAACAACAACTGACCAGCCCTATTAGTTGATCGAACCAGGAACATAGCTCCTGCTTCATCAACTATGGGGGATAAGGAGCAAATGCTCCCCCCTCCCCAGTCGCTGGCCGGCGACGGCGCGAGAGCTCTCCGACCAGTCGTGGCTCCGGCAGCCGCCTAGAGGGTGGCTTGCCACCCCTTGTCGTCTTCTTCGCGGTAAATAAATTGCATTAATCTTGATCAAAAGAAGTGTGGGGAATACCTTGTTTGTGGAGTCTTTTGCTTTGATCCTTAAGCACCTCTTAGATCTCTCTCTTCTTGTTCTTTCTCCTCTCTTTTTGATCTAGGGTTTGTAAATAACTTGTGGTGGCTAGGGTTCACAATTTGATTTATTTTATATTAGGGTTAATTTAATGAAGGGTTTGGGGGTAAATTACTGAATTGCCCCTATAGTGGGTCAATTTGATTTTTAGGTTGTCGCAGAAATGGCACGGAGGGAGAGACTCAACGTCCGTCCATTATATTACCCAAGAATTGAGTATTGAAAGACATAATATGAATTCAAAAGCAAAAGTAAGTACTGCTCAAGAAATTTCAGTAGGGATACTACACACCTTAAACCGCACTCCGTTTCCCGTCAATAACCCCCCGGTCCGACTCCGCCTAGTCCCAGATATCCAAATTACTGCCCGAAATGACCTATTTCTATTTATAATTGATTTTTAGCCAATTGGATGTGTTTTATGTTACTTAGCAAAAATAATGTCAAAACTGCAAGATCTAGTGCGCTGGGTCTATGAATTAGTGCGCTAGATTCCTAGGCAGTTATACGTTCTTCATTAGGAAGAACATTAGCGCGCTAACTGTCATCTAGCGCACTAGATGACGTCATTAGCGCGCTAATCGCATTCTGGACAACAGTCTGCTGAAAATCCTGGGTTCTAAACCCCTTTACCAACAACAACAACCACAACTCCAACCACTGAACTACATAGCACTTACAACCTACCAAAACAACAACTCAACAACCTCTAAAAAATCCATATTGGATTCACACCAACACCTCAAAAATTGAGATTAAAAGATAGATAAAGTTAAGGTGTTTGTGATTTTCACCTAGCTTTGATGATTTCCCCCACTCTAAGCTCCTCAAATCACCAAGTTGAACACTCAAAACCCTGGTTTGCTCTTTTCAATTTTCAGATAGAGGATTAGGAGAGAGAAAAGGTGGTGGAAAATGAGAGTCAATTGACTTTTATAGTCAAATGGCATCTCCTCTCAAATGTGCATCTCAAGGCAATCCAAAGCACTACATTTACTCCCTTTCCAACCTCTCATGACTCCGAAATTGACACCAATAGCACACTCACCCTTGTCTTTAACTCAAAAAGCGATATTTCGGGTGTTTCGACGCCCGGTTTCGCATCCCGAACCGCGACATAAGCGTGCTACCATGTCCCTAACCACCAAATATACATTCCATATTAATTATTTAACCCATTTTATTCATTTTATGTGTGTATTATTTCTCACGGCCTATTATTTAGTCTTTTAGACTACCCGGTACTCGCGTCGACACGCATATCGAGGTGACTACTTAACACACGATTTTGCACGTCAAATGTAATATAATCACACATTGCGATGTCATTTATCATATTTCAATATAAACATCGCAAATTAAACAAATCAGCACACAAAATAATTATTTTCCTAGCTTCAGGCACGCACTAGCCTAGCTGCGGGTCCCACGAGCGTCTGAGCTGTCAGCCATATCTGCAACCACGTCATTAATAACATGGAATTAAATTCAGGCCGTTACATCGCGTCTCTCTCTAGCCCGTGATTCATCTTCTTCTCGCCTCTCTCTGTCAATCTCGCGTCTCTCTCAAGCATATGATTCATCTTCTTCGCGCCTCTCTCTGTCAATCTTGCGTCTCTCTCCAGCCCTGTGCTTCACCTTCTTCGCTCCTATTTTTGTTCATCTCGCGTCTCTCTCCAAGTAATCTCTCTCTCTTAGGGCGCCATTAGAACATGGTTTTTTGGGTGCCATTAGAAAACTGTGGTGCTCATTATCATCATCAAATCTCTTGGTGTATAGATCGATTTGCCCTATATTGTACCACCGTTATCTATCTCCCTCCGTTACTGAACACATCCGAGATACACAGTCACATATAGAGGACCTGGAGAGAGAGAGAGAGAGAGAGAGAGAGAGAGAGAGAGAGAGAGAGAGAGAGAGAGAGAGAGAGGTGCGACTTAGGGTTGTTTTGTTTGAGCACAGAAGACGAATGAAGATGACGAGAAGAAAGGAATGAGTCAGTTGTGTGTTTTGGTTTGTTATAATGAGGATACTTTGGTCATTTTGGAGTCACCAACAATGAGATTAAATTATACCATCAATTTTATATTTTAAATTATCTCACTCCTGTGCGTTAAAATAATACCATCATCAATTTAAAACTCGAACTGAACACCAATATTATTTAATACCACCACTTATCCCATGCTATCCTATGAACCGAACAGGCCTAAAGAGATAAACTTGGGAATATTTGAAAGCTTATTTCGAGGGTGGGGGCTTGGGGCGGTCGCCTGCCCTGCCCACCCCCAAAACCGGGCATGCATATGTAACTTTGGACATGGCTTTGAGTCGTGGATGTAACATTTTCCTTAAATAATTAAGGTTGCTTCAAAAACAAATTAAATTGAATAAGGTATTGCTTTATATATATATATATATATATATCTTGTTGCAAAGAAAATTTATCAAACAAAATAATTAAATTAATGTTTGAGTTCCATTTGATGTCCGTAAAGGCCTGTTCGGTTCATGGGATAGCATGAGATAAGTGGTGGTACTAAATAATACTGGTGTTCGGTTCGAGTTTTAAATTGATGATGAGATTATTTTAACCCACGGGAGTGGGATAATTTAAAACCATGAAATGGATGATATTATCTAATCTCATTGTTGGTGCATCCAAAATGACCAAAGTCATATTATAACAACCAAAAACAACTAATTCCTCTCTTCTCATCATCTTCATTCGTCCTCTATCGCTCAAGAGTTAAAAAAATCGTAGCATTCATCTCGACACAGGTCGCACCTCTCATCTTGTTGCTCACTCTCTCCAGGTAAACTCTCTCTCTATCTCTATATCTCTTTCTCTTTCTATTTCTCTCTTTCTCCACCTCTGTTGCACCTCTCCAACTAGTTTTCAATTAATGGATGATAATGTGCACCACAATTTTCTAATGGCGCCCTAAAAAACCCCTGTTATAATGGCACCCTGAGAGAAAAAAAGAGAAAGATTGAGAGAGAGAGAGTACCTGGCGAAGAAGATGAATCACTGGGCTGGAGAGACGCGAGATTGACAAAGGCGTGAAGAAGATGAACACGGGTATGCGTGAAGAAGATGAAACACGGGTAGGTAGGCTTTGAATTGCAAGTTTATGTTCTCATAAAAGAGGGTAATTTAGTAACTACAACTTTGAAATCATTTTCAATCCCAACCTCTATACCCCCAATTGAACAAGTCCCTATATTGGGACTAATATTCAAACCCATGTTATAATCCCCGTGTAAAATAATCTCATGATTATGGGTTTATTTTTCTTGCGAACCGAATGGGCCATAAGACTATTCTACCATGCTACAATACTTGTTGCTTAGGATTAATTGGTGAGAATAGCCACCTAGTAAACAATCACACCAACAACTATATAGTTCGATATTTTCTCATACATAAAAACAATATAGACATATAGTTGGTAGATAACTTGGGATGAAAATTTAGGCACCCACATTTTATTTCTCTAATATCAAATTAATTTAATTACATTTTGTAATATGGAATATATGCCTATAGTACTCCAAGGGATGGAGCCTGGAGGGAGTGAGAGTGAGGAGGGTTCAAGTGTAGGAAGTGAGTATATATATACACCAAAATGTATCAATGAAAGATAGTGCCTCCAATCCAAACTTAAATTTTTTATTATTTACGTAGTACTTGATGTGGAACTATACTTTAACGCATTTGGATGTATACAAGAATTCAAGGAACTAAACAACTATATGGAGCAACCACTGTATGGATGTATATAATTCTCTGTGCATTATGATATGGATGAACAATTAACCAAGATTTTGTATGACCACATTGTCAAGCATGACTTTCTCATTGAGTTGTAATATCAAGCATTGCTCTTACTTGTATTTATATCCAATGTACTCACTATTCCTTGTATTGTCAATGTTGCTTGCGAAGAGTTGTATGACATTTGATGTATGTGTTACTTGTAAACATTGTCTAAGTGCATTTATCATCATCACCAAAGTGCCTATATAAAGGGTGCCAACCTCATTGTAAAACCACACCAAGTTGAATGAAGAACTTCTCATTCCAACTCTCTCATTTTTTCTCTTCTCTTTTGTAGTAGTAGTTTGTAGTAGTAGAAGTTCTAAGTCTCCTACTTTCCTTCTCTAGTTTTTAGCAAGTTCTAACTTAATTTACAATACGTTATCAGCACGAGCTTGCTCTTGCACAAAAGGGAGATCTTGAAGTTCAAGAAGGCTTGCTAAGGAAACAAAGCTAAGAAGGTATAACTTTTGTTAATTAAATAAGTTCAATTGATTTTCATGTTATCATGGTTGCTTTCTTTTTAATTCATGCATCACTTATATACGCATATCTTATTCATACACTATGCATTATAATATCACCGACTGCGAAGTATGCTCTGTAGTTGCGTCTTGTACGATCTTCTACATCAGAAATCAAAAGTCAATATGTGACATAACAAGTTTTCTCCGTATACTACAAAAGATTTGTTATGCTCTATTCTTGATTTTTATATTGCAAATAATGCTATGAGTTTGGGTTGATAGTGGGTAAACCTTATCCCCGATAAAGCTAAACATTGAAAGGGAGACGGGTTATCCCATTCAAGGAGGCATGATTTTAAGTAGACTTCGTCTCGCCACCCAACCTGGAGGTTGTCCCACCAACTCATACAAGTAGTACATTTTGTATATTAATAATCAAGTTGTGAACGTATATATTTAATCGTATATTATTTATTTTATATGAAAGAGAAAAACTATTTACCCAATTTCTTGACATATTTTCAGACTATGGCAAACCTTTAAAAACTTGAATTTGTTGTCCTCGATATCACTGACAATAATTATTTGCCTTGGCAACTGGATGCCGATATACATCTCCAAGCTAAAGACTTAGGAAAAACTATTATAGAAGGAAATGAAACATCAATGCAAGACCGTGCGAAAACACTGATATTCCTTCGCCATCACCTCCATGAAGGTCTGAAAAGTTAGTATCTCACTATAAAAGATCATCTCACCTTGTGGTTAAGCATGAAAGAGCGATATGATCACAAAAAATAGTGATATTTCCAAAAGCTCAAAATGACTGGCGAAATCTTAGGCTACAAGATTTCAAAATAGTCAGTGAGTATAACTCTATCATGTTTAATATTACCTCTTGTTTGAGGCTATGTGGAGAAAATATATCCGATGAGGCAATGATGGAAAAAAAAACATTCAGTACTTTTCATGCCTCGAATCTGTTGTTGCAACAACAATATCTAGCACGTTAATTTAAAAAGTACTTGAAATTAATTTCTTGTCTCATGGTGGCTGAACAAAAAAATGAGCTTCTATTGAAAAACCATAACTCTCGTTTTATTGGTTCCACTTCAATTAATGAAGCAAATATTGCATCCTATAATGGCAATAAAAACGGTCAAGAAAAGAAAAACCACAGACTTGGAAAGGGGAAACGATTAATCGGCAAATATCGTGGCAAGCCCTATTCTAAATTTTGTGGCGATAAGTTCCAAAATAAATAGAATAGAAATGACGCCGCTCAGAATAAGGGAAAGAATGCTGCTGAAAATGGGCATGCTCGTAATCGTGACCAACCATGCCGCAGGTCTAGTCTGAAAGACCATTAGGCTCATGTATACCGCACGCCTCAACATTTTATGGATTTTTATCACGCCTCCTTAAAGGAGAAATGCAAAACAGTTGAGATGATCTTCACTGTCGAAGATGGCTCGTCGGACATTAATTGTATGGATGTCCCAAATTTTCACAATGATTCAAACACTAATCTCGATATATTTAATGATCATATATAATGTTTTTCAATAATTCTATGCATTAGATTTTGTTATGCTTTTTAGTTTATATGTATTAGTTTCTTATTATAAATAAAATATGACTCTTTTTCTAATTTGTCAAATATTATTTGTATAGATGGATCATCAAATCATGTGTTCAAATCATGAATCAAATAAGAGCGATATATGTCTTGTTGATTGTGCTACAACGCACAAAATCCTTAAAAAGAGAGAATATTTTTCCAATTTGAAGTTAGTTGAGGCTAATGTTCAAACAATATCTGACATCTCCAATTTGATTAATGGCTCTGGAAGAGCAAATATTATGTTGCCTGGGGGAACAACAATTCATGTTGACAATGCCTTATACTCTGAAAAATTCAGAAGAAATTTACTTAGCTTTAAAGATATTCGACAAAATGGATATCACATTGAAACTATAAACGAAAATAATAAAGAATTTCTCTATGTCACACTAGTTTCAAATGGGAAAAAAGAAGTGTTAGAAAAATTCTGAGCTTTATCCTCTGGATTATATTTTAATCATATAAGGGATGTCGAAACAAACATCGTCTTAAATAAGAAAATTAATGATCCAAAGACATTCATTTTATGGCATGACCGACTTGGTCATCCAGGATCATCAATGATGCGAATAATAATTGATAATTCGCATGGACATCCTTTAAGGAGTCACATAATATTTTTTAGCTGGTGATTATAATTGTGCTAGTTGTTCTTAAAGTAAATTGATAGTTAAACCATCCTCGAGTAAAATTGTTGTGGAATCTCCAGTTTTCTTAGAACGCATTCATGGAGACATATGTGGACATATTCATTCTCATTGTGGACCATTTAGATATTTTATGGTTTTGATAGATGCGTCAACTAGGTAGTCACATGTTTGTTTGCTTTCGACCCGTAATGTTGTATTTACTAGACTTTTAGCACAAATCATTAGGTTAAGAACACAATTATCTGGCAATCCAATCAAGACCATCCGTCTTGATAATGCTGGAGAATTTCAATCTCAAGCATTTAAAGATTATTGCATGTCTATAGGAATTATCATTGAACATTTTGTTCTACATGTGCATACCCAGAATGGTTGACAAAATTTCTGATCAAACGCATTCAATTAATTGTTAGGCTTTTAATCATGAGAACTAAATTACCAACTTCAGCTTGGGGACATGCATCATCTATCATTCGTTATAGGCTTACTGCATACCATGAACATTCCTCCATGCAACTTATTTTAGATTAACAACCAAATATTTCACACTTGAAAATTTTTTGTTGTGCAGTGAATGTTCATATACCACCTCCCAATAGAACTAAGATGAGTCCACAACGAAAACTTGGAATTTATATTGGATTTAACTCATCGTCCATTATAAGATACCTTGAGCCCCTAACAGTTGGGGTGGGCAGACCGTGGTTTGCGAACCATCAAAACCGCACCCAAACCGCCCGCGATTTGCGTGGTTTAGTCAGTTTGGTTTCGCATTTTTCTTGCGACCCATTTTCAAAAAAAAAAAAAAAAAAAAAAAAAAAAAAAAAAAAAAAAAAACAACAACTACCACCACCACCACCACCTGTGCCGCTGTTGTTGGTGTTGGTGATCAAACAATTAGTCAAGTGAGAGGCTATTGATCACTGACTCACTGGTGGTATTCAAATTCAGAACATTAGAGATAATTACCTCTCTTGCGATGTGGTGGTGGGACTCGTGACTGGTGCGAGGCGGCGGTGGAGGCGTGACCGGTGGGAGGAGGTGGTGCGAGGCGGTGGTGGACGCAACAGCGGAGGCGTTGATGGTTGGCACGGTGGGAGGCGGCGACAATTGGTAAGAGGTGACGATGATAGGCGGTGGTGGGAGCCGGCGGGGAGGGCAAATGCTTGAGCGTCGGCGGTGAGATGTTAAGGAGTGAGGACAGACGGCTTAGAGATCGAGCAAAGCAAATTTTTTTTTTAAAAGTTTTAGGGTTTTTTGAGTTGTAAATCTAATGTATTTACTAAAAAAACCCCGGTTTGGTGAACCACAGTTTTTTTAAAATGAAAATCGCGACCAAACCTCGATTCTATGAATTTTAAGTTTTTCAAACCACCCCCAAACCGCAAGTTTTAAAAACCAGACCAGACCATGCGGTTTGGACGATTTTTCAGAAACCGATGTCCACCCCTACCTAACAGGGGATTTATTTACTGCACGTTTCACTGATTGTCACTTTGATGAATCAATTTTTCCACCATTAGGGGGAGACAAAAAGTCAATTCAAAAGGAATAGTGCGAAATTGCTTGGAATGCATCAGCTTTATCACATTATGATCCATGCACAAATCAATGTGAACTTGAAGTTCAAAAGATCATTTATTTGCAAGAAATTGCAAATCAATTACCTGATGCATTTAATAACGCAAAACAAGTGACAAAATCACATATTCCAGCTGTAAATGCTCCTGCAAGAATTGATGTCTCTGTGCGACAAAATGCACAAGAACCAACGAAATGCTTAAAGCGTGGAAGACCAGTTGGTTCAAAAGATACAGTACCTCAAAAGAGGAAAATGATAGTAAAAATAAATGTAAATCAAAATACTCCCGAGAAAGTACAAGAATCATTTGATAAGGATTTGTCAAAACAAATTGATTCTGACGAGGAACAATTGCCCCTAGAAAAAAGGGAAAAGATGAAAATAATGAGATCTCAATAAATTATTTAAACTCTGGTAAGACTTAGGATAGAAATAATATTGTTCCTGATGATATATTTGCTTTTAATGTGTCCTTTGAAATATGTGAAAATGATGATGATCCAAAACCACGATCAGTGGATAAATGTCGAAAAAGACCTGATTGACAAAAATGACAAAATGTTATCCAAGCAGAGCTAGACTCGTTGAAGAAACGAGAGGTTTTTGGACCGGTTGTTCAAACATCGGATAATGTAAAGCCTGTTGGATATAAATGAGTATTTGTACGAAAGAGAAACGAAAAAATGAGATTACAAGGTACAAAGCAAGACTTGTAGCTCAAAATTTCTCACAAAGACCTGACGTTGATTATGAGGAAACATATTTTTCTGTTATAGATGCAATCGTATTTCGACTCTTGATAAGCCTTGCGGTTTCTAAAGGGCTTCATATGCATCTAATGGATGTCGTTACAACATATATGCATGGATCCCTAGATAGTGTGATATATATGAGAATCCCTAAAGGATATGAAATATCCGAAGAAATAAAATCAAAACCTCATAACACGCATTCTATAAAATTACAAAGGTTTTTGTATGGATTTAAATAATCCGGATGAATGCGGTACAAACACTTTAGTGATTATTTATTTAAAGAAGGAAATGCAAATAATCTACTTTGCCCATGTGTCTTTATTAAAAGATCATCAACATAATTCGTGATTATTGATGTATATGTTGATGATTTAAATATAGTGAAAAACCACGACGACATCGTTAGAACATCAGAATACTTGAAAAAGGAATTCGAGATGAAAGAACTTAAAAAAAAACAAGACTTTGTCTTGGTTTGTAAATTGAACATTTTCCAAGTGGAGTACTTGTCCATCAATCAAATTATATTGAAAAATGTTAAAAAGATTGTATATAGACAAGGCACATCCATTGAGCTCTCCAATGGTTGTCAGATCACTTTAAGTGGATAAAGATCCATTTTGACCTCATGAAAGTGATGAAAAACTACTTGGTCTGGAGAAACCATATTTAAGTGCAATTGGTGCACTTATGTATCTTGCGAATTGTACAAGACCTGACATTGCTTTTGCTATCAACCTACTTGCAAGATACAACTCTTCACCAACTCGAAGACATTGGAATGATGTCAAACATGTTTTCCGATATCTTCGAGGAACAAATGACATGAGTTTATTTTACTCGAGGGGAGTAAAATTGAATCTCCAAGGTTATGCTGATGCTGAATTTTTATCTGATCTCGACAAGGCTCGTTCTCAAACGGGATATGTATTCACCTGTGGTAATACTGATGTATCGTGGAAGTCAATAAAGCAAACTATGGTTGCTACTTCTTCCAATCATTATGAAGTACTTGCAATTTATGAAACAAGTCATGAATGTGCATGGTTGAGAAACATGATTGAACATATTCAAGAATCATGTGGATTGCCTTTAATAAAAGATTCTCCAACCATATTATATGAAGATAATGCAGCATGTATCGCACAATTAAGTGAAAGATTCATAAAAGGGGACATAACAAAATATATTTCACCAAAATTCTTTTATGCACATGAGCTTCAGAAAAATGGTTGTAACGGCCCATTTTCCAAATGGACCGCCACGGGGGTCAATGTGGGCCCACAACCTGGCCTACCAGCGCCAGTTGTGTCCCACATGCTATCTCATCCACCATTTAATCATTGTTAACCTTAATAAACAACAATTTACTGTTTAAATTATTAATGAACTTTAGTCATCTGCTAAGATCATTTTAAACCATAATAAATCACAGTGGAAATCTTTTATCATGACAATCTAAAATATGAAACATTAAAGTCATGTGTTTAACTCTGATACCTAGTGTGGAAAACCCATTTATCATCATAGACCAAAACTACACCTCAATGTATCAAAATATCAAAAATATAAAGTCCTGAAGTATCTCACAATCTCAAATCCCCAAAATAAAAACAAAATATATATAATAAAATGTACAAACCTGGGTCAATATCTCTGAATTACAAGTACTCTGGAAGCTTGCCCTTGCCACGACTTGTACTAAGATCTGCACTCAAGCCATCACAAAAAGGCAGAGGACGAGTCCAGAGTGAGTAATCCTAAGGAAATTAAGTGAGCAATACAGAAAGTAAATACTGGAATTTAAACAAAACTATTAAATAAACATGTGGAAATAAATACAGACAATTGTGATCATCGCATGCATAAGTAATAGTGCAAGCTCAAAGTGTGTTCTTAGAGCCTAGGTCGACTGACACCGTACTTCGGACTCCCCACAGACTACTGCTAGTGAGTAACACTCGAGCAAGGCCAGTATCTGGATCCGCTAAGTGGTCGGCGTGGAACCAACGACGCACCCACACGTCCCCCTACGCGACTCTCGGGTCGACCTATTCACCGAGATCCCTAGCACACATACCATGGACTAGTAGCATACACACAGAAATGACACAGAGGAAGAGCCTCAACGTCAGTCCATTAAATCAAACCAAGAATAGAGTATTGAAAGATATAATATGAATTCAAAAGCAAAATAAAGTATTGCTCAAGAAATTTTAGTTGAGATATTACACACCTCAAACCGCACTCCGTGTCCCGTAAATAACCCTCGGTCCGGCTCCGTCTAATCCCAAATATCCAAATTACTGCCCGAAATGACCTATTTCCATTTATAATTGATTTTTAGTCAATTCGATGTATTTTATGTTACTTAGCAAAAAATAGTGAAAAACTTGCAATATCTAGCGCGCCGGATCTGAGAATTAGCGCGCCGGATTCCTAAGCAACTAAACGTTATTCGTCGGGAAGAACATTAGCGCACTATCTTTTTGCCTAGCGCGCTAATCGTCATCTTGCACGCTAGATGACGTCATTAGCGCGCTAATCGCGTTCTGGACAACAGTTTTGCTGAAATTTTTGGGTTTTAAACCCCTTCGCCAACAACAACAACAACAACAACACCAACCATTGAACTTCATAGCACTTAAAACCCACTAAAACAACTACCTAACAACCATTTAACAATCCCTATTGGATTCACACCAACACCTCAAAAATTAAGATCGAAAGATAAAGAAAGTTGAGGTGTTTATGAATCTCACATTGCTTTGATGATTCCACCACTCCAAGCTCCTCAAATGATCAAATTGGACACTCCACAACCCTTGTTTCTTGGTCTCAATTTTTGGATGTGAAGATAAGGAGAGAGAAAATGTGGTGGTTTTGAAAGTCAATTGACTTTTTATAGTTAAAATGACATCTCACCTCATTTGTGCATCTCAAGGCAATCCAATGAACTCCATTTGCTCCATTTCCAACCTCTAATGACTCCAAAAATGACACCAATGACACATTTGCCCTTGTTCTTAACCCAAAAAGTGATATTTCGGGTGTTCCGACGCTCGATTTCGCGTCTCGAACCGCGACGTACACGTACTACCATGTCCCTAACCATCATATATGCATTACATATCATTATCTAACCAATCTTATTAATTTATGTGTGTATTATTTCCCCCGGCCTATTACTTAGTCTTTTAGACTACTCAGTATCCGCATCGACACGCATATCGAGACGAATAGTTAACACACGGTCTCGCACGTCAAATGTAATATAATTACATACATTACAATGTCGTTTAATCAATGTCAACGTACACATCGTAAATTAAACAATTCAGCACACAAAATAACTGTTTACCTAGCTCCAAGCGCGCACTAGCCTAGCTGCGAGTCCCACGAGCGTTTGAGCTGTCAGCCACGTCTGCAACCACGTCATTAATAACGGTGAATTACATTCAGGCCGTTACAATGGTGAAATTGATGTTAAGCAAATCCGATCGAGTGATAATCTTGCTGATTTATTCACAAAAACCTTACTAACTACGACATTTAAGAGGCTTACATATAATATTGGCTTGCGTAAACTTAAGGACATTGCAATTAAAGAAATAGAACAAGTTTCACCTATGTTCACATGAGGGGGGAGTTATTGATTAGTGTATTGCACTCTTTTTTCCTTAACTATAGTTTTATCCCATTGGGTTTTTCTAGTAAGGTTTTTAATGAGGCAATCCTAACAATATTATACTCATCTTAAGATTTATGAAAACAATATATTCTTTTTCTTTTACTATATTTTTTCCCACATGGTTTTTCCTAGTAGAAGTTTTAACGATGCACATTCTCTCAACAATTGTCATCGAAGGGGAGTGTTATGATATAGACGAACAATTGACCAAGACATTGGATGACCATATTGTCAAGCATGACTTTCTCAATGAGTTGTATTATCAAGCATTGTTCTTGCTTGTATTCATATCCAATGTACTCACTATTTCATGTATTGCCAATGTTGCTTGTGAAGAGTTGTATGACATGTGATGTATGTGTTACTTGTAAACATTGTC
The DNA here is from genome assembly GCA_039657325.1 of Stephania cephalantha. Classification (NCBI taxonomy): domain Eukaryota; kingdom Viridiplantae; phylum Streptophyta; class Magnoliopsida; order Ranunculales; family Menispermaceae; genus Stephania; species Stephania cephalantha. The sequence continues at coordinate 53,113,513 of CM077572.1, forward strand.
TAAGTACATTTATCATCATCACCGAAGGGTCTATATAAAGGGTGTCAACCTCATTGTAAAATCACACCAAGTTGAATTAAAAACTTCTCATTCCAAATCTCTTTTCTTCTTTTCTCTTTTGTAGTAATAGTTTGTAGTAGTAGAAGTTCTAAGTCTCATACTTTCCTTCTCTAATTTTTAGCAAGTTACAACTTAATTTACAACATATATATATATATATATATATATATATATATATATATATATATATATATATATATAATATGTCACCCAAATCTTTACTGCTTTTTTTTTTCCTTGTACACAGTGGCGCATAATTGGAGGTGGACGCACTTGGCACCATAATATATACGTCAAATCAAACAGTCAACAATCCAATAGTGGCCAACAAAAATAACTGGTGATTGGTTGCAAGTTTGGCCAATTTTTATGGATCACTCTGTTCTTTTGATGCTATCATAATATTTAACATGTTCTGTCGACCCAACAAGTGCTGTTGTTTGTGGCAGTTACTACCTCCATATTGTTCCTTTTCTCATGCTTTCTCCTGTTGATCAAAAGTTGATTTGGGGGGTCTCATCTTCTTCTGACGTCCTTATCTCATCAATAGTCATCACATTTAAATATTGAACATTGTACACATATACACCCTTGATTACTAATCAATTCGTACACTAATGCACGTCTAATTAATTAGGCCTGCCCGCGAAAGGTTGCATTAACTAATTAATGTTTATTATTGATGGTAATGTGGTTTGTTTAAGTTCAAATTAATCACGATCACAACCCTGTTACATTGGTCACCATTGCAATTTTTTTATGATAACGTACAATTGAGCCGACCCACTATTACATACAAAATTGTAAATGTCACATTGATTTTATATAGTAGTGTTTAGGAAAACAGTCCCATGATTTACTTTGAAAATTACATACAAGTTTGAATTCATTGATAATTTCAAAATATCATGAAGCCTTCACTCTCCCTGATTTCCTTGAACAATATTTAATTTCCAACAATGATCCTACTAACTAGGTAATGAATAAGAATAAGTTAATAATCAACACGAATTCTGATTTATTGACAAATGACAACATTCCTTTTTTTTTTTTTTTTTTTTTTTTTTTTTTTTTTTTCTTAGTGTCTACCTTTAGTATTTCACGATTAAAGACAATTCCCATATCCTAATAAGAGATGGGCAAGAAAATTACTCATTCCGGTCAAAAATATAACTCTTTCTAACAAAAACTTCTTGTTTAAAATTATAAGTAGTTTTTGAAATTCGAGAATGTAATTATTGTTTTTTACCAATTATACCCTTATACAATTTAAATATTTACGATTTTTCAATTTTTCAATTCTTTTAATTAATGTCAAATGGCGTATATGTAAATTACACTTGTAATTAAGACGTCTTAATTCTTGTGCCCTCACCTTAAATGACATATATTTGTGACTTGAGGGAGTAAAATATTTTTTTTTTTTGGTAAAAGAAAATTAAAAGATCTAAATTTGCAACTTAGGTCTTGTTTGGTTAAGGGTGGAGTTAACTCCCGGGAGATAATTTGGAGGAGAGTCGAAACTAATCTTGTTTGGTTACCCAACTTCCCTCCAAGTTATCTCTCGACTTACTCCCAAGGGTGAGAGATATCTTCCTCAAACCTCAATTGGAGAGTTATGTCCCATGAGTTTGTTGACACAATTACCCCTCATTAACTATATTTTATTATCCACATCCATCTTTTGTGTTTGAAGGGTATTTATGTCAATTTATTTATTTTTATTATTTTAAAATTTGTAACTTTTCTACAAGTTTAAAGTTGAACCAAACATGAAAATATGATCTTTCACTGTGAGTTAGCTCGCAACTGTAAGTTGGCAAAAATAAATCAAACAAGGCCTTAGAGTGTAACGACCCTCAAATTTACACATGCCACGTGTCACAAGACCGTTGACCGGATCGTCGTGCTTTGACGTACTTGTCGAAGCCTCTAGAGTTGACACCAAGGTAGATTTTATTTTTCTATGGTGTATGTACTATTTATTTATACCCAAATGTGAATTTCTAATGTTCAAGTGTATGTTTATTTTGTTGTACCGAAATTGCGAGTAAGGTATACGCGGGGCATTCGGTGAGTCGAGGCATGAGCGGGGACGTACCTCGAGTTGCGTGTTGACGTGAAATCGAGGTAGCAACTTATGAGGTAAGTGTAATTTGAATGAATTATAGTGGTGTATATAGCTTTAATGTGGTCACATTGAAAATTCAAATAGAAACCTAAGTTAGCGAATTTAAAACAAAGTCCTAAGGATGTGCATCGAGACACGTAATGACTTATCTAAAGCTCAAGTGAGTCAATGTTTGGAGTCATTTATGTATGACTTGTGGGACAAGTGTGTGAAGGTGGTCCACAAGATAAGCCTTAGGATATGAAAGTGCAAATGGATGTGTGGCAAATGTTTAATCAACATATATATATATACCAAATAGTCAACCAAAATTATCACCTAAACTTTCATCCTCATCGATTTTGGCAAGCAAGAAGAGAAGAAGAGAGGCTGCTGGAGTGCTCAAGAGGGGGAGAAGACTCAAGAAATCAGTGAAGTGAAGAAGAAGATCAAGTGTATCAAACTAGGTACTTCGTTAACATAGCTTGGTCAATTCAATTCAATTCATGTATTTGATGTTGTAGGGTGTTGTTTTGTGTTGTGATTGATGTTAGGGACCTATAGTAACGTGTATGAGGGTCCCCAATGCATCACCATGGCCTATTGTGGAAGAAACCCAGAATTCGAAATGCAGAATTATGGGTTCTGCTGCACATAGCGCGCTAGATATCAGAGTTAGCGCGCTAATATGTAAATTAGCGCGCTAATGTCAAAAATTAGCACGTTAATATGGATTAGCGCACTATGTGTCTGGAGTAGCGCACTAATTCCCCTGGCAGCACATAAAGTTGAAATTTTCCAAAATCTTCAAAACACTATAATTCAGTCTAAAACATGTTATAGGTCCTCACGAACCTAAGGGAATGTCTCGGGAGTTCGGGTGATCGTTTTGGGGAGCGTGTTCGAGCCGCGATGACAGGATAACGCGAGTTCGAGGTATATAAGTGAGTAAACCATTTAAGGAAATGCATAGTAATTCATTTTCCGTATTTATTGTCTTTATTGATAAATGCCTTTTCTTGGAATTATATTCTTTATTTCCTTGGTTGAATGTCTATGGCCTAAGTGTGTCGGGAAGGTACTCCTGGGATTATAGCTAGTTGGGCTAACGTGAACACTACCTGCGGGGGTGCAGCTACCCATCCAAACGTGAGTTTTCCCCGAGTACTGGATTATCGTGGATTGTTGTGGATTTAAGACCACTTAGTATGTCTCTTTTGTTTCTTAGGCACTCATTATTCGTCGTGCATATTTGTCAGTCTGATTATCATGCACTTGTTATCTTTTATCTGTCTTTTATTGCCTGCATGGTATTCAAACTGTTTTTAAATGATTCATGAATTATTGTTTATATCTTTCTGGTTAGTACTTTCTACTTTACTGTACTTACCGTCTAGTTTGTGACGGTGGGTGCACAGCGAACAGAGACGAGCAAGGGGAAAGGACCAGTGATCGGTGATTTTCTTTGAGGACTTTTTGGAGAGGTTCATTCCTTGCACGATAGTATGTTTTGCCAATTTTGTTGTAATTATTGTATATTATTGTTTTTTATTACACTGGGACACATTAGGATCAAGTGACATAAGATGCGCATGTTTATTCGATGATTTTAGGGTTCCCAACTGTAGGTTGTTTCACTTTTATAAAAATCTAAGTTATTTAATCTTGTCTTAAGTTTAATTCGCTGCAAACTATTCTGTAAAAGATATAACTTAATAACTCAACGTTAAAATACAAATTTAATGAGAAAGTAACTATTGGAGGTTGACTATGCCTGCGTTGACTTTGTGAGGAACGACTCGGGGGTCTACGTGGGTTTAGGCCAGAGCGGGGCCCAGTTTTATGGGAAACTGAGGTCGTCACATAGAGCATCTCCAATTGTAATGTGGATTTAGACCATGGATTGGTGTCACATCATGGATGTGAAGAGAATGTCTATCCTATGTGGCACTAGATAGACATCCACCTCTTAAAATGATCTCCAATCGTAATGTGGATTTAGACCATAGATTGATGTCGTGGTAGTCTACCACAATATCTAGAAGTAGACATTGTGGTAGACACCCTCTATTTTGATTCCATGCCACGTATGATGAACATTATAAATCCATGATCCCATTGGAGAACATTTTTGGAGTTGAATATGAATTGTATCCTAGGTAGATCTATTTCCACCTCAATCCATAATTTCATTGGAGATGCTCTTGGTAAGCCCAAACGCTACCTGTACCAAGACAATCGCAGCAAAAACTCAGAAAATTATTGTTCAACTTGAAAAGTCCTTAGATTTGCATCAAAAATCATTTATTGGATGTCAACTGGCCGACCTAACACATAATAAACTAAAAAATATGGATTTGGACAATTAGTATATTAAATGGTCTAATGTATCAGCACCATGAATTTTTTATTTTTTATTTTTTTGAAGTAGCACCGGGAACTTAATAGATGTCTACTTCGACATGTATAGATACTGTTTGGTTTAGTATTACATTGGTTTTGTCACGTTGTGGTTAGTATTATTATATACTAAATGGACTGTTACAGCACGAGAAGTGACAAAAATATTAAAGGAGAAAAGCTTATTATCCTAATTTAATTATTATATCAACTCCTTGTCCCACGCACAACATATATTTGTCTCCAGATATTTCATTAATTATTTTGTACCTTAGATTTCGAAGATTTTGAGTTCATGCGTTGATCATAATTAATGAGTACAACATCCCTACAAATAATTATTTCCAATGTGCTCTAGAGTTTTTTTTTTTTTTTTTTTTAATATTTTGGGGTGGACAATTTTATTATTCAATACTTTGCCTAACTTCGAAGCGGGTAAGATAGAGAATTCTCTGTCCAAAAATTTTATCCTTCATATAAACTGTAATTAGGATTTGAAACTAAATTTTTTACTTTTTTTTTTGTAATGATAGCTTCGCAAATAATTATTTAACCAATCGATTAATTATCATTATGTATAATGAATTATTATTACTTTGACTACGAGCGAAGATAGAGATCCTTAAAACTAATAATTAAAAGTGATAAGACTAATATATTTTTTGTCAAATTAATAATTAAATGGACGTCGATTTTTCTAATACAGTACTCACTTAGATTAGCTACAACATGTTGTGGACTCTGTTAGATATGCTTGAAGTACAAGTAAGAATTTCAATGCATAATCCAACGGACTCCTGCGAAAATTGTAGCCGAACTGAGTGTTGACAAATATTTTCTATTACAAATTACAATGTCTCTTGTTACTTATCTCGAGAATAGGTCAAATGTATGTCAAAAGTCAATTTATAAATCTCTCCCCTTGTCCAAAATAAAAAAAAATATTATAAATCCCACCACCATTTTTGAACTTTTCAAACTTTTTTCAATCATTTAAGCTGTTTGATTTTGTTAATTTATGTTGACTTCTCATCAACTACTTAGATCAACCATCCAGTTGCATTGCTCTTTAATTATAAATTTTAGTTGAAATTATACAAGACTTTATCTTGTTATGAAATGACAAAGACTTTGTTTGGCAAATACTTTTCAACTTTTTTTCAAATATTTAAGGTATTTGATTTTGTTAATTTATGTTAAACACATCTTTTTATGTCATTTTGTATTTCTCCGTTACTTGATCAACAATTTTTTGCAAACAGTTTTAAATGATCAGCCAGATTATTGATTTTTAGCTATCAGTTAATAATTTTCAGTTGTCTGCTATATTATCAACTTTCAACTAAATTATCAGTTAATATCGCCAATCTTTTTTTGAATATAAATAGATTGATTAGACTAATCGAAATAGTTGACCGTAAAAGTCGGCACTCCATCCTAGATTCCTAAATAAGCAAGGGGCGTCATGGGACTATGTGAAGAGAGTCAAACTCGGGGTTCGAAGATGCTGTGTCTTAGGTGGCAAAGGAGGGGGACAGGTTAGCGACGTTGTTTATCGCTAATCACCAAAACCATTACTCTATAATACCAGTAGTACTAATCAATGGATTATTATTCTTGTAATCGAATCCACATAATTTAATCCTCACTATCATAGTGTGTGAGTGGCCGCTCTCCGCAACACACTTTCTGCGTTTCCTCCGCAGACTCCATTCCGTCTATTCAAATCCAACCGCCACCGCCCCAACCGTCTCCTCCGCCGCCCCAACCGCCTCCGCCGCCGCCGCCGCCGCCGCCGCCGCCTAGTCCATCACTTCTGCTCCTCCTCCTCCTCCTCCTCCTCCTCCTCCTCCTTTTTGATCCGATTCAGGTACTGCTCTCTTGTTCTGGACTCTTCTTTCGATGTAGTCCTCGTCGTTGTTGTTGACTTTGGTGGTTGTGGAGTTTGTTGTTGAATTCGCGATCTCTGTTAGGAATAGCTTTCTTGTTTAGTGATTGAGTCGATTGATTCAGATTATACTCTTTGAGTTGTGTTTTTGGAGTTCTGATTTGAATCATTTGATCTAGTGGAGTGTTTGTTGTTCGATTTGTTCGAATAATTGGATCGCATTTGTCAATGGTGTCGTTTTCGGACTGATCATCGATCGAAATTGGAAATCTATTTGACCCATTCGTTCTGATGAAGAATCTGATTTTTTCCCCAATTTGCCTCACTAGATGAGATTTCACATGTGCTCTTCGCGGAGTTGAAATTGTTGCAATTATGTGTTTGTTCTGCTACGGCGCCGAGTTAATTTAGGTCGAGGAACGCTTGTAAATTGCGGTGCGTAAGCCGATGAGTGTTTGTTGATGTGGTTGTTGATTGGAGGCGTAGCCGCCTTGGATGCGATGGCTGTTTTTCACCTGATATTGGTTCATTTTTCAAATTATAGCTCAACTAGATTACTGCCATTTGCTTTGTTTACTTCAAGTGCTAATATTCCCAAAACAAGTGACAGCTTGGTTCGAGGAAAAAAGGATGGATTTTTTTTGTCTAATTTGGTCTTTAAGTTGTTATTTTTTGTGTGTATATGATCATAAAACTAGTTACCTATATTAAATTATTAATCGTGTTCATTGGTTAGATTCTATATTTTGATATGCACCATTGTGGAAAGCGATATAAAACCTCCCGGAATGTTGACCGTATGCGTTTTCTGGGTTGCATCTCTTAGAGATAAAAGCATCTGGTGCTGAAGCAAAAGGCACCCAGCAAGCTTTATACTTTTGTTCATTCTCAAGCACATTTTTTTTTCTATGAGGCTGGGATTAAAGTAAGTACTTCAGTCCCAGGTGTTTACACTCAACAATTTGATTCCTTGATCTGTTGAATGGGAGTTTTTTTATTTAAAGGAGTTGATTAGTGGTCATGTTATGCTCACTTGTGTTATTCGTCATGTATATATTAAATTATTACAAGGCACTTTGGAGCTGTTTCTGACTCTATTAGTCGGGGCATCATTTGACAAAAAAGGTGATATCGATCACATTGTATGAAAGGAGATGTCTGAGTCTCTAGGGATTAATAGCTGAGGGGTCAATATAAATGCTCGGTGCTTCATAGTTCTTTCTAGTCAAAGGAAGAATTTCTTTATTCTTAAAGTGGGTCTTTGCACATTTTCTTCCTTGTTTGATGATATTTGTTCCTGTTTCCCTTCAATGATGTGAGGAACTCTAGAATTACTGGCGTTCTTTATGTGGTTTAGTTTTTATCAGAAAGGATTGTGATGCTTTGGATGAAAGAGGGTCATTGTGGAAGGAAAGGAAACAGAGGACAAGAGGAGGAGTCTGCATCACAACTTTGAATTTATACAACATGAGTTGCATTTAACATCTAGTTAAGAGACTTATCATGTCCTTACTTTTATCATGGACGTATTGAAATATCGTTTAGCATAAAGACTTCCAAATATGTGCTTTACTTTTAGTTTTTGTGGCCTGTGAATTGGTCTTTTATATCACGGTTTTTCTTCTCCTTGTGTAGAATCATGAACAAAGTAATAGTGTTCTTAGTTCTTACCCTTTTCTTTTTTCTTCTTGGATAATTACTTGTAATCATGGAATGGTAGAGGCTGCATAAGTTTTTTTTTTTTTTTCATATACGAAGAGTTTTTGGTCTTTGATAAGCTATCATGCCCTCCCCTTCTTTGTTGTTTTTGCATTTCATTAATTGCAAAATTTAAAGGTAACTTTTCTAGCATGTTTCAGTCTTTGTAGCAAATATGCATCAAGGAGAGGGACTGCTGCAATTCGGACCTGAAGTATTTATTTTTTATGAATAAATTTTTTTAGAGTTCCAGATAATGGTCAGTTCAAAAGATTGAGAAGAGTTGAGAGTCATACAACCTTCATATGAGTTATTAAATGATTGCCCCCTTTTTTTTTCCTTGTTTTTCTAATCTTGTGCCATCAATTGCACTTAATCGAGCACAACGGAAAAGTTTGATCCATGTAGCCGACCCCGGTTAATTCAGGACTGAGGCTATGTTGTTGTTGTTGTTTTTCTAATCTTGTGGGGCTTATGTGAATTATTGCTTCTGTTTTTTGTATAGGAACTGGATTCTGCAGCCATTATGCATGTCTGCCCCAGTGGGTCTTACTGATACGGTAGAACCAGCATTTTCTTGTCCTGGAAGAACTAGATCTCTAGATATTTTTGCATATACTGAAAAGGAACTAACTAATGGACAAGCATCACTCTCGTCTTCTGATATTGCTGGCTTTAGAGTCGGAGAACTTTTACTTCCCAATGGGGATTTATACTCGGGATCATTGCTTGGCAACATGCCAGAAAGTTCAGGAAAGTATATATGGTCAGATGGCTGCATATATGAAGGAGAGTGGAGAAGGGGTATGAGGCATGGGCATGGAAAGACGCAGTGGCCTTCTGGAGCTGTCTATGAGGGTGAGTTCTCAGGTGGTTATATTCATGGTACAGGGACATATACCGGACCCGACGAAGTGACATACAAGGGGCGTTGGCGATTGAATCTCAAACATGGATTGGGATATCAATCTTTTCCAAATGACGATGTCTTTGAAGGGTCTTGGATTCAGGGAACAATAGAAGGGCCCGGTAAGTATTCATGGGCTAATGGAAATATATACTTGGGTAATATGAAAGGGGGAAAAATGTGTGGTAGAGGAACTCTTACTTGGAAAAATGGAGACTCCTTTGAGGGAAATTGGTTGGATGGACTGATGCATGGATCTGGAGTTTATACCTGGAAAGATGGTAGCTGCTATGTTGGGACTTGGACCAGGGGTTTGAAGGATGGAAAGGGAGCTTTTTATCCGAATGGTAGCAGGCTTCCAGCAACCCAGGAACTATACTTCAATGCCCTAAGAAAGAGGGGCTTGTTACCAGATCTTAGAAAACCAGCACATGCTTCACACATACGCCATGCAACTTCAATAGATATGGGGAATGTGAAGGTTGATGATAACCGGGAAGCTCATCGTGTTTCCTCTGATAAGCTCCCAAAAGGAAACCTTCTGAATCTGGACCAATCTCGCTCAAGACATGTTGCTCTAGAAAGGCGTTGGAGTCTTGAAGTTGCTATTGAGAAAGTGATTGGGCATGATTTGGATACAGGAGAATCTATTCAAGAAGGTAACGGAAAGGACGTGAAAACAAACACTCCAATCCTGGAAAGAGAATATATGCAAGGTATTCTTATCAGTGAACTAGTCTTGACTGACCGCTTTTCACCATCGTCTAGAAAATCAAGAAGACGTAATAAGAGGCATACTAAAGAAATCAAGCGGCCAGGTGAAACAATTATCAAAGGTCACAGGAGTTATGATCTAATGCTCAGTTTACAACTAGGAATAAGGTATTTCTTTTCTTTTACCCTGCTGTCATTTTCTGTGTCATACACGTTATTGCATTTTGCATATCTAGTGGGCTTCTACTGAGGTTGACATTAATTTTTAATCCATCTTAATGTTCTGTTGTACACTTGTACTTGCTTCTCAATGCCTCTCCTTGGCAGAGCTTATTTTTTAATTAAACAAATTTGATGTTCTATGTTTTATACAGGATGTCAACTACTAATATAATCATTTTCGTATACTTGTTTTGGTTTGGGATCTTTTGTCTACAAAACTCCAAATATGTCAGGTTAAAAAAACTTGACAAACCGAAGTAGGTAGATTCATGTAGTGAATTCCATTTAATTGAAAAAAGAAATGGTTTCATTGAGTTTAGTTATCAAGCTAACACTTGTTGAATCTGACATAAACTCTTTTTTTTTTTGGTTTGAGATATGTTGTCTGTAAGACTCCAAATATAAGGTGAAAAGATTTGACGAACCAAAGTAGTTGATTTCATGTAGCAAGTTCCATGTAATTGATTAAAAAAAGGATCATCGACTCATCGATTTTAAGTAACTAGTTAAGACTTCTTGAATGCTGAATCTAAGAAGCACGCTCGTTCCTTTAAAAGCATCACAGGCTTAAATAAAAGAGAAGGCTGTAGCAGAAGGAAAGTAGAAAAGTGCATGTTCATCTATAATGCAGTGGCAGCAGTGCACTTGATCTATTATATTAGACCTTGGAAAACTCAGTAGAATCAGTTGAATCGCTAATTTCCATTTTCAAACTGACCAAGACTTTTAAAACTATTTTTTGAACTTAGTGGATGTGCAACAAATATAAATTTTCTGCAAAAAAAAAAAAACTGGTAAAAATTATCACTATGCTAAATACTCACTGATTGCGTGAGCCTTAGCACCATCATTATGAATCTTTTCAGCTTTAGCCTACCGAAAATATTGTATGACCTAATGATTTTCAATTCACAATCACAATAATATCCTTTGTTATGCAATATTGAATTCATTGTGATTTCTTTTTCTGAAATTATCAATATGTAATATGTTGTTTCCTTGTATAGGACAATATTAGAAGAAATCTATTTTATGAAGTTTTGTCATAAAAAAACTTCAGTGTCAGGCTATGCTGTTGGTTATTTTTCTCACATCTATGATGTGCAATCCTATTATGATATTTTCATGATGAATGGATCAAGATTAGAGTATGCAGTATTAAATTTCTGGTTGTCAGGATCTTTTCATATGAACTTTTGAAGTAAACCTACATGGTCAGGTACACTGTTGGGAAAATTACACCAATACAAAGACGCGAAGTTCGGTCATCAGACTTTGGTCCTAAAGCAAGCTTCTGGATGAACTTTCCTAAAGAAGGATCCCAACTTACACCCCCTCATCAGTCAGAAGATTTCAAGTGGAAAGACTACTGCCCTATGGTTTTTAGGTTTGTTCTTCCCTATCATTGTTCAGCTTTTCTCCTTTTTTGCATAAAAAAAATTAGATGCATAATTGCGCCTGTGCTTTATTTTTTCTTTCGGAACCTTCTTGTCCATTTGGCTTCATCACTTCAGTTTTCTAAAACTCTTTTACAATTGATAATGGGAAAATGTCATTTCATTTTACATTTACATTCTCTTTGGGCATAATTTATTGCTATTGATCGTGCTACCGGCAATTTGGAAACTATTCAAGATGCTAATTTGGGTTGTAAGCATTGCCGTAATACAAATGTTTTTCTGATGCTCTTGTTGTTTGGCCTTATGATGATAACTGTGGTCCACTTTTACGAGTCACATTTGCTTATCAAAATGTCTGAAATTAATCCTTGCAATAGTCAAGAGGAACTGCATCAGGAGGCAAGAACCAAATAAATATGGAATTGTGTAGGGGTGCTTTCCTGTGGCAGGCTAAGATTTATATTTGTTTTCTTCATCTTTTAAGCCATTTTCTGTGCTTCCTTCTATGTGATGGTTATTTTCCATTTAATACTTGATTTTCTATTTTCACTTTAGTAGTCAGCAAGTGTTGATCCGAGCAAGAAATTGAAGCTTGTTATTTGGTGGTCTGCTGCTTAGATAGAATATGCAAAGAACTAATTTGCTGCTAAACGTGTATTTATTTTCCAATGAGTTGATTAAATTGTGCCTCTTGTTGTTTAGTATACATTCTCCTCATGATGGTTATTTCTCTTATTTAAGAAATTTGAGGCAGATGTTCAAGATTGATGCCGCAGACTACATGATGTCCATTTGTGGAAATGACGCTCTTAGGGTGCTTTCCTCTCCTGGAAAGAGTGGTAGTATGTTTTTCCTTTCTCAAGATGATCGTTTCATGATAAAGACCCTGAGAAAATCTGAAGTAAAGGTAACTTGATGTGATATTATGTTTTTCGCTGTGATTCAACTTATACAATAAATGTGTATATCAGACAGGTTGTTTGGATCATACCATTGTTGCTGGCAATTTTCTTGTTACCATATGATTGAGTTCACTTTCAACTCTATCTTGACATTTACTTCGCTTTCATCCAATCTGCTAATCCTTCAGCATTTTCATTTTCTTATTCAAGCATTGGGATCTTCTAAATATATACACACATATAAACAAATCTAATTGTTTTTAGGTTCTTTCGAGGATGCTGCCTGACTATCATCATCATGTGCGCACGTATGAGAACACTCTTATAACCAAATTTTTCGGTCTTCACAGGATTAAACCTTCAAGCGGTCAAAAGGTACTTGATGTCATGGCTTGACTGTAGTGTTAGATGTCGAATTTATTTTTTATTATATTTTGCATCTCGTTTCTCTTCCCTCGCAAATATTGAGAAACAGATATCATTACTATTTCTTGTCAGTACTTAGTTGCACATGCATATGCTTAAATTTATTTTGATATGTTGACAAAGGTAATTTACTAATTTGTGCAAATAACTCTTATTCTGCACTGATTTGGATTGAGGCTTTGTTGGTGTAACTCTTATTTTGCAGTTTCGCTTTGTAGTAATGGGAAACATGTTTTGCACTGAACTCAGAATTCATCGAAGGTTTGATTTGAAAGGTTCCTCTCTTGGGCGTTCCTCTGACAATGTTGAAATTGATGAGAACACAATACTGAAAGATTTGGATTTAAACTACTGCTTTTATTTGGAACCTTCTTGGCGCGAGGCTCTGTTAAAGTAAGGATATTTTCTGATAATACTTTCTGCATCTCCTACAGCTTTATCATAATTAGTGTCATGGTGTGTTAGTTCATTGGTTAAAGCATGCTCTCAGACTTAGTCTTCTGAGAATCATCCTGAATGACAGAGGTTACTTTCATTGATTTCATCATTGAAAATAAAATAAATAATAGATAAAATGATAAATGAGAACTATCCTGAATGACATCCATACGAAAACATCGGGAACTGCTACCATTATATGTTGCTAGTATTTTTACTTGTACTGTTAATAAGGACTTACTCTTCTGAGAACTATCCTGAATGATAGAGGTTGCTTTCATTGATTTCATCATTGAAAATAAAATTAAAAAATAGATAAAAAGTTAAATGAGAACTATCCTGAATGACATCCATACAAAAATATCGGGAACTGCTACAATTATATGATGATAGTATTTTTACGTATACTGTTAATAAGGACTATTCCGAATGGCATCCATGTATTATGGCTTTGATTAATTAAGTCGATTCTCAATCTTAATGACTCCGCTTCCCATTTACCTTTTATGCCCAAAGCAGACATCTCTTTGCTTTTGAACTAGGCGGCAGTGCAATCTTTCTTCGTTATGAATAGAAGGATGCTAACGTCCCGTTGCTGATATTTGATTTTCAATTGCTACTCACAAGTTCTAATTACTACAATATAAGGCAATTGCAAACATTGTTATCCCGGGAATAGGAGTAGGCATCTCAGTAACTATTCTTTAACAATAAAATTTGTAATTTATCATGTTAAAATGAAACACTTTCAATTTAACATAGGATAACTGTAAATGGCAGAAGCGGATTAAGTTCAAGAAGAAATGTTGTTAGAGGAATGTGTTTTTTCTGGTTATTTTACTTATGGTTGACCATTCAGTCTTTTGTTCCTTTTTCATGTTTAAATTCACGAATGTTCTTGCTGTTACCAGTTCTTACAAGTATAATTTGCAGGCAGATTGAGATCGATAGTAAGTTTCTAGAATTGCAACAGATAATGGACTACAGCCTTTTATTAGGCGTGCATTATCGAGCTCCCCAACATTTGCGTTCTCTTGTGTCTTTGCATCGGAGTATAACAGCAGATGGACTTGAAGTTCTTGTAGAGGAAGGTGAGCTTCACATTGAAAGTATTGTTGAAATTACAAAAAATCTGCTGAGTAAAATTTCACGCAAAATGTCAATGATTTCATCCTAGATGCTGAGGAGGAACAAATCTCCAACTACCCTGAAGGTCTAGTGTTGGTTCCACGTGGAACTGATGACGACAGTGTTGTCGTGGGCTCCCACATCAGAGGTAAGCGATTGCGAGCATCTGCTGCTGGCGACGAGGAAGTTGATCTTCTACTTCCTGGTACAGCCAGGTAAAACCATTCCATGCTCGAACTCACTTACTCCTAGCGTGTCCTAACTCTCCTTTTATGGTTCATCTTATCCACCGTCATTTTGCGCAAGAGATTGATAACTGTCATACGTATTCTTGTATGTGAGCAGGCTACAGATCCAACTTGGAGTGAACATGCCTGCAAGAGCAGAGCACATTCCACAAGAAGATGAAAAACAGTTTTTCCACGAGGTATACGATGTCGTTCTCTACCTAGGCATCATCGACATATTGCAGGATTACAACATGGGTAAGAAAATTGAACATGCATACAAGTCCTTTCAGTTCGATTCAATCTCGATATCAGCCGTTGATCCTACATTCTACTCTCAACGATTCTTGGAGTTCATTAAAAAGGCGTTCCCCTCAAATTCCTAGCAAGTTGGCGATCTACAAAATCGCATATGCTTTTCCGGGGTCTTTTCTATCTGGTATAGGCTCTCATTGTTTTCAAGTCATTCTCAAATCATAATTGGGGGGTCTCAATTCTGAAGGCGAGATGATGATCACTGTTACTATCAGTGTGATGTACTGAATTGGTTTTTCATTTTTGTCATGTAGCCTTTCTTTCTTCTTCCTTTCCTCACGCCCCTCTTTTATTTTTCCCTTTCATCTCCAGTATATTTTACTTTCAATAAAATTTTCTTGCTTCCTCTCCTGAAGAATCCAATCTTGTTTTTAACACATGAAACACACAGAATGCCTAGTAAAAGTAAAGGTTCCATCACAGTTGGAAACAATTAATCTGGAGCTCTCACAGTGTAAAAGTAATAAACCAGGTAGAGATACTGTTTAATTTTCATTACGTGCCTAGTATAATGGTTTTATATATTGGTATAATAAAAAGGGTCAGCAGAGTTTTCATGTAGTGAAAATTTCAACCCCAGTCATGTGTTATGGAGTTCGACATATGGGGTAACTAGCTTTTTGTTTACTGTTAGTTTTAATAGCTAAAACCTTTAGGTGCTTTTTAAACTAGCCGATAGCCGATATAGTTATGATGTTGCAACGAAGGTTGTTACAGGACTCTTGTGGGGAATGAGTTCCATGAGTCTCACAGTTCCAGCTTTTTGTGGTTGTCGCAGTTGTTGCTCACTGATGTTGTTCAATATTGTGAACTTTTTTTTTAATAAGAAATAAACCAACTTTTATTGCGGAATCGAACCCTCACCCTCTTGCAACTGTACTACGTACCAAATTATTGGGTCACTCATTTGATTGGTTATTGCAAACTTTAGCTCTAGATAAGAATTGTAACAATCGATGGACTAAAACAACGTAAGCACTTAAAGACTCAAATAGTTAACAAGGAAAATGCTACAATGAAATCTCAAAGTCACATCCAAAGTTATATAAGCTGACGCAGCATGTGGGCTCATGTCTTTGGGAGTCATTTGTGCGCCTTGTGATACACACTCACGTGTTATACATCGAGAATTATGTGCGCACACTTATTTTTACGTAGAGCCCACACGTCATGTCACCTCGGTGTGACTGGAGTTTCATTGTAGCATCTTCCAACTAACAATATGCAAGTATGTGTAGTAGTAAAGGGAAGTCACCCTTATGTCATCCAAAGAAAATCTCATCATCACACAAACCAAGTAGTTCTCTTGGTTTGGGGAGTTTTTGCTTGATTGACACATTTGACGAAAATATATATCTCATTAACACACCCAAATAAATATTTACAAATCTAACACATTTCATGCCATGTCACTGCCACCTCACTGCCACGTCCAAATTTTTTTTTTGTGGAACTGAAAACGTGATTTGAGATCACGTTTTGAGTAGGTGCGGAAAACGTGACTTGCAGTCACGACTTGCTTCAAAACAGCAAGCAAAAGCAAGTCGTGACTTGTTTTTTTCGAATTTCATTTTTTTTTCTTGTGCTTTTGAAGTCCCGATGTTTTCTTTTGATGGAAGTCGTGTGTCGTTGTTTTGATTATTTTGTTAATACAAACTAGTATAAAATATGAAGTTACAAGTAATTTACAAAATTCATAAAAGTAATGTCAGTGATGCCAAAAATTTCATTTGATATAAATGAAGAACTTGGAAATTGAAGTGGAAGAACTACAAAGCATTATATAAACCAAAAAACATGTCATGTGAAAGTAAAAAAAGTCCTAGTCTGGCCCCAAATAATGACTTTCAGTCCCACAACGTGTTCTCTTTACGACTCGAACATTACGATTTAAAGCTAATGGCACATTCGAATGACCCACATCAGCAGGATTTTGAGCATCTTCACTTTGAATATTATCGATATCACGCATTCCACCATCATGAGTACTTGTACTCCCAGATAAATTCATCATTATTGGAGTTGCATTAAAATGGCGCGAAGATGTAGGTGCCCTGTCAAATGGAAAGGCTTTCGTAGCCTCGAATGCCATGTTGGGAGGAACTGATGGAGTATGTGGAGTCTCAAACTCGTTGAGAGGTACTGATGGAGTATATAGAGTCTCGAACTGGTTGAGAGGTACTGATGGAGTATACACTGGAGTGTCATGCCTCGAACGTGTATCATCATGAGAAGATTGATGAGAAGCTTCAAATGAAGTGGGCATATTATGCATGCGATAATCTGCATGTACTGCAGTCAAAGTCGATGCAGCTACATCTCTAATACGTGCAATAAACACATCATCACCCAATGTCAATTGATGAATTGATGTCATTCCATGTGCCTACATATAAAAAATTTATGAAGTTGTATGCGAAAGTAAAATCAAAACAACTATTTGAAAGACTTCATGACTGGAAAAAATGAAATTGTACTTACCAATGCCTCAGCAATAGCTCCACGACGAGACATGAATCGTCGTGTAATGCGACGATACCATAGCATATACGGTCGTAAAATTCTAATGGCTCCTCCAATATTTCATCAGTTGCAATATTGGAAGCACGTTCGTTCCACGTGCGGAGACATAAGCACTATGTTCTGCACTCCAATCCTTATCCGTTTTCCCTCTCAAGTCAATCTTATGTAGCTCCATGCTTGTGCTATGTAAAGGTGGTATCCTTTGTTTCAAACCGAATTGTCGCATGACTCTATCAGGATTATACATTTCGACAACACAAAAGAAAAGCAAAGGTGCCCTCGTTCGCTAAATAGCACGACCACCGTACAAATACGCAGCAGGTCCCTTATAACTGTCTCAGAATACGGTTCCCAAATTACCTGAAGTTATAAAAAACAACTTGAAATGAATAAAATTCGCATTTCACCATTGTAGAATAGGGTATTTGGAAAAAATGATTAAGTATATTTCTTACTTCATCGGGTGCTTGCATGTCAATCATTTCTCTGTATTTTGTCGCACGTGCATTGATGTTCCAAAGTGGTCTCCAAGGCATGTCTCCACCTATAAAAATGTACAAAACAACACAAAGCATGCATGAATGTACATGTAGATAAATATACTCAAATTGAAATTACTATGTTAAAAAATACTAATTACCTATGACCAAATGGAGGAGGTGGAAATAATTCTTCGTTTGGTATGATGTCGTCTCGAATATGCCCTCTCATTATTGGTGCAAGAAAAGGCAACCTATCCCATGCCCATAATTGCAATAATATGACTGGGACTGCAATCTCTGCTCCATCAACGTCTACTGTAAGACACAATTGTCTATATAGGTGAGCCGTGTTGCACTACCCCAACCGTATTGTCCCGCCGCCTCAAAATCCTCCAAAAATTGCAAATACGTGATGTGAACAAGATTGTTAGACTTGTCTCGCAAATAAAGTTCCTCCAAGAAGTTGTAAGATGTACGCTCTTGCATAACGTTGCACTTCCACATCATCAACATTATTTGGAAGGTTTGAAAACCATCTTGATAGTTGGCAAATTTGGATCCGACCTCTAGTCCTGTTGTTTTCAGGGAATGGGAAGCCTAGTTGTGTCATACATAAGGCATCGTAATCTTGCTCTACACGACCAGTGATTGGTAATCCATCAACAGGTAACCCTAAGATGATTTGTACATCTTGTAGGGTAATAGTCATCTCGCCAACTGGAAAATGAAACGTGTGAGTTTCTGGCCTCCACCTCTCTACAAAGGCAGTAATGAGATGCCAATCAATTGATATGAAACCTATTCGCGCCGTCCCATAAAACCCAGATTCCTGAAGATGCCCAACTATTCGTTGATCCAGTGGGACCAATCGATGTAGTGCATCTGAATTACGCCCGATAGTCAATATACCAGGCTCCTATGGAAAACGAGATTTAAGTTACATTAGTTAAAATGTAGCTACGAAGCTATAAAATTATGCAAACAGGCGAAAAGAAGTACTACCGGTCCATTCCAAACGCGAGTAGATCTATGTAGAGCTTGCATAGTCAACACCGAATCATCTATAGGGCCAGGATCCATATCGCGCTAGAACCCCAAATCATTAACAATGTTGTCATTAATTCCATAAACCAATGAAGAAACAATACAAGTAGCGATACATTCCATTCAAGAAACAATAAAGTTAAAACAAAAGTGTGCGAATAATATGAAAACATGGTTTAATTGAAACTAAGTTCATGTACCACAAAGTCATAAGAAAGTGATCAAATACAAGGAAAATATAAGTGGATGTGAAACATAAGACTTGAAAGAGCCTTTCACTATGAAGCATTAGGCGGTTGTTCTTGCTGACGACGAGAGCAAGTGCGTCTATTGTGTCCATCCTGCTTACACTTACTACATCGCAGCGTTGTTGGGGTTTCTCTCCATTCCTTCTCTCGTTGCATATGACGTGGCTGTTTCTGATTGCCTCTCCAATCCATCTTAGTGCGCAAACGTCTTGTTTGAGGACGACCTTTTTTGACTCGCTTTCGATATGGATCAGCCAGCAACGTGTGTGGAACTCTAGAGTTAGGCCAATAATCTTCGTGAGGAATGGGTTGGAAATTCGCAGCATAACATTGACTGTACACAGACAATCTGTAGTAAGACTCAATGTACTGACAGTGATCTATGGCAACACTGGCGCAAACTGCTTGAACATGGGAACATGGAATGCCAAAACACTGCCACTTCATACAAGTGCATCTACGAGCCTCCAATTTCACCACTTGCTTGTTAGACCTTTTCTCAAATGATAGCCACGTGGTGCAGTGATGACTTCAAATGTACCATTCTCACGATTCACTAATGTAACATTGTGCCCTCCAGCCGCCTTTCTTCAATGTGACAACTTATTCAAGTGCGCACCTTGTGTACATTTCGCCCCTTCCTAGGGTGCACCTATTTCGTCGCGTCTTTTGTTAAAGTACACCATGACACGATAAAATGTCAGTTGCACTAAAGCGGTGATGTGGTAAAATCGCGCGCCTTTAAGGACCCCGTTAAAACATTATACATTTGTGACAAAAAAAATCTATATATGTATTAGCTTCTAAACGTAATAAATCAAACACATTAAATAAATAATAGTAACAAAATATAGACACAATGAATACCCGCTAGATTTGTAGTCATCCATCAGTATCAATATCTTTTATCGTATGCGTTAGTCCATTGTGCTCGATCAAGGTCATTAAACCACGCAACACATTCCGCATTCATTTGTTGAAGTTCTTTCATGGATGCCTTAAATTTCCGCGGTTGATGTTGTGCACCGGCTAAGTACACCATATCCTTTAATTCTTTGCTCCCGAATCTCATGTTGAAATTACTGCATATGTGACGGAGGCAAAATCTGTGTTGAGCTCTTTCATGGGTCCATCCATTTTGAGGATTGTTCATTGCCAACAATATACCAGGGTGTCGATCAGAAATGACACATATACCATCCCTATCAGTCACATGATGTCGCAAACAAGCTAAACCATCCCCAGCTGTCTTGACTTTCCTCATCAACAATGGCAAATGCTAAAGGAAATACATGACTATTACTATGAACAACAAGTGGCTATTAGGAGTTTTTGTTTGTATTTTCCATACAAGAATGTGCCATCAATTTGTATAATTGGTCGCAATGTCTAAAACCCGCAATAGAATGTGCAAATGCCCGAAAAACTCATTTGAATACAACCTCATTGTTGGCATTAGGCTCGCCATGCCTCCATTCCACACGTGTCCCTGGATTGCTTTCTTGAAGAGCGGCCATCCACCGCGGCAACATTTTATACGATTCTTCCCAATCTCCAAAGACTTTAGCAATTGCTTTCTTATTCCCCAACCAAACTTTTTTATAATGAACATCATAACTGAATTTGTCCTTGATAATCTGATGAAGCACTGGAACTGAGATGGACGGATCTCTTCTCACCACATTTTCTACTTCACGGCATATAACGGTGGAGTCCAAATGAGCATGATCCTTGGACAGTTTAGCATAGATACATGTATGTGGTCCTGCATATTGCGATCTCAAACATTCCATGGGATTTTCTTCTCGAACACCGCAACCTCCAAGTACATCCATCTAAATATTTCTTACAACGGACAATCCATACATTAGGTGTAGAATGAGTTACCACAAATCGCATGTGTCCTTTGATGCTATACAATTTCACGGCATGCTGGATATCTACTTTACACATGAACCGCATGCCTTTCTCAAATTCTGATGCCTCATTCCATAAAGACCTAGAAGGGATCATTGCATTCTCATAGATGGGTCGCATTGCCTCACTACTCAATTCCATAAATACAGAAGAAAGTACGACAAATTCACCTACACCCACGTTCGCACCATCAATTCCAGCAACATCTTCATCGAAAAAATCATCGTTACCATATTCGTTCGAAATTGGAGGACAAGATAATGAGTCATCATCGGCTATGACTCGATTTAATGTATATCGAATCATGCCATCATCAACATGATGAGCATCAACCCCTTCATCATCTACATCATCATCGCTACTCTCTTCACTAGTATCTCCGTCACTACCACAATAGTCATCATCTTCCTCAGTATTCATATCATCACAGGAACGAGCATCCTCGTCCATTTCGGGATTTGCGGTCATCAAAGGCGATGCACAATAACTATGTTCAAAAATTGGTTGAGTACTAGGTCCAGCTCCATAATCTACCACTATATTACAATTGGAACTATTATACGATTGCATCGGAACTAAATCTAAAAATAGCTCCATGCAATTTGGTGGTGGAAATTCTGCCACAATCTCCCAAGCATCTTTCAGAGTCGATTCATCATCTATTCGCAAAGGGACATAGTTGAACGTTCCAGTTCTAATGTGCACATGATATCGATATGTCATGTTTAATATCATTTTTTCAAAGTGTCTATCTCCAAGGAATTACGAGATAAAACTCACAAGTTCCTCGTACCCTAAACCCATCTTCGATCCGAGATGTCGAATAGGCGGTTTCGTGTATGAAATCCCTGATGGTCCATCAACCATGACACCATTCATATAGCACACCAAAGTTACTTTTCGATCAACCATTATTGAATCTATATATGTAAAATATAATTGTTAATCAATAGAAGTAATAATTAATACACTCACTTAGCACAAATATAAAAAGTTGGTCTTGATTAGTCTAAGCAATTGTACTAAAGGAGCATTCAACAATAGCAACAATTAATATTAACTAAAATTATATTTCACATTAATTAAGATATACTACGAAGGAGCATCCATAAGAGATTTACAAATTTATTTAAATATATAATATATAATTAATTATGTGCGTGAAACAATCTTTTGCTCTTTCACAATATGATGAAAGTCATTTTTAACTGTACCAAATATGTGACTCGCATTCAGTGACTTCAGTTTCAACGTACAGAGACACAAGTTAATTAGCATATATAGACACAAGTTAATTTGCATCAAAGGACCTTACATTAGCCATTACTGAAACAATATATTATCATTATGGCATGCAACTACTGGTAATGTTGGCATTGAATTAAATTGGCCTATAACACTGTTATGCATTAATTATTATACTGACATATGAGATACAATATTGTTCTCAATGCAATAGATTTCAATAAAGCAACAAGAAGATCTGATTTTTCGTTGATATTTTCGGTTATATTTTCGGTGTTATTGGATTGCAAAGTTTGGCATTCGTAAGAGTCATGAATATCTTATGCAAATTTCTCTGTTATAAATTAACTTAGTTTAGTCGCTAATCTAAATAAAAAACGTCAATGATGTATATAAGTCATGATATATATATATATATATATATATATATATATATAATATCATGCGAAAATTGCTTATTATCATTGGATTTTAATTCACTATATTAATTTATGAGACTCCAAGGAAAATGCCTTTTTAGAACTAATTCATCAATGAACACAATTGAAAGAAGATTTTTACCAATACAAACGAGACCGGTTGTGAAGGCGAGTAGTGACAGCGAGAGGCAATGACCACCAGCGGGAGGCGAGCAAAGCCGGCGGGAGGCGAGGAGTGACCGGCGGGAAGGCTACCAAGCGAGCGCCGGCGAAGAGGCGATTCGATTCGCGCCTGGGAGAAGACCACCAACGCAGCGAAGCGAGCAGCAGCAGCCGCCGCAGTAGGAGCGATCATGCGGCGATCGCGATGAGCGCGAAGGCAGCAGCGAGCGGCGGAGGCGGCGGCGGCGGCGACAGTGCACTCAACCACAAGGAGTCGCCTCAACGTTCCAACGACCGGCGGGATACGGACCACGGAGGGCGGACGACCGATCTTACAAGCGCCGGACGGGAGATGGATGCGGAGGCGGTCGCCGGAGAGATGAAAACGAAAGGGGAATTGAAGGAGATGGAGGGGGTTGGGGTTTGAAGTTGGGGTTTTGTTGCAGCAAAAAGGTGACCTCGGGTCACGATTTCCATAGGATGGAAATCGTGACCAAAACCAGGAGTGATGATGTGGCGGTGACGTGACAATAAATATGTTAGTTTGGTAAAAAAATTTGTGGGTGTGTTGGGTTGATCAAAATTTTGCCCATGTGTGCTAATCAAGTAAAAAGTCCGGTATCTGAGAAAAAGTTAACTTAAAAATATCTCATCCCTTAAGAAGGTGTTGAAGAGTGTGACAGAGACTTTCATCTAACGAAAGAAAGAAACAAGGGCATGTCGTTGGCACAGTACTATATATGTTCATGATTCACGTGTATGTATTTTTGCCTACCTACCCTAACAGTGTCATTTAATTGACTCTTATTAATTTTCTCCATTTATTTTAAGAAGAGGAAGTACTTCGCTCACTAGTAAGGAAAGTGACACCATCACACCACATAGACACCACATAGTGGTAACATAAACATAAGCATAATGCATGTGTTTTTGGTTTTCTTTCCACAAAGATGAATTAAAAAAAAAAAGATTTCGACTGCAATTGAGAAGTCGCATTCTAGCATAACTTTCCTAACATTTGCGTCCCCTATCTCACGCTGGCCCATGCTATAAAGGCCATATTAGTACTCTATGCTCCATATAATTAAAGACTCAAACAACTATATAGCAAATATGTACATGCAGTAACCAACCGTTTGGTGTGGTGGTGTGAAGTGGTTGAGACCTATTAATTAATTATTCAATCACTTGGG
Source organism: Stephania cephalantha (assembly GCA_039657325.1). Taxonomy (NCBI): domain Eukaryota; kingdom Viridiplantae; phylum Streptophyta; class Magnoliopsida; order Ranunculales; family Menispermaceae; genus Stephania; species Stephania cephalantha. Next base: position 53,137,581 of record CM077572.1, read on the forward strand.
CCCTTTATGAGGAATTACGTTTAAATCTCCTAATTTTTTTAAGCAATACCTTTTAAGATTTAGCTACGGCCTTTTTCCCTGATTATCGGGAGTTTTCTGTTTGCACTTTTTGACGTTGGGCAGCGTCTTTAGACCATTCTTTCATGTTCATATCATTATTTTGTAAATAGAATGGGGGTAAACAGCCCCTCGTGCACTGTACAATTCCCCTTTCGTGGTTTTATACAACTTTCTCGAGCTTGCCTTCAATTCTCAAAAAATAAAATAAAATTATAGGGTACTGGGATGTGTATTACGTGAAATATTTACAAGTAATCTTGAAGACGTCAACAACAACAACAACAACATAACCTCAGTCACAAATTAATTTGGGTCGGCTACATAGATCAAACTCCTCTATCATGCTCGATTTAGTACACGTCAATATAAAAAAAAAAAGTGCAGTAAAAATAGATTACCCTTGTGTCGTCTAATTATAAATGCAGAGTAGCTTTATTGATTTAATATATAATTAACCACCAAGAATTCACGTTTCACCATCTAATAATTGTGGGGTAATTTTTTTATTTTATTTTTTAATTTGATTGGAAAGAAATAACTTTTACACCCACCAAAGTTTGATATCATGATCTTTTTACTTTCAAATCTCATATCAAATTATTGAGCTACTTAATTGATTAATTGTGGGTAAAAATTGATTTCTTATGAGAAAAATAAAGATCATATAAATCTCTTTTTTTTTTTTAATTGAAAAAACGATCATATCCCCTATAAATAGGTGTCAAAGAGTGTAACGCGCGTAACCTTTAAAGAAATAAACAACAGTGCATGTCATCATCAGCACGTACGGTACAATGTTCATGTGCATGAATCATGTATGTATATATATTGGCCAATCTAATGTCGTTTAATTTTAACTTTCATTTTCCACTTTTATTTTGAAAAGTTTATACACTAATGGCATGTTCGCTTCACCGTCTTAGGTCGGATTAGCCACACTGGACTGGTTAATTCGGTGTTCACTTGGAGAATTAACTAGGCCACGGGATTAGTTAATGGGCATGAGAGGGGACTAAACAATACCACCAATTTTGGTGGGATTAGCTAATCCAATGGGTGGTTATTGGAGATTACCAATTTACCCCTCACATTACTACCCATCTTCAACGAATCCCCTGCTTCACCGATTCCTCGCTCCAGCACCACTGCCTCACCGAATCACCACTGCTTGCTGGAGAAGGAGAGGAGGAAGTGAGGAGGAGGAACCACATTTCGTCGCCAGCGCTGTCGTGAAGAAGAAGACGCAGGTGCTTGCGAGAAGGAGAGGAGGAACTGAAGAGGAGGAACCCTGATGAAGAACATAGCCCTAGCAGCAGATTGAGCTTGCGATGGAAGGAAGGAAGAAGGGGATGAACGCGTTAATGAACCAGGTGAGGAGGCGTGAATGAACCAGGTGAGAAGGGGTGAGGAGGCGTGAGTGAACCAGGTGAGGAGGCGGCGTGAATGAACCAGGTGAGGAGGCGTGAATGAACCAGGTGAGGAGGCGTGAATGAACCAGGGGAGGCGTGAATGAACCAAGTGAGGAGGTGGCGATGGAACGACCACACAATGTGTGAAAATGAGGTGAGGAGGTGTTACTTATGCAAGGGTATTTTGGTAAATGTACCATTACAACCACATTTAATCCCAACCTTAAAACTCCCAACCAAACAAGATACACAAATGAGACTAAACCATCTAAACCCATGTGTTAGTCCCATCACAAATTAATCACATGCCCTTATGACTCACTAAAATGTGAAGCGAACAGGCCATAAATGTGAAGCGAACATGCTATAAGAGAAGGGGGAAGTTTGAAAAGTAAGGAAAATGACGCAACATAGTATTAGCAAATACTATTGTGTACATGCCTAACTTCTTCTTTTTTTTTTTTTTTCGAGGACGCATGCGCGTAACTTCACCATTGTGCGTGCAACTACTTTTTAGTTTTAGAAGGCACTATCATGGGATGCATGGTCCATGTGGACTTCAATATCTTTCACACCATCATATATAGGTCTAGTATTTGTAACAACAAAAGCAAAAAATGTATGTACTTAGGACCATATATATAATATATTATTAATTAGGCGACAAAAGTATCGTTGCTAGCTTGTCACTAATGACTCGTTCTTCTATAATTTTAGCAACATTTTTTTTTGGATAGGAATTTTAGCAACAAATTTAAGTTTTATATATGGCAGAAGTTGTAAGGAGTACTGGATGTTTTGCGGCTAAAAGAGGCTTTCAGAAACAATGGAAATTAATTACATCTAACAACAATTTACTAGTTAAGTAAAAAAACAAATTACTAGCAAGATTTATGCAATAATATTTTAACTTTTGATTTTGACAAAAACATCATAATTAATTAACCTTTAATTAAATTTCTTGCAGTTGTATCAATCAGCATTATTTGAGTGCAATATTCTGGCTACTTGAGAATGTTAAAAATAATATATGCATACACCAGGGGATGCTCATATGATGTGATTTTTTAGCATATATATATATATAATCAATTAAGTGACCCTTCATCATTTTTTTTTAGGAATGGAGACAAGCTCCAGAAAGTTGTATTACTCACAAAGATTTATATACAATACCCTTCATTACTTTTATTTTCGTTGACATATAACTGATAAATGATAATACTTTTTTGGATTAACCATGTGTATTTATACACTTATCTGCACTAGCTAGTTTCATGGGCCATATATGAGATTGCGGAAAGAGATCGTCAGTGGCTCGACGTTTAGCTTTCGTGGGGAATCGAACTCGAGTCTGTGCGCCTAACCCATAGAACTGATAGTTAAATGATAATAGTACAATTTGCAAAAAATTGAAATGTTATGATACAAAAAATAATATTTGCCTATTAGCTAGGCCTTGAAAATGAAGTTTCATAATAAAAATTGAGGAATGTACCACATAATATTTTTTTGAGAGAAAATGTACTATATGTTGTAAATTAAGTTGTAAGCCAACTAGAACTTAAGTTGGACTTGCTAGAGACTTAAATATAGAAGGCATAAACTAAAAACTACTAGAACAAGTAGAGAATAAAAGACATGAGAGAAGAGAGCTAGAGATGAGAATGTAGAGATTTCATTCATACATTGGTGTGTTCTTTACAAGTGAAGGAACCCCCTTATATAGGCCCTTAGTCATGATGAGAATAAGTACTTGCACAAAGTGTGCAAGTTACACCAAAGTCTCATGTCATACATGATTACAAGTTACATGACAATACATGGACAAGTGATTATACATTGGAGTTGAATACAAGTTATGTAGAGTGTACAAGTTACATTCAATGTAGAAGTCATACTTGATGTTACAATTCAGTGTGAGAGTCATGCTTGACAATGTGATCATTCATAAGCTTGGTTAAAGGGTCATCCAATTTACAACACTCCCCCTTGGATGACACTTGTTGAGAGAATATGCCTCGTTAAAACTTGTACTAGAAAAATTATGTGGGAAAAATCTAGTATAGGAAAAAGAGTACAATGTTCTCGTCAATCTTGATTTGTAGTATAATATTGTTGATTGCCTCATTAAAAACCTTGCTAGGAAAACCCAGTAAGACAAAACCATAGCTAAGGAAAAGAGTGCAACACATTGATACACTTAGAGATAATATAAATGTCTCATTAAAACCTCTACTAAAAAAACCCCGTGGGAAAAAATTTAGTATAGGAAAAAGAGTACATTAATTGCTCTCATAATTTATTAATTTATTTATTTTTATATGAAGTATAATAATGTTAGGATTGCTTCATTAAAAACCTTGCTAGAAAAACCCAGTGGGATAAAACAATAGCGAAAGAAAAAGAGTGCAATACACTAATCAATCTAGATACAGAGTTTTAATATTGTTAGAATTGCCTCATTAAAAACCTTTGCAAAGAAAACCCAGTGGGATAAAACCATAGCACAGGGAAAAAGAGTGCAATACACTAACCAATAACTCATTTTGATTCTCCCCCTCATGTTCACATGGGTGAGACATCTTGTGCATTTTGTTGCACATGGACATCGTTTTCTATATGAACCATTTAATGCTGAAGCATATGATTGTCACTCTTTTGTATATAATACTTGCATCAAGTAATTGATTCATAACTTGTTGCTACTGAATGATCATTTGAACTTCGAGTTCATATTAATTTATACATGGATCATAATACAACAAATTTAATGCAATTTGATGTGTTTCAAGCAATTTCACGTCATTCCTTTTGAATTGGCTTATATCTCCCCCTAATGGTGGGAAAATTGCTTCATCAAAGTGACAATTAGCAAAACTTGCTATAAATAAATTCCCTATTAGGGATCGAAGACATCTTATAATATGATTGATGGAGAGTTAAATCAATATAAGTCACCTATTGATTTGCCTTGAGATAATCTTCAGCTGATAAAAAAAATCTAGTTCGATAAAGGATGTCCGTGAGAATTTACGATATTTTCGCATTATTGATGATTATGGATAATCAAATAGAACTTTCCACATTATGAATGTCATTTGATTTATGATGACATTCATTTTAATGTGCCTTATATATTCCAGAAGTTAAAGCCGGGAATATTATACTCTGATTAAATCATATTCATATAGATAAATTTTCTATTATTCTGAGTAGACTTCTTCTGAACAAGACATTAACAATAAAATTGTTGTATCAGATTTTGTCATATTTAGGTCACGATTTAAACACATCTCGATGTGCCTGTTTTATCAAGCCATTTTCAATGATAAAATTCAAATATTTTGCCTTTGATTTTGAAGGCATGGTAAAGATCACAAAAATATTCGGGTATATATATGACAATATTTAGGCAAAATAGCATTTCATATATGACCAAAAAAATGTCACAATTATGAGCGCTCATTGTCAATAATTATTTGCCCTTTGTAGTGGTGCACCACTTTTATTCCAATTTTTGGTGGAATTGTCAATACGACCTTTACCTGATATTTTCACCTTTTTTCACGTCCATAAATTTATTATTGCGATCACGATCATTATATGCAACATATGCTTCTTAATTTGAAGCTGAACTAATTGGACGGAATCGATATTATATTTATAATATCTCAATTATTTTACTCAGCTACCATGAGACAAGAAATCAATCCTTAATATTTATTGGATTGACGTTCGCACTCGATATTTGTTGCAGCAATAAATCGAGGCGGGTCACGTGACCTTTTTTTATTGTCTCATCAGTCATATTTCCACATAGCCTCAACATAGAGGTAATTAAAATTGTGGAATTATAATTAATATTTGACTGATTAAATTTTGTAGCTTGAGACTCAACCGCTCATTTTGAGCTTCTGGAGCAGTACCTTTTTTGGTATTTATATATTTATAACTCCATATGGTGAAAATATATATAAAGTGAAATATTCACTTTTCAAATCTCTAAAGAGATATTGACAAATGATTTAAATTTTGTATAACACAACATAGTCTTACATAGATGTTTTATTCACACATTATAGTATCTAATTGTCATTACAAGTAATTCTTGTCGGTAATATAATAAGACAACAAGTTCAACTATGGTTGAATACTATTTTGAAAATAAATTTAATATAAAATAGTTTTCCCCTTTTTTATGTAAAAACATAACATATGATTAAATATATGTTCACAACTTGATTCATTAATAAACAAAATGTAATATTCGTATGAGTTGGTGGGACAACCTCCAGGTTGGGTGGCGAGACATAGTCTACTTAATACCATGTCTCCTCGAACGGGATAACCCGTCTCCCTTTCAATGTTTAGCTTTACCGGGGACAAGGCTTACCCACTATCAACTCAAACTTTTAGCATTATTTGTATTATAAAATCAAGAATAGAACGATAACTAATCGTTTGTAGTTTTAAGATAAAAACTATATGTCACACATCGACTTTTGATTTCTGATGTAGAAGATCGTACAAGACGCAACTACAGAGCATACTTTCGCAATCGGTGACGTTATAATGCATAGTATATGAATAAAATATGCATATAGAAGTTATACATGTAATAAAAGGAAGCAACCATGATAATATAGAAATAATTGAACTTATTTAAATAACAAAAGCTATACCTTCCTAGCTTTGTCTCCTTAATAAACCTTCTTGAACTTCAAGATCTCCTTAATGCTATAGCAAGCTCGTGATAACGTATTGTAAATTGAGTTGGAACTTGCTAAGAACTAACTATAAGCAAGTATGTGTAGTAGTAAAGGGAAGTCACCCTTGTGTCATCCAAAGAAAATCTCATCATCACACAAACCAAGTAGTTCTCTTGGTTTGGTATGTGAGAAAAAGTTAAACTTAAAAATATCTCATCCCTTAAGAAGGTGTTGAAGAGTGTGACAGAGACTTTCATCTAACGAAAGAAAGAAACAAGGGCATGTCGGTGGCACAGTACTATATATGTTCATGATTCACGTGTATGTATTTTTGCCTAGCTACCCTAACAGTGTCATTTAATTGACTCTCATTAATTTTCTCCATTTATTTTAAGAAGAGGAAGTACTTCGCTCAGTAGTAAGGAAAGTGACACCATCACACAACATAGACACCACATAGTGGTAACATAAACATAAGCATAATGCATGCGTTTTTGGTTTTCTTTCCACAAAGATGAATTTAAAAAAAAATGATTTCAACTGCAATGGAGAAGTCGCATTCTAGCATAATTTTCCTAACATTTGCGTCCCCTATCTCACGCTGGCCCATGCTATAAAGGCCATATTAGTACTTGATGCTCCATATAATTAAAGACTCAAGCAACTATATAGCAAATATGTACATGCAGTAACCAGCCATTGATTGGTGTGAAGTGGTTGGGACATATTAATTAGTTATTCAATCACTTGGGCCCTTTACGAGGACTTAAGTTTAAATCTCCTAATTTTTTTAAGCAATATCTTTTAAGATTTAGCTACGGCCTTTTTCCCTGATTATTGAGAGTTTTCTGTTTGCACTTTTTGACGTTGGGCAGCGTCTTCGTACCATTCTTTCATGTTCATATCATTATTTTCTAAATAGAATGGGGGTAAACAGCCCCTCGTGCACTGTACAATTCCCCTTTTGTGGTTTTATACAACTTTCTTGAGCTTGCCTTCAATTCTCAAAAAAAAAAAAATTATAGGGTACCGGGATGTGTATTATGTGGAATATTTACAAGTAATCTTGAAGACGTCAATATCAACAACAACAACAACATAACTCCAGTTTCAAATTAATTGAGGTCGGCTTCATATATCAAACTCCTCTATCATGCTCGATTTAGTACACGTCAATATAAAAAAAATGCAATAAAAATAGATTACCCTTGTGTCGTCTAATTATAAATGCATAGTAGCTTTATTGATTTAATATATAACCACCAAGAATTCATGTTTCACCATTTAATAATTGTGGGGTAATTTTTTTATTTTATTTTTTAATTTGATAGGAAAGAAATAACTTTTACACCAACCAAAAGTTGATCTCATAACTTTTTTACTTTCAAATCTCATATTAAATTATTGGGCTACTTAATTGATTAATTATGGGGTAAAAATTGGTTTCTGTTGTAAATTAAGTTGGAACTTGCTAAGAACTAGAGAAGGAAAATAAAAGACTAAGAACTTCTATTACTACAAACTACTACTACAAAGGAGAAGAGAAGAAATGAGATAGTTGGAATGAGAAGTTTTCATTCAACTTGGTGTGTGAATTACAATGGGGTTGGCACCCTTTATATAGGCCATTCGGTGATGATGATAATTGTACTTATACAATGTGTACAAGTTATACATACACCACAAGTCATACAACACATCACAAGCAACATAGACAATACATGGAAGAGTTGGTGTACATTGGAGATGATTACAAGTTACATGACAATACATAGACAAGTGGAGGTACTATTAAGTGAGAAATACAAGTTACATGACTACACAATATGTTGGTGTACATGCATGGTCATCCATATTCCACAACACTCCCCCTTGGATGACACTTGCTTATAGATTGTGCCTCGTTAAAACTTCTACTAAGAAAAACCCCGTGGGAAAAAATATAGTAAAAGAAAAAGAGTACACTATTCTCATAAATAATAAGATGGGTATAATATTGTTAACATTGCCTCATTAAAAACCTTGCTAGGAAAACCCAATGGGATAAAACCATAGCTAAGGGAAAAAAAGTGCAATACACTAATCAATAACTCCCCCTCATGTGAACATGGGTGAAACTTGTTCAGTTTCTTTACTTGCAATGTCTTTAAGTTTACGCAAGCCAATATCATATGTAAGCCTTTTAAATGTCGCAGTTGGTAAGGCTTTTGTGAATAAATCAGCAAGATTATCACTCGATCGGATTTGTTTGACATCAATTTCACAATTCTTCTTAAGCTCATGCACATAAAAGAATTTTGGTGAAATATGTTTTGTTATGTCCCCTTTTATGAATCCTTTACTTAATTGTGCAATACATGCTGCATTATCTTCATATAATATGGTTGGAGAATCTTTTATTGAAGGCAATCCACATGATTCTTGAATATGTTCAATCATGTTTCTCAACCATACACATTCACGACTTGCTTCATGAATTGCAAGTACTTCAGAATGATTGGAAGAAGTAGCAACCATAGTTTGTTTTACTAACTTCCATGATACAACAGTATTACCACAGGTGAATACATATCCCGTTTGAGAACGGGCCTTGTGGGATCAAGATAAGAATCCAAAGATCAAGATAACCTTGGAGACTCATTTTACCCCTCTCGAGTAAAATAAACCCATGTCACTTGTTCCTCGAAGATATCGAAAAACATGTTTAACACAATTCTAATGTCTTCGAGTTGGTGAAGAGTCTGTATCTTGCAAGTAGGTTGACAAAGAAAAGCAATGTCAGTCTTGTACAATTTGCAAGATACATAAGTGCACCAATTGCACTTAAATATGGTACCTCCGGACCAATTAGCTCTTCATCACTTTCATGAGGTCGAAATGGATCCTTATTCACTTCAAGTGATCTGACAACCATTGGAGAGCTCAATGGATGTGCCTTGTCCATATAAAATCTTTTTAATATTTTTCAATATAATTTGATTGATGGACAAGTACTCCACTTGAAAAATGTTCAATTTGCAAACCAAGACAAAGTCTTGTTTTTCCAAGATCTTTCATCTCGAATTCCTTTTTCAAGTATTTGGATGTTCTAACGATGTCGTCGTGGTTTCCCACTATATTTAAATCATCAACATATGCAACAATAATCACAAATCCTGTTGATGATCTTTTAATGAAGACACATGGGCAAAGCGGATTATTTACATATCCTTCTTTCAGTAAATAATCACTAAGACGTTTGTACCACATTAGTCCGGATTGTTTCAATCTGTACAAAGACCTTTGTAATTTTATAGAATGCATGTTATGAGGTTTTGATTTTATTTCTTCGGATATTACAAATCCTTCAGGGATTTTTATATATAGCTCATGTCTCAGGGATCCGTATACAGATATCTTCAGTAACGACATCCATTAAATGCATATCAAGCCCTTCGAAGCGCAAGGCTTATCAAGAACCGAAATGTGATTGCATCTATAACAGGAGAATAAGTTTCCTCATAATCGATGCCAGGTCTTTGTGAGAAACCTTGAGCTACAAGTCTTGCTTTGTACCTTGTAACTTCTTTTTTTTTTCGTTTCTCTTTCGTACAAATACCCATTTATATCCAACAGGTTTTACGCCATCTGGCGTTTGAACAATCGGTCCAAAAACCTCTCGTTTCCTTAACGAGTTTAGCTCGCTTGGATAACATCTTGCCATTTTTGCCAATCGGTCTTTTTCGACATTCGTCCACTGATCGTGTTTCTGGATCATCATCATTTTCACATATTTCAAAGGATACATTGAAAGCAAATATATCATCAGGAACAATTTTATTTCGATCTCAAATCTTACCAGAGTTTAAATAATTTATTGAAATATCATTATTTTCATCTTTTTCCTCTTTTTCTAGAGGCAGTTGTTCATCGTCAGAATCAACTTGTTCTGACAAATTCTTATCAAATGATTCTTGTGCTTTCTCATGAGTATTTTGATTTGTATTTATTTTTACTCCTGTTTCCCTCTTTCGATGAATTGTATCCTTTGAACCAACTGGTCTTCCATGCTTTAAGCGTTTCGTTGGTTCTTGTGTATATCACATATACACATATACATGGGGTTGGCACCCTTTATATAGGTCATTTGGTGATGATGATAATTGTACTTATACAATGTGTACAAGTTATATATACACCACAAGTCATACAACACATCACAAGCAACATAGACAATACACGGAAGAGTTGGTGTACATTGGAGAGGATTACAAGTTACATGACAATACATAGACAAGTGGAGGTACTATTAAGTGAGATATACAAGTTACATGACTACACAATATGTTGGTGTACATGCATGGTCTTCCATATTCCACAACACTCCCCTTTGGATGACACTTAATTAGAGATTGTGCCTCGTTAAAACCTGTACTAGAAAAATCATGTGGGAAAAAAAATCTAGTATAGGAAAAAGAGTACAATGTTCTCGTCAATCTTGATTTGTAGTATAATATTGTTGATGCCTCATTAAAAACCTTGCTAGGAAAACCCAAGTGGGATAAAACCATAGCTAAGGAAAAGAGTGCAACACATTGATACACTTTGAGAGAATATATATACGCCTCATTAAAACCTTTACTAGAAAAACCCTGTCGGGAAAAAATCTAGTATAGGAAAAAAGTACATTGCTCTCATAAATTTTTTATACGGAGTGTAATAATGTTAGGATTGCCTCATTAAAAACCTTGCTAGGAAAACTCAGTGGGATAAAACCATAGCGAAAGGAAAAGAGTGCAATACACTAATCAATCTAGATAAAGAGTTTTAATATTGTTAGAATTGCCTCGTTAAAAACCTTTGCAAAGAAAATTCAGTGGGATAAAACCATAGCAAAGGGAAAAAGAGTGCAATACACTAACCAATAACTCATTTTGATTCTCCCCCTCATATTCACATGGGTGAGACATCTTGTGCATTTTGTTGCACATAGACATCGTTTTCTATATGAACCATTTAATGTTGAAGCATATGATTGTCACTCTTTTATGTATAGTACTTGCATCAAGTAATTGATTCATAACTTGTTGCTACTGAATGATCCTTTGAACTTTGAGTTCATATTAATTTATACATGGATCATAATACAACAAATTTAATGCAATTTGATGTGTTTCAAGCAATTTCACGCCATTCTTTTTGAATTGGCTTATATCTCCCCCTAATGGTGGGAAAATTGCTTCATCAAAGTGACAATTAGCAAAATTTGCTATAAATAATTTCCCTATTAGGGATCCAAGGCATCTTATAATATAATTAATGGAGAGTTAAATCAATATACGTCTCCTATTGATTTGCCTTGAGATAATCTCCGGCTGATAAAAAAAAATCAGTTCGATAAAGAATGTATGTGCGAATTTACGATATTTTCGCATTATCGATGATTATGGATAATCAAATAGATCTTTCCATATTATGAATGTCATTTGATTTATGACGACATTCGTTTTAATGTGCCTTATATATTACAGAAGTTAAAGCCGGGAATATTATACTCAAATTAAATCATATTCATATAGATAAATTTTCTATTATTCTGAGTAGACTTCTTCTGAACAAGACATTAACAATAAAATTGTTGTCTCAGATATTGCCTGAACATTAGCCTCGCTAAGTTTGAATTCGAGAAATATTCACTTTTATATTATCATGTACATGCATGTAGCATGATACACAAGACATAAACTCATCGCCCATATTTAGGTCACGATTTAAACACATCTCGATGTGCCTGTTTTATCGAGTCATTTTCAATGATAAAATTCATAATATTTTGCCTTTGATTTTGAAGGCATGGTAAAAGTCACAAAAATATTCGGGTATATATATGACAATATTTAGAAAAAATAACATTTCATATATGACCAAAAAATGTCACAATTATGAGCGCTCATTGTCAATAATTATTTGCCCTTTGTAGTGGTGCACCACTTTTATTACAATTTTTGGTGGAATTGTCAATACGACCTTTACCTGATATTTTCACATTTTCCACGTCCATAAATTTATTATTGCGATCATGATCATTATATGCAACATATGCTTCTTAATTTGAAGCTGAACTAATTGGACGTGAGCGATATTATATTTATAATATCTCATTATTTTACTTAGCTACCATGAGACAAAAAATCAATCCTTAATATTTATTGGATTGACATGCGCACTCGATATTTGTTGCAACAATAAATCGAGGCGGGCCACGTGACCTTATTTTTATTGTCTCATCAGTCATATTTCCACATAGCTTCAACATAGAGGTAATTAAAATTGTGGAATTATAATTCATATTTGACTGATTAAATTTTGTAGCATGAGACCCAGCAGCTCATTTTGAGCTTTTGGAGCATTACCCTTTTGGTATGTATATATATAACTCCATAAGGTGAAAAGATATATAAAGCAAAATATTCACTTTTCAAATCTCTAAAGAGAAATTGGCGAATGATTGTGTATAACACAGAGTTTTGCATATATGTTTTATTCACAAATTGTAGTATCTAATTGTCATGACAAGAATTATAATAAGGTAACAAATTCAACTATGGTTGATTAATATTTTGAAAGTAAATGTAATATAAAATAATTTTCTTATTTCTTTTATGTAAAAAACATAACATATGATTAAGTATATGTTCACAACTTGATTCATTAATAATCAAATGTACTATTCGTATGAGTTGGTGAGACAACCTCCAGGTTGGGTGGCGAGACAAAGTTTGCTTAATACCATGCCTCTCGAACGGGATAATTCGTCTCCCTTTCAATGTTTAGCTTTACCGGGGACAAGGCTTACCCACTATCAACCCAAATTCATAGTACTATTTACATTATAAAATCAAGAATAGAGCACAACTAATCATTTATAGTATAGAGAAAAAAATTATGTATGTCATATTGACTTTTGATTTCTGATGTAGAAGATCGTCCAAGACGCAACTACAGAGAGCATACTTTCGTGATCCGACGTTACAATGCACAGTGTATGAATAAAGTATATATACATAAATAATGCATGTAACAAAAAGAAATTAACCATGATAACATAAAAATAAATTGAATTTATTTAAATTAATAAGAATTATACCTTCATAGCTTTGTTTTCTTAGCAAGTCTTCTTGAACTTCAAGATCTCCTTTATGCTAGAGCAAGCTCATGCTGATAACGTGTTGTAAATTGAGTTGGAACTTACTAAGAACTAGAGAAGGAAAATAGAAGACTAAGAACTTCTACTATTACAAACTACTACTATAAATGAGAAGAGAAAAATGAGATTGTAGTTGGAATGAGAAGTTTTCATTGAACTTGGTGTGTGAATTACAATGGGGTTGGCACCTTTTATATAGGCCATTTGGTGATGATGATAATTGTACTTATACAATGTGTACAAGTTATACATACACCACAAGTCATACAACACATCACAAGCAACATAGACAATACATGGAAGAGTTGGTGTACATTGGAGAGGATTACAAGTTACATGACAATACATAGACAAGTGGAGATACTATTAAGTGAAAAATACAAGTTACATGACTACACAATATGTTGATGTACATGCATGGTCATCCATATTCCACAACGGAATGTACCACATAATATGTTTTTGAGAGAAAATGTACTATACACTAATTATAGCTTTTTTATGCGGGTCAAAATCCAAAACCCCGTGAAATCTTGAATCCTTGGAGGCTCCAAGCACGTGGGAGGCTCGACTTCTCCACCAAATAACGCGTCGAAATTAACCTTGTAATTAGTAGTGGTACTAGATGTTATTGTAGTTCCTATATATACATATATACTGCAGAGCCCACAAAATGCAAACAACAATATACACAAGTCGATCTGCCAAGCATCTAGCTCTCTACGAAAGTCAAAGGTGATAACTTACTAAAAGGCAATGTATTAAGTCGCGTGTTCAACTCGAGTCACTTGTAATTAAAAAAAAAACACAAGCCGATCTTAATTATAAGTGATGTGGAAGAGTGTGTTATTCTCAAGGAAAATATTAGAATGACGACAACAATGTCACATATCAAAATACATAATTGGTTATCGAGAGCCTTTCATGTAACTTCGACTCGCGTGGTATGCATCAGGATTTGTGTATGTCCGTATCTCGAGGCGTACATTGATGACTCTTGTGAGCCATTGTACGTGTCTTAGTATGTGACTTGATATTGTCATTCTAGCACTTGAGCACGAGGGTATTACTCTCAGAGAAGTGCTAAGAATGACATTAGCCCGCAATGGCGGAACCAAAAAATCTTGTTAGGAGAGAAAAACTTTAACCTTAACTTATTTTTTTCAAACAAAAAAAAATATATTAGTACGAGAAACTAAGCATGAAAAAAAAATTTGACAATACGTAGGAGTACTATAAAGGATCTCGGGGTGCGACCGTATAAAAACTAAGCATAACAAAATTTTTGTTTGACAATACATAAGGGTACTATAGGGGGTCTGGGGGTTAGGGGGCGGTCGCTCCCCTGCCCTCCCCTAGATCCGCCACTGTTAGCATGTCACACCGCAAGACACATTAAATGGTTCACAAGAGCCATCTATGTGTGCTTCGTGATGCGGGCATACACAGATCCCGATGCATAACACGTAGGTCGATGTCACATGATAGGCTTTTGTGAACTAATGTGTCTTACGATGTGACATTGTTGTTGACATTCTAGTATTTTCCTTACTCTCAAGTATTTACATTTTTTCTGCTAAAAAGAAAAAAAAAATATTAGAATGGCAACGGGTAAATCATACCCCAAGACACATATTTGGCTCATAGAATATAAGCCGTCCAAACGGCTTCGACCCACGTATTATGCATCGAGATCTATGTGTATCTGCATCTTGAGGTGCGCACGGATGACTCAAATGCCAGATCTAACTTCTAATTAATGTGACTTACCCTTAATTCGTCATTCTAGGACTTCTTAAAAAAAAAAAAAAAAAAAAAAAAAAAAAAAAAAAAAAAAAAAAGGCGCAAAGCACGTGTTAGTCTTGAATTGGGTGTCAGGGACCTCCTCGGCTCGTAGTCTCGTACAAGTCGAATTAAAAAAGAGAGAGAGAGAAAAAAAAAAAAAAAAAAAAAGAAAAAAAAAGAAGGGCTTTGGCGGTGGAAACAGCAGGTTTCGCGTGGACGCGAATAACACACTGCCGCCCTCGAGGTTCTCGTGTGTCCTAACTACTCTCGCATCCATCCCATGCGTGTCTCAATTTATAACCACCCGTATAATTAAATTCACTTATATATATGTCACACACCTGTACACTCTTATTGTAGTCTTGTAGAACATTTATATATAGCGAGTGATTATAATTAAAGATTAATTAGAGATATGAAAGGCAATATGATGACCATCGAGAGGAGGCTAGGGCATGATAGGCGCCGCCGTCCTCGTCGTAGGCATGGTGTTTCAGTTCCGATAAGTAAGAAATGCCGCGGCGAGCATCTCATTCGCCGTCGTCTTGCTGAGAATCTTCGATACTATAAGCTTCGCTCTATCATACCATCACAAACTAGTAAGGTATGTACGTACATTAATGCAAAACATATATATAAGCGTTATTATATATATATATAATAATAGTAATAATAACAAGGTTAGATATTTTGAAAAACAAAAATATTAAGACTACGTACTATGTTATCCCATTGTGTTTTGAATCTCGAAATACATTAGCTAGCTGCATCTAGCTAGAGAGGTGAACACATGTATATAATTTAATAACATTCCCCATAGTAAATCTAACTATATATAGTTAATTAATCCAGCACTACATATATACTTATTAACAAGTAATTTCTCTCAACTATTATTTATAAATCAACATGCATGTTTACGAATAAATTATCAAATTAAGTACAAGTTTGTTGATGTATGAATGATGAATTACCAGAAAATAAGAAGCCGTGATGATGAAGATGAAGATGAAGTCAGAGCAGCTACTAATACAACACGACTACAAGTGTCAACATTGTCTCCTAATTTGAAGATCCAAGAAGAACAAGTAGTACTAGTAGTAGAGAGAGAAGAATGTGAACCATGTTGTAGTACTAGCAATAGGAGCACCGAAGTGATTTTTGAGAATCCCGAGGAACCGTTCGTACCTACAATCGCTATAAGGGAAATGGAGGGTAATTCTCTGCTGATCAATGCAGTTGTTAACAAGAACGTCTCCTTGACATCTAATCTTTTTCGCATTTTCGAAGAGGAAGAAAATAAGATCGTTGTGTTGTTCGAGAATCAATATAGAACCGAGAGCAACGCGAGCCACACGATTCACCTCGATGTGCAACCGGATTACGATGTCGGCACATTGGAGAAGAAGCTTTGTGCTTGGGCTGGAGAAACTACTCTTCTTCGACGCTTCAATTAAGTCTTAATTGGGTACGTACGTACGTACGTGCATGCTCACAAAAACAAGAAGTTCTTAATTAGGGATTATTTAAGAAGATTCATTAATTTATGGGTTTATTATGGTTAAAATCCAAGTAATTAAAAATCATATATATATATATATATATATTAATTACTCATTTGTTTTGAGCGACAAACAATTTTGCTATTTTGGATAGTATGTGATAAGTTTTTATTGGTACTTTACGAGATTTTGCTAAGATTTGTAATTTTTCTTTTAAGTTCCAATGATTTGATACAGTGATTGGGAGCAAGAGATCGATAATGGGTTCGAACTCCAGTAGTTAGGAATTGACAGCACAAATTAAAGAAGCATGTGTATGTGTCTTATTTTGTTTCTCTGACATGGGGTCTATTGAGTAGTCCTAAAATCACGACGAAGGAGATACCGTAAGTCACATCGATTTGAGACGTGCACAAAAGTGGGCACATATAAATGTCGGTAGATAACATGTGTGTCAAAGCTACATAAACGGCTCTAGCGGGTTATTAATAATTAATGTTTGCTTAGAAAAATATTTCAGCTTCTAAAGTTGGACGTCCTAATTACCTAAATGCAAAATAAAGGGAGAATTGATTTAAAAAGAAATGTTGGAGCTTTTAAAGTGCAATAATGAGAAAATTAAATACGAAACACAAACATGAAGTCAAAAAACAAATATGAAATACAGCATGAACCCGAAAAACAGTCGAAGCATCTCCGGTGATATGGTAAAGAGGCATAAAGGCATCATTTGCGAAAAGACAAGCTTGAAGATGTCACAAGTTTGACTACCACTTAAATCAAAATAAGAAAAGCATTAACCTAAAAAATCTTTTTTTTATCATGCATGACTTTTTTTTTGGTATGAGACCACTCTATATTTGGACTATATATCTAACTACTTCAATCGATTGAAGCAGGGGTAATCAGCCTCTTTCACTTGCACTAGGGCCAACTATTGTTATCCCACTTGACGGAGTGCTTGTTCTAACTTTTATTTGAAGCAGTGGCATAAACTTGATTAGTCGGTACTTAGTAAGTGAGTACATACGTACTTACTATGTTCAGTAGAATATGGAAAATATTAGAATGATGCCCTAGATCGCACTTACTACTACCCACCGTGTTATGAATCTCAAGATTCATAGACTCGCATCTCGATGTAAGCATGAACGATAGATGTAGGGCAAGTGTGCAATCAGGTGTGCCTTTGAGGTATCATTCTAGCATATCCTGCTAGATATAGACCCCTTCGATCCTAAGGGAGTGCTAGACGTACATCACAATGGCGCATTACGTTCTGACAGCCGTGCGATATACTTCAAGATATGCATGCATTGCATCTCGAGGTTCATCGCACGACCATTACACCGCGAATTTTCCTCGATCCTAATGGTCTCTCTCTCTCTCTCCTCTAACTTTACATGCATGGTACTGGTGGTCCCATAGAGAAATAGTTATTTCAATTAATTTATTTGGAATTGTTCAAAGAAAATACTAAAATGACAACAACAATATTACATTTCAAAACATATTGGCTCACAAAAGCTTTTCATACCACCTCGACCCACGTGTTATGCATTAGGATATGTGTATGCACGCATCCCGAAGCGTGCATAGATGACTCTAGCATATGAGCCTTCTCGTTGTTCAAACAAAAAAAAAAAAAGAATTTAATATGTAGCTCTGGTCATATTAAATATTAAATGTTTATAAACATTCTCATCATACATACATTTGTTGGTGTTACATAGTTGACGTGGACAATAGTTGGATCCTCAAACATAAATTTTTACCAAGTTTGCCATTGTCTCCTTCGCCCTGACACCCATTACCCGCTGCGCTGCCATCCTCCCTCCAACGCCACTGCCACCATCCTGCCGCCGATGACGACCGCCGCCCTTAATGCCCCACCTGGCGCTACTCTCACTACCTCCACTCTTCACCACCGCCATCTCAAAAAACACCATTACTGTTGGTTTGCTTGGACACTGCAACACTCCTTACAAAACTCACACTAATCAACAAAGATTCAACCAATATGGGTATGAGTCATTTTGTAATAGAGACACTGCAAACTCTCATCACCACCACCATCTCAAAAAACACCATTGCTACCTTTTCACAGATTCACAATATGGGTATGAGTCTGTAAGAGTTTTTAGGTGCACAATTGAGAGAGTGAACAAAAAGTGCACAAGCTTTTGCAACTTCGTTAATGTCGTCCAAAGAGAGAAAGAATCTCAATCTTTTGATTTCTATTTGAGTTGATATTTGGGTGTTAAGTGCACGGTGATTGAGATGGTCCTCGTATATATGCCCGCTGCATATCCGACTCCGTCATGTTGTAGACAAACGAACACAATTTGTTCATTTCAATATCGAAATTCAAACAAAAAACATGTCTTATAGAGAATTGAAAACACAAGCCCTAAAACATCTAACCCTATATATCATCATATCAAACCCTAAGCAACAAAAAATCATTCACCATCGGCGAAAGTTGGGAAGGGCAAAGATGTGATGAAAGTGGCGGGGTGGAGCAGAGGTGTGACGGACCCATTCTCCCACAAACTGAGCCTCGCCCGGCCTAAGCCCACGTAGACCCCCGAGCTAGTCTCGTAAGGTCAACGCAGGCCTAGTCGGCCTTCTGATTCATCCATATAAGTAAATTCATAATTTTAAGTCGAGTTACTTGTATTTTTCAAGTTTTATAACTTAGCGGAATCAATTAATACGTTAAATAACTCACAATAAAATAAAAGAGTCGGACATCCTAAATGTGGAACCCTGTAAACATGTATATTCATGTATATCTTGTGTCAAGTCTTATAACCAAGCAAAAATATATATATATATATATATGTATCTTTCAACCCAAATAAGTATCCCACATGTGATAACAACATATATAAGTAATACAAAAAAAAAAAACCTACAAAAGTGTGTTGAAGAGGAAGGCCGCTCCGATATCCTCAGAGTAGATCGCCAAGTATTGGCGACTTGCCCTTGCTTGGTTGCGGATCTGCACTCGGTCAAACATAAGAATGTCGAGCCCAGTAAGTAAAAGCCAGTATGATCTAAACAGTAATTCAAAGTAAATAAAGCAGTCTCAAAGTCATGCGGATAGAAATAAAGCTATATGAAATACATGATAATAAGACTGTAAAAAATGAAAGTACATGTAACGACCCTGAAGTTAATTCACCGTTATTAATGACGTGGTTGCAGACGTGGCTGACAGCTCAGACGCTCGTGGGACCCACAGTTAGGCTAGTACGCGCCTCGAGCTAGATAAATAGCTATTTTGCGTGTTAATTTGTTTAATTTGCGATGTATATTGAAATAGAGTAAAAAACATCGCAATGTGTGTATTTATATTATATTTGACGTGCGAGACTGTGTGTTAAGTATTCACCTCGATATGCGTAAAATGATAAAATGAGTTAAAGAATAATATGTAATGTAGGCTAAAAAACTTAATACTAGGTCGGGGAAATAATACACACATAAAATGAATAAAACGAGTTAAATAATAATATGTAATGTATATTTGGTCCTCGAAAATTAGAGACGGAATAGCAACGGAATCTCTGAATTTCGTTGCTAATCCGTCTCAATTCCGCTTTGTTTAGTCTTCAAACCTAAGCTCAATCCTATTGGTTCTCCATAACCTCTAAACCTGAAAATACAACCATAGGACCTACTCCATCGCCTGCACCCCCTCCAACAACTCCTTGGGGGTGCTAACATCCCCCAAAAAGCAGAATTTGACATACATACATTGACAATATATATCAACAACAAATATTCAAATGAGAGAAAAAAATGTACAATTCGACATTGAAAAAGATTTATATATCCACGAAAGCTTGTCAAGTTTAATAAATGTTCCAAATTTCTAAGTATGCACAAAAACCACCAATCCTATTGTTCAACAACCACCGAAAAAAACTTCCAATCCTCTAAATATGCAAAAAAAGAAGTATCAATCTAAAAGTAACAATAACATAAACTACTCTGGTACTATGTTCCATAAAATAGAGAATTCGTCCAATAAACGCGAAGTGTATGTCACATGGTTTCAAGAATTCTGTAGAACTCTTCGTTGTATATGCATGGGCGCTGACCCAATGTGTATTCATAAGAAAATGCTTTCCATGACACAAACAAAAAGAATGGAAAGATTATCTCAAGACAACGCCATTTCTTTTTTGTGAATGGAAAAAATGTCAAACTTCCCCTCAAAAAATTTGACATAATTCGGAGAAGTTCAGCATAATTTCGGGGAAGTCCTCTAAATAGGGGCAAAAACTGCAAAACTTCCATGACTAAGTAGAAGTTTCGGGGAAGTTTGTGGAAGTTTATGGAAGTTTCAAAGAAATTATGCATATGGTACTAAAACCAATCTAACATGAAAACTCACAAACAAATTTTACTAGTTGGGTACATTTTTCTGTTTGAAAATTTATAATTTACAAAACTAAAAAACATATTATGTCCTTTACAGAGTATAAAAGTAAGATAAAGCATAATCTAGTTTCTACACCAATGTTCCTCTCCAAATTCCAAACTCAAAAGGGATAGCAAAAGAAAATTAAATCATTCTTAGATTGAAAAAAAAGCCTCTTTTTAGCACTGAAGAGGATCGTTTGCATACCAAACAATCTCCAATGAAGAAACCAATAATCTATTCACTTGGGTTTCATTCTTTCAATCAAAAAAGGTAAAATCAATGCCAAATGAATTCATCAAGGCAAAGGACACAAAAGAAGATGAACACTGATGAAGAGAAAAATCAATCACTCACCAAAGAACCAAATAGAATTTCTTCTCTATGTTCCCATCCTTGAAAGACCAAAAAAAAAAAAGACTAGATAAGAAATAGCTCCAAAGAAAAAGAAAAACAAGATCAAAAAGAACAACCAAAAGGGCTTGAGAGAGATATAGATGTGATTTTGCTTTATTTAGGGAGAAAGGCTTGTATATGGTCTGCACAGTAATCCCAATTTTTCCTTCATCAACCAATTATTTCCCAGAATTTCAGGCACCAAACAAGCTCGATTTCCCATGTAAAAAAAATCAAGAACAAAAAGAGGGAATTTTTTTTATTTGAGAAAAAAAAATTGCACCAATTGATTAAAACCCAAAAAATTAAGTGAGATATATGCAAAGAGGGGGAACACAACCATATATCAAGTCGGGTGTAGCTTTACAATGAGATATATGCACTAATGGATTCGGGATTATCACTTCCAATCCTCTAAATATGCACAAAAAGAAGTATCAATCTAAAAGTCATGTGAACAACTGCAAAAGTTATCTTCAAAAGCAAAGTATAATCTCAAAAGTTACACAAACAACAAGAAAAATACCTAAGTATCACCAAGCTGCTCATCTCTCGTAAGCCAATCTTGCATCTCTCGCTCAACATTGTCCTGTTGTTGTGGTGGATTGGCGGGATCTATTTTGCGGCATTGTTGTCGGGTCATGAGGTGGTGGTGGTGGTGGTGGTGGTGGGCGTGGTCAGCAGAGATAGGCCTGCTCCGTCCATGGTCATCCCGAATTGCTGATGCATAAACGCCATAACCTTTCGTAATTGCTTGGCAACGATATCGAACTCTGCACGTGGCACCATCTCTCGCATCTGGGAAGTGCTAGCACCAGGATCTGCATATCTCCTATTCTTTCTCCCTAAAGATCCGAGACCGTAGACACGTCCTTTGGGACACTCACCCGCCACATTGAGGTACACCGCCTCATCATCCACCGGCTGGTCCGGTGTAGCTTGGGTCAGCTCCAGATGTCTCCTCTGGAGCTTAGCCTGCATGGATCAACAATAAACAACTTACATGATATGCTTTAAAGTAAACTTAATACTATTTAACATTTCACTTCTATACTTACATAGAACCGCTCTGATCTAGTATCGATGAATGTCACCCCGTCGTGATTTACGGTGTGGAGATGCAAATACAATTCATTCACGTAGGTGGCGTCTCGATGTATTAGTCTCGCATACTTCGGACCGATTATAAAAATGTTAAATATGTCAATTAGTAGTAGGTCTGGCGAACTCATATTCGCCAAACACAAATTAATTGCATAGTGAACAAGTGTATAAATGTAAAAAATAAACTAGAGTGTAAAAAACACTTACCAATCTTTCATTGGTAGTCACAAAAGACACCGAACCACCACCGTGCTTCGAGGGTCCAGTCCAGTCCTTCGACCTCGTGTTCCTATTCGTTGACGCTTGCCTAGACCGGCAAGAAAGTCCTTGCTCTCCCAAGTACTCCAAGTATCTTCTCCATGCCTCATCTGTAACAAAGTTTGGCTGAACACGATTCTTCTTTAACTTGTGCATCAATGCGGTGTACCTTGTGCCTGCTTGCGTGTCGTACGCCGCACGAATGAGATCCTCGTGAATCGCGTCATCCCATCTAAAATATACCTATAAAATGGCGATTGCAATTGTTACGAGACATTGAAAAACTAGTATAAATCCTAAGACATTTATTACTCCTGCGTACCTTCCATTGGCGCCAGTAGTGGTCTTTATGATGATTCGGTACCGACTTCCAACAATACCCTTCTGGAATCATCCATCTTTTGAAAACTTTTGTCATCCTCCGTGCACAAGAATGAGAAGGATGCAACTCCCTGTGTTTCATGAAAATGCATAACATCTTAAAAACCTTTTTAATAATTTACATCGATAATTAGAAGTACATATATGAATCAAATACAAACTTACGTATTATTGGCAATCAGTGTGATCGGGATCCGCTGCACGCGAGGGGCTCGGCCCCTCGTCCTCCGAGGTGCCGCGAGAGGCCCTGTCACCGTAAGCTCGCTTCCGCCGTCATAAGATGGGGATGCTGCTGGTGATGCGGTGGCTGCAGGCGCAGGCCTCATCGGTACAGAGTGTCATGTCTCGATGTCGGCGATGGTGACTGCAACGGGAATTTGGTATAGTTCTAGATGACGATGTTGATGGTACAGGCGACGCGGACGGTATGGAAGGCGAAGGTGACGTTGAATGTAACTCATGCTCGAGTGAACGAGAAGTCGGAATCGATAATACAAGAATCGACCCACGACCTCGACCGCCACGACCTCTTTGACCCCCTCGTGTGGCCTGACCATGAGGCTCAGTCGTTATTTCGGTTCCAGAGGTCTGTGCTGCACCTCTTACGACTGGACGATGTCCCCCTAAAGGTATCCCTCGATTGCCCTGAGGTAATGTGCGCCCTCGAAGTGGGGGGTGATCACTGCCCGCCATGAAACCTAACAAAATACCAATAAAAGTTTAGAGACCAAATGCATACCAATAAAAGTAATGAACTGTTTATTCAATGTCCAATAGCCTGAAATTAAGAAAAAAAAACCATCAAACATAACATTTGATTGTGAATGGGAAACTTGCAGTTCGCCATACAACCACATAAAACTTCATAGTTTGACAAGTGAATCTCAAACATGACAATATCAAGCTTGCCGTTCGCGATAACGACACTTGAAAGTGAAAGCATAGAAACTAAAAAGTGGAAATAGCGTTAAATAGTTCAGAATATATTTGACTTTGTACAATAAACTAGGGTATAGTTAGTGTGAATTCTTGCATTATCAAGCTCATTGTGAAAAATTTGGTATGCTCCAACTTACCACTTTAGGTTGAAGAATATCCTCGGCCTTGTCAAGAATAAAAAGAAAGGTTGATCCCGCTAGTTTCTAATGTCAAGTCAATTTCTACAATTAATCAGTCACAAAGGTGAGAGGATGCACTTCCACACATTTTTTTTTTTTTCAAGTATAGATAACTTTCTTCCATAGATGATTCCATCAAGTCCAATCAACTTTACCAACCATTGCCATGGAAGTGTTTGAGACCTACTAGTTAACCTCATAGAGCTCACAGGTTCAAGTCCTCTAATTTTCTTAGACGTATATCTCGTACAATGGGGTGTGTCTCTAATATAATAGTTAGGGTTAATCATGGATGCCACCGTGTCAAAAATATAAAAATAAATAAAAATAAAAATCCAATCAACCCTTTACTTGAAGCTACGCGTACATTTTTCAACCACATATTTTAACTAAGAAAATATATGTTTTTCATAGAATTCCTGTAAAATGCACATCCAAAGTAATTGGTAGGACCCCAATTAAAATTATTGTATGCTTCATGTGACCCACCTGTATAACTGGATGTTTCATGTGACCCAACTTACTCAATGCCTTATATGTTCTCAGAGATGCTTTCATGGATGAATGAGAAGTTTAAGGGGAGCAAAGATGAATGGAGGATCAGAATTAAATGACTTCTACCTAAAAAAAGGGGAAAACAGACATAAAAGCATTCAAGAAATGAGAGAATAAAGATGTTAAGAATCTCGGCTTTTTAGAAAAATTCCATCAAGGCATGGTGCTCGATAGCTTTGTGGAAAGTGGATAATGTAAAGTTTATCATATTGTTTCATATCAAGAACAAGACGACCGCAGAGAGCCAATACAATGAAGCATCGAGAGAGAGCTCCGTTTGTGATTCTCACACAAAAGTATAATCAGATGCTTGATGGGAGTATGTAGACCATGCATTATGTCCTTTATAATAATATTGTTTATGCCCAAGCAGTAGCCAAGGAAAAGAAATTAAAAGCACCTAGTTCTATAATTAAGAAGTTCATGAAAAGGAGCACACTTGTGAACAATGGCAAGCTTTTTAAGCAAAATCTCTATATCAGAATCTCATTGGCTTTTGCATCCACGTGGTGAAGTCAGCTTCCAGTTGAACTGAAACCACCAAAAAAAAAAAGAATTGCTACATTGCTAGAATGCATAAGTTTTTGCAAGCATATATTAAAAGGAATATTTTCAGTGATTTTGATTCCTGAGCAGCATATCAACTTTTCTTTACTTTCATGTTTTGAAATTTTGGGATTTCAAAATCAAGTGTTTTGGGATTTCGAAAACCAAGGCTGGTATAATAATCTGGGTTACATGAATCAAACTTTTTCACTCCTCCGCAGCAGTTTCCATACTATGCCAAATCATAGTTTGATCATCGAGTTGATATTATTGCATGATAAACAAAACCAATGCCTACAAAAAACAAGTTGGCAATTCAATCCGCATTTATTACAGCAATTGCCCTGTTGGTTTTTGTCAAAATCCAAAGAAAACTTAAAGAGTATAGTTGAGGGACCAGACTAATCCAATGGCAACAAAGAGAAGGGAAAACAACCGAGAGAGACTCCAATTTCGCATTAAGCCTCACTGAAACTATCTATCACGTTATAACTGAAGAACTCAATGTTTATAAGGGAATGGTGACAATCAAATAAAACCAAGTCTAATGAAGCATACCAAATAGAATTGCAAAATTCCAAACAACAACTTTTGCACTAGAAAGTTAAAAGGATCCAAATAAGTGAAGAGAAGAATTACGTCAACAAATTTCAACAGACAAAATCAAGCATATAGAGGCCAACCATCACTAGTCAAACGACACGATCTAATTTCACCATTTCGAAAATTGTAGTATTGATAATCTGATAGCACAAGTACCACTTCTTTGATTGCAAAATTTCAAAACTTTTCTTTTTAAGTGAAGAGAAGAATTACTAGTTTTTCTTTACTTTCATGTTTCTTGACAACTTTTCTTTTTGGTGGTATGTGCTCAGTATTCCAAGCCAACAACCTTGACTAGTTTGAACTACCACGTAGGTTTTCTCCATACCCAGTGCTCGAACATGAGGTTTATCAACTTCACCTCTATAGTAAAGCTTCAAAGTTTTTGACACAGACTAAGATAGTCTATAATAAAACAAAAGAAAAAAGATTAGGGACTTTGACAATGTAGACAAAATTCTTTACTGGTCTTTTGTTCCTTCAAAAGACCAATAGTCTTAAAAAGATGGAAATCTAGGTGGCTAGGAACCTAACTTAAAGAAAATAGTGGGGGAAATCATGCTTCGGTGATCACCTAGAAACCAAAACCAACATACTCAATAAATTCAAGCATCGTTGAACTAGGCACAAGACTAGTGAAGAAATGATGCAACAAAGAGTAACATAAATGTTTAGGGGCACCAATTCTTCACAACAAAATTCAAATTTTTCAAACTCGGCTAATGGTTATAATCTATAAGAGTTCTATAAGAGTTACAACTCCAAAAACCGAAAACTAGAATCTATAAGAGTTCTCATTTCATGCATACAAATTCCATGAAGATTTGAGAGCAATAGGACCTTTAAGTATTCAAACAGAATCAAACACAAACTCTTCTACATTAACAGCGAGTTCTAGTATTCCCACTTGAATGGAATCATACTTCTCAACAAAGAATATCGAGAAGATGAATAGCGAGAACACAAAGATTCAAAGTGGAACATTCGAAACATAATTGCAACATGAAATTGGAACGGTAATCCATCATAATATCCACATATATTAATATTAAAGCCATATTAATAATAAAATTATGGGGGATTAATATCTTGTTTTAGATTTCTGTTTCCCTTGTTGTCAAGTGTACACAAACCACCACCATATTAATTGGAAGCAAAAGCTGCCTCTCATAATACCATTAAAATGTCATAGAACTACTAGTACCCATATCCAAAATAGTGAGAAAGAAAAGAAGATTGTATGTACTACATCTTCCAGATTGTCAAATGTTTAGTTCAGGCACCAAACAATTTTCCTAAACCAATAGCCATCAACAATAGGAGAATCACATGCAAGAAAACGCACAAAATGAAGTGTAAGACCTTGGGTTCCATCCACAATTTAATTTTTACCTACCAATGATCATTTCACTATGGAGAATTGGTACTTATTCTTGCTTTGCAATAATTATATATGTATCAGCATACATACAAGAATCATAAACATATCAACTCAAGAATCATATGGTTGCTTGAAAATGCATGAACAATTTACCAAAAAATTAAATTAAATGCATTAACAAGTTTAATGTAAGAAAAGTGAGAGGAGAATAGGATAAAACTAGTAAAAACAAGGAATTGTCTGAGTGCACATGCTATTGCTAATCAACTTTCAGAACACTCAAATGTCATTGATATGATGCCAGATCCCAAATTTCCAATGGTTATACGTATAAAGATTTTCAGCTTCCATAAACAGATCTGAGCATACAATCATCCCCATCATGAAACCCATTCACTTGTAGAAACATATCATAATATTAATAATTAATCAATATCAATAATCAATTAGCATTTAAAGCAAATTCATTTCCCATTCTTAAGTACCAAAAAAGCAACAAAGATGATCAAATGTATCCAAATACACACAAATTGAATCAAACATTCAGGGAAAAAACAAAATTCATTAACAAAGAAGATCAATAGGTCACATTCATATAAGTTTCTTATATGCTAAGACACGTGTAATCTATATGAGACATGTACCCTTCATAGGCCCCGTACATACATGAATACACTTTGTAAACATCTTATTTTGAGAGAAAAGTAAATGCCATAACCCCATATTTTTCCTTTATTAGAATGAATTATACATTCATTTGTGCTGCAAAAGGACAGGGTAAGGATCTTTGCACGCACTCCCTAAAGTAAAACTATATATGTACACAAAAAAATGAGACTATCTTTGTGTTCCAAAAAAAAAGCCTAAAGAACGTGAAAGCAGAGATTGTCGTTCGACGAAAGCAAAATTTGACAGCCATGACAATCAACTAAAGCCTAAATACTCCTTGTTTGAGAATTTATGCCCTTCAAATGTCATAACCAAATATTTTAGCAAAACATGGCAGAACGCCCATTTTCAAAAAATGACCACTCCATTTTTTTTTAAAAAAAAATGACAATCAACTAAAGCCTAAATACTCCTTGTTTGGAAATAGGTGTTTTTATCGAAAACATTAAAGCACTTAAAACAATGATATGTTTCATATAAACATGCATACTGTTAATATCTTCCAATCTTAAACAATTGTAAGAAAGGTATAGAAAATTCACGTAACATCGATCAAACGTTGACATAACATAAACATACATTACTCGCTATCATCCGTTTCAAATTCACTCTCATGACTAGAAGTTGATGATTCTTCTTCTGAATCATCTCCACTATCAACAATGAAGTCATTGTCTTCTTCACTTGGACCCGCTTCAACAATGACTCGAGTCCCATTTGGATCATCCAGATTGTTGAAATCTTGAATTGCATCGTCGACTACGCACGTGGTGGGTAGGCCATCTTGGAATGCAATCTCTGCCGAGCCTTGGTCATTATCGTCTTTGCTCGTTTCCTCGTCAACGAATTTTGGTTGATAGCAACAAACTGCTAGCCATTCTTGTCGTTCGTTCCTCAAAGAAGGGTACGAAAGATAGTACACTTGAGTGGCTTGCATTGCAAGGACAAATGGCTCGTAGTTATTATATCGTCGACTTCGATGAACTTCTACCAATTGAAGTGTTGGGTGAGTCCTCACACCATGATTCGGTGTAGTGGTCGACCATTCACACTTAAACAAGACCACACGCTTGAGCCGCAGTATATTCAATCTCTACAACCTCTTGCAGTACTCCATAATAGTTATGGGAAACATCGGCGTAGTTAGAACCCTTCACCAAAACACCGCCGCTGCGCGTCGATCTATTAACGTCATATGTTGAGTGGAACTTTTACCCATTCACTAGGTAACCAGGGTAGGTAGCATACAAGATCGAATACGACCAACCGAAAGATCAACGAGCGCGTCTCGTCTATGATAGAATTCCGAGCCTATTTACAAAAAATTAGAAATGTAATAAGACACATTACTTATGAAAGAAATTTATGAAGCGATAACCTACAATAGTAATAACTTTACATATGTTTGAAACCATATGGGAAAGTTGTGCTCTAGACTAGTATCGACTTCGACTCCCCCATTGCTTGAGTGATTTCATCGACGAAGATCCTAGAAGAAACGAACATGTAAATATCATGTCTTAGTAAAAGATGAATAATGAATGTACTGCATTATTGAATGAAAGTGACGGACATACTGGATGTAAGGAGCGATCTCTGGACAATTGAGCAAGATGTACGAAGGAGCCGCATTATACTCCCCGCTCCGTTAAGTACCGCTCCTTTGACTTGCCCATGGGTCGACCAAGATAAGTGAAAATTGAGAAATTGCCCACAAAATACGGTGTGGGCCCGACACCGCCATCGTCGTTTCGTTGCACTTTGTCATGCAACGTAAAGACGTGATCTTCGAAGTAGTAAGAACAAAACGATGTGACTTCTTCGACCAAATAAGCATTACACATCGAGCCCTCTACCTTCGCTTTGTTCCGAACATTGTTTTTCAAATGTTTAAGGTACCTATCGAAGTATAGGAAATGTTGATTTAAAACTTATTGAATGGGAAAATAATTTCAAGGGCTCAAGATATTACCTCTCAAATGGATACATCCATCTAAATTGAACGGGACCGACCAGACGGGCCTCATAGGTCAAGTGGATTGGTAGGTGTTGCATAGAGTTGAAGAAGCTTGGAGGGAAATATTTTCTCCAACTTGCAAATGATTTTTGGTATTTAAGACTCTAAAACCTCCGTATCTTTGAGACTGACACTTTTCGCAGTTAGGGATCGAAAAAAAAGGCTTAGTTCGCTAATTGCAACCCAAACCGGGCTTGGGAGGAGTTCTCTCGAATGCAATTGGTATCAACCGTTGCATGAAAATATGACAATCATGACTCTTCATGCCGAACATTCGCAATTTCTTTGGATCCACACATCGACCAAGATTCGAAGCATAACCATCGGGAAAACACAACTTTTCAACCCACTCGCACAATTTTTTTTTTTTTTTTGATGTATCAAGAGCATAGCATCAAAGGATGTAAGTATTTGTCGCCGAATCAATGTGTAGAGAAGGTCGGTGACAATATTCACGAATATCTTGTCTCGCTTTCGCATTGTCCTTACTCTTGCCCGTACACACATAATAGTGTTGAATATGTTGTCAAAAACATTTTTCTCGATGTGCATGACATCTAAGTTGTGGCGGATCAAGTTTGTCTTCCAATACGGCAAGTCCCGAAAATGTTTTTTTCTCCATCCCGAATTCTTAGCTATTCGCCCATTCACGTAATCGCTCCGATTTATGTCACCTTCATCAAGCCTAACGATTCAATTCTCGCCAAAATTTCTTCACCGAACGCAAAGCGGGCGGTTCGTCATTTAAGACCATTTTGCCTCTAAGAAATTTTTTTTGTCTTTCCCTGATTGTCTTGCTTCAAGAAGAGACGACGGTGACGGTTGAACCACGATGTCTTTCCACCATTTCGCAATTGAAATGCATTTGTATCCTCCATACAATATGGACAAGCCATCTTACCGTGTGTGCTCCAACCGACAACATGCTATACGCAGGGAAATCACTAACGATCCATAAAAGGGCCACTCGCATTAGAAAATTCGTCTTTGTGGACACGTCGTAAGTAATCACCCCATTGTTCGATAAATCTTGCAACTCTTTCACAAGCGGTGAAGGAACACGTCGATTTTTCGTTTTGGGTTGGTCGGTCCAGGAACGATAACCGTGAAAAACATAAACTCGATTTCATGCACATCGACGGTGGAAGATTGTACTGAGTCAAAATTACGGGCCATGAAGAGTACGATTTTCCGAAATCCCAAATACTTGAAAACCATCGGTGCACAATCCTAAACGAACATTCCGAACCTCGGCGGCAAAGTCTCGTTGACATCATTAAAATGTATCCAAGCTATCGAATCGTAACGTTGTTGCATAACATTTTCTCGCGAGGAATGTTCTCCATGCCATCGCATACGTTTTGTCGTTGACTCATACGCATACAATCGTTGCAATCGAGGGCCCAAAGGGAAGTAGTACATTTTTTTGCAAGGGCATTTTTTGGTGTTCCGGCCACGACCTCTAAACTGTGCAATGTAGCGTGATTTCCCACACAATTTACATGATGTCGACTCAGAGTCCACTCCCCAATAAATTATACATTGGTCCTCACAACAATCTATTTTCTCAACAGGTAGACCTAGACCTCGCATTAGTCTTTTAGTGGCATAAAAGTTTTCAACCAATGAATTGTCATTTGGCAAACAATCCTTCATGAATTTTATGATTTCATTATACCCTCGTTCAGATATATGATGTTCTGACTTGATCGTAAGTAATCTTGCCATTGCGGACAACGTTGTCATGGTTTCGCAACCCGGCCACAATTGTTCGCTACTAGCCTCTATCATGTCATATAGTTGGCGTGCTTGGGGGTTTGGTGATTCTTCCACGTGATTCCAATTGAAACTTGGACCTGCCACGTTGTGTATCATCTCGCGGTAAGTTGTCGGATAAAAACCTCCCACATCAGCATCATCAATATGGTTATCCATTTGGTAGAAGTTTTGCGGGCCTTCATCTCCGTTCTCACCATGTTCGTACCAACAGTGATATCCCGAAACAAATCCATACCTACATTTGTGGTACTCAACCGTTTCGACGTCCAGGTACGGTACAAGTCGACATTTCTTATAATTGCACGGACATCTAATCTTCCTTTCACTTTGGTATGTAGGACAATGTTGCTTAGCAAATGCTATGAATTCTTTAACCTTCGTCGCGAATTCAATTCGAACGAAGCCGTTGTCGAGATGGTTGTACATCCAGTCTCGACTTGTAGACGATATTCCTATTGTAATTGTGCAATTAAATTAGTCAACTAGTTCATAATTTTCGACGGTACATGGCTACTTGTGTGTCCAACTAACACAATTTATTAGAAGGGGGAATCTGAGAACCTACCTAACTACATGAACAAAAAGCTTTGCTTTTATGCATTAAATAAATGTGGTTGGAAACAACTTTCTTAAGACCTAGCTCGGTACATGACTGATACCAAATACAGTATGATACTTGGTCGTAAAAATAAAAGCAACAAGGAGTTCAAAAAAATCATAAATCATAAGTTATAAGCGCATACAAATACCACATAGTATCAAAGCTCTTAGTACTTGTTCACTCGTACCTCCTTAAGGTTAGAGGTTTATTCAATTCTCTTGACATTTTATGTGAAATAGCAACATTAACTCAAAGAGTAATCATAGTTTTTTGAACCCTACCTAGTAGTAGAAAATATATAATTATAGGTACTATTCATCTATACCTACTTTATTGCTAGCTTTATCTACACACATGCATATACACACAAGTGAATCAAATATAGTAGGAAATACATGAAAAAATGTGGCATAACAATATCAAAGAATGTAAATTAAAAAATAAAATATAGCACAAAACCTTACCTCTCCAGAGCAATAAGAGCAGTATAACGCAATCCAGACAAAACACGTTGCACTTCGACTACGAAGGATTTCTTGCTCCCGTATAGCTCAGCCACTTCCCTAACGCTACTCTGCATCAAAACCAAAACCCAAAACCAAAACAATTCAACGTCCTTGGTGCAGCAGAAATAGCATGATATGTGCCCATTGTTGCACTAAAATTAAATTTCGAGAACACAGCCAAAAAAATAAAATATATGCATTTCGGGAAACATATAACCTCATAAGCATAGAATAAAAGCTCAATCAGATCACATGTTCCAACAGATACAAATACTGATTTCTGAAGTCGATTTTTTAACGCATTGTGATGTGCCCGCGTATATCTTAATTCCTAGCCGAAGGGCTCCAACAATTGTCTAGCGAATGCATATATCAAAAAGTATGTCAGCCTATCACTACCATCCTTCTGTTATTCAAATATAGCTAAACAACAGAAACGTAGATAAACTGAGAAAATTCAGGTACTTTCAAGAAATTGAAATCTAGAATATATGATTTCTTGATGGACAAATAATGGCATCGGCAATTCAGAGATTGAAATTGAGGACCACCAGCACATAAAAAACAAGTGAAATTGAAAGTTCTACTCATGAATGATAGACCACACATATTCCAGGATACCAGTGGCATCAAGTGTCTTTATTATAAAAGTTTAAAGACAAAGCAATCAGTTAGAGACTCACAAATGAGTTATCCTAATCACAAGGGGAAACAAAAATTTATCTTCTCTTCAAGCTGAGATACAAAAAACTAAGAATTGAAAGGCACAAGAGCAACCCCCTTTTCAATCATATTTCCCTATCATGCATTTTTATATTTTCGTTTCGTTCTTTTTTACTCTATTTTCCTATTTTTTTTTATAAATTTTTTGTTGATGAAACTCCTTCGACCTCATGTGGTTGTGCAAATCACCCCCACAGTCATCACCTCCGATACGTGCCTCCAAACTCCTTCCGGAATTGTCAAGATAAATGAATTATGAGAATAAAAAACACGCGAAAATGAACTAAAAACACATTGCGGTCGCTTACAGTATTGGCAGCTCGAAAACCAATGAATGCTTGTTGCTTAATGGCAACCAAAGCTCCCTAAACAATTTTCAGAACCTATCTCCAGCATGACATCTAAAATTGTGCACATTTGCAACAAACTCCGCTAAACGATCTACATTTCAAATCAAATCAAACCAATTTAATAATGTAAGACCAATCTTCAGAAAAAAGAAAAAAAAAGAAAACAAGGTAATCACATAGAAACCCAATGAACAAAAAATGGTTTTTTTTTCTTCAATCATCCTATTCCTACATAGTATCAAAATCGAACTAATAAACCTATCATTCAATCCAAATTGAGTTTTATCATTTTTGTTTTCTCAATCAGTCCTATATAGTATCAAAATCGAACTAATAAACCTATCATTCAATCCAAATTGTAACACCCATTCAAAAATGAAAAAAAAAAAAAAGACTAACAAATTTTAGGGTGTTACCTTGACTAGTTCGGCGACGCTTAGGGTGGGGCGTAGGTCGGCGACGCTTAGGGCTTCTGAGGCTCCAATCTCCTGGCCACGGCGACAGCAGAGTCGACGGCCTCGTCGCAGCCGCAATCGCAGCGACACGTAAATTTAGGGTTTGGGAGAGAGATTTCGGTGAGAGAGAGCGGTGAGAGAGAGAGAGAGCTGGGAAATGGTGGTTAGGGTCTCTAACATGGTAGTAACGCTAAATATGTCGTGGTTAGGGACATGGTAATGTCGCGGTTCGGGACGCGAAATCGGGCGTCGGAACACCTGAAATACCACTTTTTGGGTTAAGAACAAGGGAAAGTGTGCCATCAGTGTCATTTTCGGAGTCATTAGGGGTTGAAAATGGAGCAAATGGTGCTCATTAGATTGTCTAGGGATGCACAAGTGAGGAGAGATCACATTTTGGTATAAAAGTCAAATGACTTTCATATTTCTCTCTCCTTATCTTCACATCCGAAAATTGAAGAGTAAAAACAAGGGTTTTGGAGATCCAAACTTGGTGATTTGAGGAGCTTTGAGTGGTAAAATCATCAAAGCAAGGTGAGATTCACAATTACTTCAACTTTCTTCATCTTTTGGTCTAAATTTTTGAGGTGTTGGTGTGAATCCAATATGGATTGTTAAGTAGTTGTTTTGGTGAGTTTTAAGTGCTATGAAGTTCAGAGGTTTGTGTTGTGGTTGTTGTTGATGATGGTGGAGTTTAAAACCCACAATTTTCAGCAAAACTGTTGTCCAGAACGCGATTAGCGCGCTAATAAGGTCATCTAGATGACGATTAGCGCACTAGGCAAAAATATAGCACGCTAATGTTCTTCCTGACGAAGAACATATAGCTGCCTAGGAATCTAGCGCGCCAATCCCTAGATCCAGTGCGCTAGACATTGCAGATTTGACATTATTTTTGCTAAGTGACATAAAATACATCCAATTGACTAAAAATCAATTATAAATGGAAATATGTCATTTCGGGCGATAATTTGGATACCTGGGATTCAGTGGAGTCGGACCAGGGGTTATTTACGGGACACAGAGTGCGGTTTGAGGTGTGTAGTATCCCAATTAAAATTTCTTGAGCGGTACTTTATTTTTGCTTTTGAATTCATATTCTGTCTTTCAATACTCCATTCTTGGTTTGATTTAATGGATGGACGTTGAGGCTCTCCCTCCGTGCCATTTCTGTGTGTATGTCCACTAGGTCATAGCACGTGTCGGGGCACGTGTGGGTGCGTTGTAGGTTCCACGCCGACCACCTAGCGGATCCAGATATTGGCCTTGCTTGAGTGCTACTCGCCGGCAGTAGTCTGTGGGGAGTACGAAGTATGGCGCTAGTCCGACCCTAGGCTTTAGGAACACACTTTGAGCTTGCGCTATTATTTATCCATGCAATGGGCACAGTTGGCTGTATTTATTTCCGCATGTTTATTTAATAGTTTTGTTTAAATTCCAGTATTTACTTTCTGTATTGCTCACTTAATTTCCTTGGGAATACTCACTCTGGACTCGTCATCTGCCTTTTATGATGACTTGAGTGTAGATCCCGGTACAAGTCATGGCAAAGGCAAGTTACATGAATACATGTGATTCAGAGATATTGAGCCAGGCTTGTACGTTTGTATTATATATACTTTGTCTTTTATTTTGGGGATTTGGGATTGAGAGATACTTCATAACTCTATATTTTTGATATTTTGATACATTGAGATATATTTTTGGTCTATGATGATATATAGGTTTTCCAAACTAGGTATCAAAGTTAAATGCATGACTTCGATGTTTCATATTTTAGATTGTCAAGATAAAAGACTTCCGTTGTGATTTATTATGGTTTAAAATGATCTTAACAGATGACTTGAGTTCAGTAACAATTTAAACAATAAATTGTTGGTTATTGAGGTTAATAATGATTAAATGATGGATAAGATAGCATGTGGGACACAACTGACGCTGGTAGGCCAGGTTGTGGGCTCGTATTGGCTCAGTGGCGGTCCATTTGGAAAATGGGTCGTTACAATTTTGATATCAGAGCAAGGTTGGTGAACATCGAGGAATTGAAAGTTAACTCTTATACAATTTCATTTGTGGTATAATTTGAGGATAAACCTGATGAATAAACTTTAGATATGGAAACCCAAAGGAATTGCCTAGAGTCCTAGTTGGGAAGTGAGGTGAGATGGGTAGAAATCAAGGATATACGTGAGATATTTTTGGTTGCATATTACATACGATACATGTATATTTGTACTGAGGCTGATTAGATGCACGTTCTTTCGATGCACATACCGATGGACGGACAGCCTTCAGATATTATTCAGCCTGAGGTCGGTGATACTAGTGATCCGACTAGGCCGACGTTGATGTTGGAGTCCTTGGCGCGGACTGTGGATGATAGATTCGCGTTACTGATAGACATGATGAAAGCTCTGGGAGACTACTACATCTCTTACTATTATTATGGTTGCACCGATGACTACCGCTCAGAGCAGTTGTGGCTCCTACTACAGCTGAGACTCGGGTGCAAGCAAAGAGATCGAGACATTGGTCGAGAGGTCGCGCCGATAAGCGATACCGGCGGATACTGTAGTGGTTCTTACACTGCGACTACTTAGCAGCCAGCAGTGGCGTCTACTTCAGGGAGTCTGATGACATTATAGGCTAAGAAGATGAGGGACTTCATTAAGTTCTCGCCATGATACTTCTTTGGAGCGGGGGACCCAGAGATAGCCGTGAAGGTGGCTATTATTTCATAAGCGGCTAGATGACTTGTTTCGGGTTGAGGATATTGATCGGCCGAGATAATCGAGTCTCTGCTTGAGAGCTGATACTCCGATTTGGTGGACTACCTACATCGCGACTCATCCTGTTGTGACTACTTGGGCATAGTTCGAGTGTTGTTTATGGACGAGTACATACCTATGGAGGTCAGGGTCCGATTGAGGGATGAGTTTTTGTCTTTGGTTCAGGGTGATATGTTGGTTACGGTATACACGGAGAGGTACCGATATCTATTGTCATACTCCATGGACATAGCCGTACAAATCGACTACAGATATATCATTTTGTCCGAGGTCTGGATGAGAGGATTGCAAGCACGGTTGTATCCAGTGGAGTTCGTACACTAGCATAGATTTACGACAGGTCCCTCGCACATGAGACATACCTGGTTTAGAGGGCCAGTCGACTAGCGATCCAGACTGTGCTGCAGAGTCAGCAGAGTCATCCATCTTCGAGTTCTCGGTCTGATCAAAGACCGAAAAGACATAGGATAAACCAGGATCGACAGAGACATGGCCAGAGACCTCGTCGAGGTGATTGGCAGTCTGATCAAGGTCGTAGAGGCGAAAGAGATCATCGTGATGATAGGGATCGACGTGATGATCGCTAGGCAGCATACTATACGGCTTCTGCACTAGTTGATCAGCCTAGACAGCAGTATAAGCAGGATAGAGGCCAGAGAGGCCAGAGTCGAGGTCAGGGTCAGACAGAGTCAGAGGAGTTTCGACAGATCAAAGACTCTTACATGTTACCAATGCGGTCAGGTTGGACATATTGTGGTAGATTGTACCAGACCGACACCACTACCACCACAGACAGAGCAGGCTAGAGATAAGGCTCAGACTTCAACTTTGGGATCGCACAGCCGGACAAGGAGGCGGTCCGGATAGCTTGTTGAGGGTATGTTATCTGTTTGTGGTATTTTCATGCATATTATGATGGATTATGGTAGCACGTTGTCTTTTATTTCTAGACGCATGGTAGGAGAGTTAGGGTTATTTGCACAGACCTTAGATACACATCTTGTTCTCAGGACGACAGCTGGGGATAAGATTTATCATAACCGGATATGCCGAAATTGTATTGTGGAGATTGAGGGACATCGGCTACCAGCTGATTTGATGTGATGTTCGGTATGGATTGGTTATCATCCTATCACGCATTACCTATCACTGAGATCGATTGTTTGGAGGCGTATGTGAAGCCGTAACGTTTGACATCGAGGGGATTCCAAAGTTTACATTTGCCTTATAAGTTGCGATTTCCACCACCAAGAGCTGTTGAGTTTATCAATGAGTTAATTCCGGGAACTCAGCCAATCTATAGCAGACCGTATAGGATGTCGACATCGGAGCACGAGGAGTTGAGGACCCCGGTTATATAGGACTTATTGCATAAGGATTTCATTCACCCTAACATGTCACCTTGGGGAGCTCCAGTTCTTTTTGTGAAAAAGAAGGACGGCTCGATGCGGATGTGTGTGGACTATCGAAAGTTGAATCAGGTGACGATTCAGAATCGTTACCCACTTCCGAGGATTGACGACTTATTCGATCAATTGAATGGGGCCAAGTTATTCTCTAAGATCGATTTACTATCAGGATGCTATCAGTTGAGGATTCGAGAGGAGGATGTAGAGAAGATCGCTTTTAGTACGCGTTACGAACTATTCGAGTTTACAATCATGTCGTTTGGGCTGACTAACGCACTGGCAATCTTCATGGATTTGATGCACAAGGTATTGAGGCCATTTCTAAATCGATACGTCATTGTGTTCATCGATGACATCCTGATTTATAGCAAGACTCGTGTGGAGCACGAGGGGAATCTCATAGATGTATTTATGACACTGAGAGAGCACATACTTTATGCCAAGTTTAGCAAGTGCGCATTCTGGTTGAGTGAGGTGAAGTTCTTGCAAAGTTTTAAGCTAAATCATGTAAAACTTGAAAATTGAATGTAAACTAATGTAAAGAAAGTTCACATCATCACCTAGTCTTGACGCTCCTTCCCAGACATCTTGGACTCTCAATCTTCCTTCCGCATATTCCAAAAAATATGCCGCATCTCTCCAAATATGCAACGTTAAATAGTTGAACTATCAAAAACTCACAAGCAATTAAAATTAGACATTTAAAAATGCTAACTATCAAATTCAATTCATTCTCTATATGGGTGGCAACATGACTACGATAAAAACGAAATAGAACAACATAAGTTTCCTACAAACTGCCACAAAATTCTTTCTCCAATCAAGTATGCTCTAATAGCTCTAGAAAAAGGGAAAAATAAGCAATTCATAGGTTAGCACCACTACTGAGGTATTAAAGATTGATTGGTTGAAGTAAGGGAAACCTTAAAAACTATTATTATCTACAGGATGAATATGGGTGATTAAGTAATGTATTGTTGATCTTAGATATCATTATTCCCCAAATGCTATGTAATTTAGAAAATTCTAAAAATTCTTTTAGGCATGGTAGCACATTCTTCTTATTGTAATTCTCTGCTCTTTTTGTAACTAACTCCTCTTCTTCATTGTTAGCTTTGACCTGATGGTATCTCAAGTTCCTAAGATTGTGGCATTTAACAATGGGACTTCATAATATTTATCGCTGTCAATGACATTATGCGCTGCATTCTTTTTCATCTTTTATCTCTACCGGTACTAATAGAGAAGATAGTGCCCCTGCAGTAGAATCAATTTCTAAAGCTGTACTAATTATTAGAGTAGCTCTTCACTTCATTTTCAAATGAATCGCATCTGCCAAATGATCCAAAAAATTATATCATGTACCAAGGAAGCTCTAATATCTTAGTTACAACATATGTCGATAGGAAGAAACTTAAATTCTTTCTATGACCTGTTAAAAAAAATATGCAGTAATAATATGATATGGTTTGGATGCTAAAAAAATGCAGAACCAAGTAGACTAGTAAGAAAATGCATGGAAATTAGTAATTGAGCTCCATAGCTAGGTAGTAATTGGATTGAGTGAGAACCACTCAGGCTCTCTATATATATATATGGAGTAATTATTAACAATAAGTAAGAATGTGAAGAAAAAGAAGAGTCCTTATCCGTCACAAATCAATTGAAGAGCAATAAAAATACATGAAGAGC
The DNA here is from genome assembly GCA_039657325.1 of Stephania cephalantha. Lineage (NCBI taxonomy): Eukaryota > Viridiplantae > Streptophyta > Magnoliopsida > Ranunculales > Menispermaceae > Stephania > Stephania cephalantha. The sequence goes on from CM077572.1 coordinate 53,177,999, forward strand.
CGATATTGAGATGCTCACTATAGTATGTTATTTGTAGAGCGTTGTATCTTTTCTTTATGAGATTTTATCAAATGATGAATCCTTTTACAAAGCGCAAAAAGCGAAAAAAGAAGTAAAAAAAATGTCATATATACGTGAGGCAGCAGCAGCATATGGGAAGTCCGTAATAAATCTAGTTGTTTTAGTCATAGTATCAGCTAGCTAATAAGCCTAAGCAAAGCTTGAAAACAAATAAAATGGTTTTTGGTCTCAAAAAATAATTAGGATAAGTAGTCAAGCAAAAAGAAGCTAGGGATTGACGTACGTTAATTTCCAGTTGTAGGAAAATGGAAGTAGCGGCGATGTTGCTGAGGTTTCTCTTTTGTGTCCCATTTGCTTTTTACTTGCCATCTCGATGTATCAGTTTCTACTATCTTAATACATGTGTTATCATCATAAATTTTTTGTCAAAAGTTGTGTTTCACTTCATGTTAAATCCTATAGCAATTTCTTGTTTTTGGCAAACAGACAACATTCAAGATGTAGGATGAACTTGTTCATATAAGCATGATTATATTGTTCGACATTTATGCAGTGTATGAACTAGAAAAATCCCAAATCACACTTCACAACAAATCCCAAATCACACAAAATAGCAAATCCCAAATCGCACAAAACAACAAATCCCAAATCAATGCTTTGTGCTTCTAAAAATTCTTTAAATAAGATAACAATCAACCAAAAATGTACCAAAAGAAATCTCACAAAGTTCTAGGTTTTGTCGCACCTTTAGAAGTGGAGATACAACAAAAAGGTTGTAGAGAGAGAGGCGGACGATGAGGTGTGGTGGTGGTGGTTGGGACTCGGCTCCAATGGAAACGACGACGGCGGACAAGGCGACAATGGAGCATAGGCTCGGGCAAAAAAAGAGTGGGACAAGCAGAGCGTGGTGGCGAGGAAAGGGTGAGGTGACGAAACATATGGTGGTGCCAAACAGGAAAGACGACGGAGCAGAGGGTGGTGAAGATGGAGGAGAGAAAGGGGGCGGTGGCATAGAGGAGAAAAGAAGGAGAAGGAGCAGAGGATGAGCTTGGAGGGTTCGAGGGTTTGGGTTTGATAATGAATTGGGAGGACGATTTTTTTTTTTTTTTTTTAGTTTTAACAATCGAACATTAATAGATTACTAACGGACACGTGTAATGATGGGTATCTCGAGGTTTGTCATATACTTGCAACTACGCTTAGTTTGTTGCTAATAATTTGTCGCATATTTGTTGTTAATTTGTTGTTTTTTGGTCAAACGGGTCAAACCTATTATATGTCGCTGATTTGTCGTTGTATAGCAACATATTTGTGTTTGTTGCTATTTTTTGTTGCTATTCATTCATTTTCTTGTAGTGTAGGAACCTACAAGAGGGAAAAGAATCACTAATGAAACACAGAACAACGGCATAACATTCATATTTCATCAATTTTATACTATGCGGAGACTCAGCTCCAATACGTACAAATAGGTTTCGGTCAATTATGATCGAAACCTATTTGAAAGTATTGGACAGGTGCAGCCGATAGCTAACAATTGGTAACGGTCAACTCTAGTCGAAAGTCGTTGATTCATAGTGGGTGAACTTGACCGACTAGAGTGCAAGACATGCGGCGCAATAGGGTCGAGTGGCGTTTTACACGTCTCGGCCCTGTGTGTACGACAATCACGGACAACCAAAAAAATTACAATGCATGCGTAAATCGTTACAATACTTCAAATCTAACCTCATTTTGCTCTTCTTCGTTTCGATTTGACACATCCTCCTTGTTTTCCATGATTACTTTGCTCGATTTATCCAAAACTAGTTGCCCTAGCAAATCCGAAAATGGAAACAATGTGAGCAATCAAAAAACACATAGATTAATCTAACGAACCAACATAGAAGAGAAGAAAATGGACTTACTTGGTCGATTCCGTGACGATTCACCCTTATTTGCCCGAAAAATGTGATTCCCATGTGTGGGAGTCGAGAGGGTTCGAATAGTAGATGGAGAGGTTATTTTTTTCGATTGATAGATTTAGGGTACGCTTGAGACAAAACCCACATATGTTACGGGCAATATGGACATTTCACCTATGGGTACAAAAAAACTAAAAAATTTCAAAAATTGAGGTCCATTTGGTAAATTGATGGGGTCCGTTTAGCCTGTGCCTTTTTTATTTAGCCTCAAAATTTTGTTTTTATTTAATATATCAATATATACTTGCCCCACAAAGTACGAGATGCTGACTAATTGAATATATAATCGATATTTTTTTGGAAGCTATTAGAGTAACATACTTTGGGCACTGATCAATCAATTGTCACATGATCCACCTCGAGATGTCCATGTGCGTATCACGAGGTGTATCGCACGACAAGTGATGGAGTGGTCAGTGTCCAATCTCAATGCCAAAAGTATATTAATTACCAAAGTTTTTTTTTTTTTTTTTTTTCAAGGTACTTTCAATTGTCGTGACTTAGAGGTCCTTGTAAAATAGTAAGGACGGAGAAGAACTTCATCTAGTATGGTGGAATGGCTAAAACAAATTCCATTTAAAAATTTTGATTTCAACCACCATAAGACATTTTGATAAGAAAACAAAAGATAAGTAATCATCATCTGCCGAGCAATATTTGTTTGGTCACACAGATGGAGACTAGTTGGAGCCCGACCAAGCTAGCCACACGACATTACGAATTCAAGTACGGTTGTCAGTTTGACGAGGAACCTTTAATGACACCCTTACTTTTAGTTGAGAAAAATTGACCCATTAACATTAATACCTTCTAGAAGTAGCAGCCCTAGCTAGCTACTAGCTACCTACCTTTTTTTTTTTTTAATGAGCTTGAAATGTTAAGACAGTCAGACATTGACTATTCAAGATCGAGAGGGCTATAATCCTAGAAGTCGCGACCAAAGACTAAAGGTGTCGACTAAAATTAAAACCTCGTTTAGTTTATTTTTGATAATTTACAGTGTTAGGTAAGAGTTAAATCTTTTGAGTTAATATTTTTATATTCGGTTCAACTTTAAATTTGCAGGGAAGTTTCAAGTTTTTAAACAATAAAAAATATGAATTGACAAAAATAGCATTCAAATAAGAGAGAGATGAGTAATAAAAAGGTCATTAATGAGGAGGTAATTTTATCTGCAACTCAAGAGAGATAACTTCAGAGAGGGATGGTGGGGATATATCTTACACCTTAATGTGTAAGTTGGGAGATAACTTACAGTTAAATTGAGAAACCAAACAAAATGAGTTCCCAACCCTCTGTGAGTTATCTCATTGGAGATATATACACCTCATATCAAACAAGGCCTAAAGGTGTCTATGAAATCCATGAATTCGAGAATCCAATTCGATGTCGTCCAAATTGAACATAATTTGAGTTTGTCAAACTGAATTGAATTGAAAAAGTTAGAATTTGTGTGGATTGAACCAAATAATCTTAATCTGCGGTTCTAATATATTATCTGGTCTAATCACTATAAGAAAGAACCAAATCAGCAACAAACTAATCTGATGCTGAATTGGTACGGTTCTGTTGCTAAACCACTCTACACCAAATCATCTACAGATAGTAGTTGTTGCTAAAATATTTGTTGTTGGTGTAACTTAGCGACATATTAACTATTATGTTGCTGTTCAGCGACAGATTTGTGACAAAAGTTTGTCGTTGAAGCAATAAAAATGAGTTTGTTCTTGATTGAAGTCGATCAAGACAGACGTGTCTGTCGCAAATCTATTCTTTTTGATCTTGGTGCCCAACAAGACAGACTTTGCGACAAATTAGCGCTTGATCTTGAGTTGTCGCTAATTCTTGAATAGTAATTTTTAAAAAAAATTTGTAAACAATAAAAATAAAAAATATCCCCATAATAAAATCGCCAAAACAATTTAAAAGCTACCAATATTCATTTAATTGGAAAGATATATGTAAAATATCAAAATTTTACAAACAATGTCTACAAAAAAATGAGTTTAACATTTCATAATTACTACTATACTATAAAGTAGTAGATCAACATTATTCAACAATCGACAAACAACTACACGAGCTGGCTACACAAATTTACATACATACAATGTGTACAAAACACTCCGATAGCATTCTTTCACCGGTACATAGATATGCACTACACTTCTTTAGCTAGAAGAGTGTGATCCCATCCAAATCCTGAAAATTAAAAGGAACATCAATATTATTCGACATGCAACCAACATATGGCATTAAGTTCAACATTAGTTTTGCGTATTCTACAAAAAGTTCGACAGAGTCTCCCTTATAAAATAGACTACCAAAAATATCGTAACCTAATAAACATCAGTGGGAGAATGCCTAGAAGGACTCACATCTCCTCAGCAATTCACAATATCATATTAACATGAACTAAAACGCTAAATCCAATTCATATTAACAACTCAAGATATTCAACATGGAGTGAACACGCAAGTTGCAACTGAAACGAAAGCATTGAACACATGAACAATTTCTTTAAATTTGTCTGCTCACATGGCTCTCCTGCTTAAAGCCAACTCATACACTAAAAAAACATTCTCTCAAATAGACCCATTATTATGATTGGACTTAAACCGAATTAATTCGATTGTGAGAGGTCAATTATTATGATTGGACTTAAACCAAATTGGCAATGAAACAGTAAACTTAAGTGAAAGGGAACAAAATAAGATTCAAACTCCAGCACTTTATGCCACCATATTTGAAGCAACCATGTGTGCAATGAAATATATATATATATATGATGATGATGATGATGATGATGATGATGATGATGAAAAAAGCGTAGACAAGCAGGATAGGAAAAAATAAATTGCATGCCTGAAAAACAATCATTTCATGGTTGAGAATCACTTGGTGATCTTGTTGTATCCCCTTGCCAAGCTCCTCCGCCGAGACAAGATTTTCTTCCACCTTACATGATAAGTATCAAAACAATCAATTGCACTTTATGTCCATCTAAAAACAACAATTCATAGTACAATAATCTTTGCTCTAAAGCAGATAAGTATCAAACTTTTGGGATTTATTTGTTTTATAAGATCAATAGAATATAAATGTTTTTATAAGATCAATAGAATATATTTCGTCTTTTTCAGATATGTTTGGTTCACTACAAGAATAATGTGGAATAGCATCAAAAAATTGCAACAGACTGAATCTGTTGCTAAACAATCACAAATCAGCAACAGTTCTGCATCAGATAGACCGTTTGACTCGGTTTACCAAAAAGCAACAAATCAGTGACATATTTGTGACAACAATTGTGACAAATTGCAATTTGTCACTGATCTGTCGCTGATTTCTCCCGCCATTAATTTCCCGCCAATTTTGTGACAGATCGGATCTGCGACAGATCACGACAGTACACTAGTTTGTCGCTGATCGTAGCTAAATCATGCGATGACGGTCATCTGATCGGCGACAAATCAAGACAGATTGTCAAGAAGACTAGTATGTTGCGATCTGCCGCTAATCTCAAAATGGTTTTTTCCACCTAGGTGTCTTGATCAATGACAGATAAAATTCGTCGCGATCGCGACAAATCAAGATCAAAAAATCAAGAATCAGTCATTCATTGATCATCACTAATTTCTAAATGGTATTTACAAACCAGGGGCTCTTCTCCTCGTCCCTGCAAACCCATTTCATCTGAAACGCCAAGATCTCCGTCGCCGCATCGCGCTAAAGATCGCGCGCGCCACCGTCGTCGTCGTCGTCCATCGCCATCGTCGACGTCGACCGCGACTCGCCGGCTCAATCGTTCATCCGCGACCGAGAGTCGCCGCGCGCGCTCGCCGATCGATCATCGCATGAGGGCGCCGCTGCATGGTCTTCTCCTCCGGCGCATTGTTCGTCGCCGCCGCCGCCCTTTTTTCGAACTGCCGTCGTTGCCCCCTTGTTTGGATCCGCCGCCGCCGCCATTGTTTCGAACCCCCGCCGCCGCCCCGTGCGTGTGATCCGTGATCCGCCACTCCGTGCCCTCGTGTCGGCGACGCTGTCGCCCTCCGCGATCGTCCGCCGCCTGCCGGACCCCGCTTCCATTCGCGCGCCGCCGCCCGTCTCGGTCGCTCCGCGATCCGCGCCGCCGCTGGTTGGTGGTTGGTCCGGCTCCAGCTGCCGCCGCTGCTCGGTCGACTCCTCTCATTAGCCATTGTCGTCGCCTTCGGCTCCTCTTGGCGAGTTTCGGCTATCATCTGATAGACGAAGATGGATGGTTTGGGCAGAGGCTTTGGGAAGATTGTTTGGGTAGGTGGCCGTGAAGAGAGGATGAAGGGGCGAGGACGATGGATGGGCAGAGGGTTTGGGGATGGTTTAGGCAGAGCTGTGAAGGGAAAGTTTATTTTTCACTCTGCAACAGATCAGCGACAAAGTCTAAATCTGTCGTTGATCTGTAGCAGATCTGTCATAGACATGTTTTACTCACCAAATCGAACGACACGTGTTCATACTAGTATCGCTATGTTTGTCAGTGTGGCAGCCCCAATCCCGAGGTCGCCACGTGGAGTATCGCGACCCCACGCAGTCCTGTCAGATCATTGACCCACTGGGTCCCACGCGCCACTAACATCATTTGCTACATCACGACTACTCGATATGCGTGTTAACTCATTTCGTTAATCAGTTTAGTTAGACAGTTGAATCATTTTTAGCATTAAAACAGCAGAAATCTTAAATTTAAAGCAAGTAAAACAATTAAATTCATCATCATATAAAGCATCATTTATAAGAGTAACTCCTATTGTGGGAAACCCGAGAAAGTACTCTATATATAGGCGACAATATTAAGCAGTAATATATACAAGTACAGTGTCTATCCAGTCTCCCGATACCCAAAAGTAAAGCAAAATATCAAAATAACACATACTGGTGGGTCCTCGTCGCGGCAATCGAGATGAAGTCGCCAAGAATCCCCTTGCCCCTACTAGTACTGGGATCTGCACTCGACCATCACAAAAAGCCAGATGGAGAGTACAGTTAGTAAGATTCCAAAGAAGTACACCGAGCATTTATAAGAAAATAAATAGATACCAATAATTATGTTAAATAATCATGCGGAAACTAAATAGGCAACTGTGCTACGATCATCACATGAATAAATAACACGAGAGAAACAAAGTGTGTACTCATCCCGGTCAGACTAAACTGTACTTCGGACCCCTAGGATCCTTTCGGTGGGTGCCCCCACTTCCTTTCACCTGGTTCCTCGCGGTGCGTGTCCGACACGTGCACCCTTAATGCAACTCGGGTTGCAATTCACTGAGTGCCTGATCACACGTGCTACAGCCTAGTGTGTCATAAGTACACTACGAATATCAGGTGAGAGTAACTCGACCACCAACCCAAATGTATCACGGAATAGAGTACAATAACAAGGAATAGGAAATCAACGATGGAAAAGTAAACCCTCAGTGACTTTCAGATGGATTCTTACATACCTCAAAAAAACACTCCGAAGTTCCACTCACGTCTCGAGAACACGCTCGACTCCCGACTGTGGTCTCCTAAGTTCCTGGTGTCCAATTAAACCATTTTAACTAGTTTAGAGTCAAATTAAGTGAATTTATAATGTGTGGCCAAAAATATGGAAATTTTATTCCAAAAAGTTTGGTTTGTCACACTTTTCGAGTTATACCGGGGTGTCAAACGCCCGAAAAAATACTATTTTTCTATCTTTTTCTCATTTTTTTATATTTTTCCTGATTTCTGGATTTTTACATAATTTTCTACCTATTTTTCTTATTTTGTTTGTAATTTATTTAATTTAAAACTGTTTTTTAAATTAATTTTTAATATTATATTATTTAAATAAATGGGTGGGTCCCTGGACCAGGTTTGAGCCGGTCCAACCGGGTCGGCCTGACCCGATCCAACCGGGTCGGCCTGACCCGGTTCGGGTCCACCCGGGTCAGGTCGGGCGTCCCCACCCCCACCCCCACCACCACCACCACCCCATCTCCTTCTTCACAGAGACGTTGGTCTCTATTTTTTATTTTATTTTTTTTCAACCAACAACAATAACAACTTCAACAACATCATCAACAACCACCAACACCATTAATATCAAGTTTTTTCCAACATTTAACCAACAATCAACTTCCACCATTAAAACACATTTAAGCTTCATTTTAAATGGAGAAATTAAAAGAAACTGGAGATGCTCACCTTGATCACTTGCTTCCTTTATCAAATCACTTCCCAAACTCCAAGGATCCCATACAATCTCACACTCTCAAGTCTCAATGGTTGTTATCAATTTTTCAAGGAATTACACTTTTTTTTTCTTGTTTTGTGTTGAAGAGATGAGAGTGAAGAAATGAGTGGTAACCCTCATTTTGGGGTGTTAGGTGTACATGTGTCATGTTTCCATTTTCTCCTCATTAGACACCAATTTTTTTTAGCCTTGTTCAATTACCTTCAGTTACGCGGTGTCCCACTCCTCAAGACGCATAACGAGGCGCGTCATAGTCGTCAATTTCGATCAATTGGCATGGACTGTGTTTATCATTAATATTTGTCACATTTAATTAATTTGAATATCCAATTTATTTTCCCGACCTAATGTACCCATCGTTCGCTCGCTCAGGACCCGTATTGACATGTTTCTCGAGGAGAACACCCGTTACACTATCTTGCTCGATTCAATGATATAAATACACACATGCGATGCTAGGTAAATAATTTGATATACAACATTGCAAATAGGCAAACAATCACGCAAAATCACTATTTACCTAGTCAGACGTGCCTTGACCTATCTGCGGCATCCACGCGGATCTGAGCTGGCGTACAAGTCTGAAAATAATAAATAATAACGGCGTAATTAAAATTTGGGCCGTTACAGTTAGTTTGGGCGGGAATGTATGGCGGGATAAATCAGCAATAGATTTGTGATAACATGCAATCTGTCACAACGTTTTGTCACAAATCTGTTGTTGAATAGTTGCTTTTTGGTCAACCGAGTCAAACGAACTGTCGATACACAGTTGTTGTTGATTTGTTGTTGTTTAGCAACAGATTCTGGTTGTCCCTATTTTTTGATGTTATTCCGCCATATTCTTGTAGTGAATTAACTTATATATATCCATGTCATGGGTACTACATATCTCACCATTGGAGTACTATGAGATTTCAATCTAATGGTGATTGATGTAGTGCATTTAATGCAAAACACATTAAATGTAAAACACATTAAATGCGCAATAAATGCTATGTAATTGGATTCCATTGTAAAAGCACCCTATATATATTGCGATGAAATTTGAATTTTTATGCAATAATCTATCTACTGTTTATCTACTGTTTATCTACGTATCCTTCAAAATCTAATCACAACTTTAATTTATTGTGATTTGCTGAAGTTTTAATTTTTACATATATCTTTTATAATTTTATAAATATTAATTTATAATTATTGTAACAGGTGATTAAGTTAGGTATAATATCAATACTGGCAATATTGAAGATTTATGGACTCACATGCATGGGCGAGCCCAACAAATAATATTAGATTGTGTGATGAAACAAAAAAGAAAATTGTTTTTGAAATGGGGTAGAATTATCGTTGCAAGCTTGTAATAAAAGAAAAAAGACGTTATTTGCCTCCTGCATTCTCTTATTTAGAGACTCAATGGTAGTTCTCTTATTTATATATACTTTATTTTTTTACGGGTGTCAAAGCCATGGACTCTTTAAACATTAATTTTCGAATTTTTTTTTGGTAAGAGTCCATCTTACTAAAGATGCTTACTCATTAGACCGTTACTTTTTATATTAAGCATTTGTTAGTCGGTGATTAATTTAAAAATATAATCTTTTATTAAATAAACAGCATTATAATTAAATATAAATTAAAAAAGAAAAGAAAAGTGATGCAATCTTATACTAGTAAAAGTAAAACTGTAAAACATAGGAAAAGTCTTGCAAAAAAAAAAAAAAAACAGGAAAAGCTATGCACGTGACATGATTCAGATTTTGTACGGACGAAATGACCAATTTATTCCCTGCACTGCGTGAGGCGCGTGGGGAGCCCACATTTTCTTAGGACTCGCTCTCTCAAATCGCTTCCTTTTTCAATAACTCACTTTACTAATCAGATATTGAATATCGTGCGATCACCTCGAAGAGCACACATAAATTTCAAAGCGTATTGCACGACATCCGACCAGGTTTGTGTCCAAATCGAGTTAATGCAACATTTTTTTTTTTTTTTTAGTAATTTATTGGTGTTGCTCAAGTATAAAATCAAATTACGAGAAGCTAGACAAATTTAAAAACGGACCAAATATCTTAATTAAAAATCTAAATAAAATATAGTGAAATAAAAAATTATGTTATGAAAATAAACTTAAGATAATTTAGAGTTTATTAATTAGCAAAGATTTAAAAAGGATTATCAAATCATTTCGTCACCTGAATTATTGATTAGTGTAGAAAAGAAAGTTTGATTCATACACTGCTCAACTGATTTAAAATTTAAGCTTATTTTTCTTTACTTTATTTTGGTTATTTTGTTTCCATTTTTATTTTTATTTGTCGAAAAACCAAAAATTTCATTAGCTAATTAAGAGAATGAGGTAAATCAGCATTTAATTACAAATTTAAGATTCCTTAAATTCTCAAGTAAAATCTCAATCTAGGGCATCCCAAGCGAGGGAATGAGAACTTTATTTTGTTTTGAACATAGTAGAAATGCAGCCTTGATCTTGGTGTTGTAAAACAGTAAAAACAAGGTTTGAATTCATCTTAATTCATGAAAAAGTAATTAAAAATGATTTTTTCTTTATATCCTAATTTATCTATATCAATAGTTATACATGGTACTTTATTGGTGGCAGCAGTTTCTTACACGTACAGTGTATTATTCATCAATCCGAAAAAAAATAAAGATAGAATTATAATTAATTAATTAATAAGCCTCGCCAAACTTTTTAGTTGATAAAGTATTAACAACTGTTTTTTTTGACAAAATAATAGTATTAATGACTCTAGTCAATTAATAACAACTTTATATTTCTTCTAGAGGTTTTGATTGATAGAAAGAAAGTTTAATTTGTTTGATTTCAACTCCTTCTAGAGGATTAATTATGACTTATTTGTACAAAAAATGGTAGATCGAGAGGCGCTACCCACCGCCAACTAACCTGTCAACGCCGGTCCTTGGATAGGAAGACCGTCCCGTTGAACACTTAATTTCCAACTCACCAGCTAGTTGTCTAATGAGTCACGCAATGTTTGATTTTCAGTCTTTTGCTTTGTTTTTCGTTTTGTTTTTCGTTTTGTTTTTGTTTTTATCGTCGACTTCAAAAGGTACTATAGGACCCACTAACATTAATCATATTTGTATTCTTTCGCTACAAGTTAATCAATTTTTATTTTTTTTTTTTTTTTTTTTTTTTTTTTGAGAAATGATAGAATGACTCTGCTATGTCACCACACATTGTATAACGATTAAGGCGTTGGATGTGTCTTTTTTATGAAATTTTGTTACGAGACCCACACGCGTCACATAAGTTGATAATGTCTTTTGACATATTGTTGTCATTCTAATGTTTCCCTTTTTTTTGTAAAATTTGTCAAAAGAAGTTAGGAGTAACTTGACACGAGTATGAACAAAACTTACAGTCGATTATTTATTTTCATGGCAGACAACCAATGTTTTGGTATAATTTATAGGGATAAAGTATCATTTGGTTTATGAACTTTAAAGCTTTTGTTGATTTGATCCACAAACTTTCATCAGTTTACTTTAGGTCCATGGACTTTTATTTTCCTCTACTTTCGATCTTTTTGTTAAGTTCGGAGAACAACGATCGTTAACAAAGCGCTTCACGAATAATTTACGAGCGGTTTACAACTGATTCATCAACCTAAAAAATCGATTGTGAACCGTTTAATAGCCAACATTCTTTAAACTTAACAACATAATCAAAATTAGACGGAAATGAAAGTTCATGGACCATAAGTGAATTAATAAAAGTTTGATGATCAAATCAACAAATATGCGAAAGTTTATAGATCAAATGATACTATTTACCTAATTTATATCGTTAAAGTTGATAAAGTTTAACACACGGTATATTAAAAAAAATATTTAAATACTAGATCGAAAATTATGTCACTTCCTTCGATATCTTCAAATGAAGAGGTGAAATATAATTGACATCACAATTAAGGTTGGTCCCCTCCCAATTAAGGTAGGTACGCCCCCAGCAATAAATAGTAGGGGAAAGGTGGTAATTGCAAGAGACATGCAAGTTACTTGAGCAACACGAAATTACGCATTATTAATGATGCAAATGAGTAATCCATGTGACCCAAGAGACCATAAAACGTGACAATATAGTTGTGACACTAATTGATAAAATGAAAGCAATTAAGTCAAATTAGAAGAAAAAAAAAATGATAAGACACCCAATTAATCTCAAATAAAATAAACCATCTCCTAAACAATAGTAACATTGGAATCTTTTTTCTGACAAATTCAAATAGATATAGATCATGTCAAAAAACCAACAACCAAAACAATCTATCCAATGGGCTGTCACAAAATTATTCCTTGACAACCATTTTTTTTTTCTTGCTCACCTTACCTATTAAAATTAATTAAAAAGGACAGACGACAGTGGGCCATGTAACAAAGTCGAATTTAATTGATTTAAGACTAACGAAAGTTTGTTACTAAGAATTTAATTTTTCTGTGGACATGGTTTTCTTGGGCTTTGTAACCTTTTATGTGTCAAAGACTTCATTCCATCCAAATAGTTGACTTGTTGTGCCATGTGTGTTAGCTTCATGAGCCTTGACAAGTCCCCTCGAGATCCTCGTGGGCTCTTCTCTTCTACTATAAATCCCCACAAATCTCTTCTCTTCATTTGCACAACCAAATTAACAACACACCACAACTGAATAGATGAAGAAACACATGTGCCACAGCAACAACAACAACAACAACAACAACATGAAGAAGAAGAATAAGAAGAGCAGCAGAGCAAACAAGTTGAGAGGACCACAATCAGTGATGATTAGCAAGAACAACGACCACCCAGAAGAGCAAATCCTTAAACAGATCAAAGAATACGTTCTCTACACTAGGCTGAGGTCGCTCGTACCTCCAACTCTGCCTTCTGAGGTGCACACATTGCTTTATTTTTTCGTTTTTTCTTCTCAATCCTTCCTTTTTTAAATTATGCGTGATGTGTGTTTTGAGAACAAGGACGGTACCTCGGAAGTTTCTATTAATCAAAAAATAAAAAAAAACTATATAATTACGAGAGAATGTGTATTCTTAGAATCTATTAGTTATAAGGGCGAAGGTAGAACTGTGTGACTAGTAATATATAAGTGTTTGGATATATACCAATGGTTGTGGAATGTTTTTTTGAGAATGAGGACGGTACCTCGAAAGTTTCTATTACTCAAAAAATAAAAAACTTTACAATTCAGAGAGGTTGCGCACTCTCGTACTAGCTTAGTTATAAGGGCGAAGGCAGGAATTATAATGATATGATTCATGTGACTAGTCATACAAAGTGTCCAGATATATAACTCAGAGAGAATGTTTACGCTCAGACTTAGACTTAGGTATGATGAGGTAGTCGCAAGTCACTCATGAGTTGGTCTATGTGGTTATGCAGATAAAGGGCAGCGGAAACGTGGCAACGGAGATCGAATTAGACTGCGAGGAGGTGCCGGAGAGGGAATCCGACGAGGAAAGTACTGCTGGGGTGAGGGGCAGGGGAAGTGATGGGGAGATTGGATGTGGAGAGGGGTGTTGCAGGGTGGTGTTTGAGAGTGAAGAGGAGGACACAGAGGAGTTTGTTCCATCAGTGAAGATAAGGGTGTTGGAGGAGTCTTTGCTCATCAGCACAATTGTTGACAAAGACATTGCCTTGGCGTCGGAGCTGTTTCGCATACTAGAAGAGGAAAATGAGATTGATATTGTGTTTGAGAATCAGCACAGGACAGAGAGCAGAGTTGCTTATACAATTCAAGTCAAGGTGTTGCCTGATTACAACGTAGAGTTGTTGGAGAAGAAGCTGTGCAGATGGGCTGGAAAACCCATGTTCTAGATTAGATAATTAGATTAGATTTGATTTGATAGATAATTAGATATATAGATAGATAAGTCTCATCTAAAACTTGCTTTTCATGTTTTGAATTGTATTCATTTTGCTTGTGCATTAAATCAGAAATGTAATTTTATTATTATTATTATTATTATTATTATTATTATTATTATTATTATTATTATTATTATTATTATTATTATTATTATTATTATTATTTCAAATTGATTTCTCTTCTCAATCTATTCTCTCTTGTTGATATTAAATGTGTGTAGAATGTGGAGTACAAGCAGCAAATCCCGTTGGAATATGGTTTTGTTCTTCTCTAGCTGTGACAGCGTAGTGCAAGTGAAAAGTGTAGACAAGAGGGTCCTGCTTTCAAAGTGCAAATACAAAGTGGTGCACTTCACGAAAGCACTTAAAGCATGCAATGATGCAAAGAAGGAAAACAAAGACAGTGGATCACTCTGTTTAGAGGCATCAATGCATTTTAATTATTGAAGAAAGTAACGTGATATTTTTTTTTTCTTTTTATAGGTTTCTTAGTGTATTCTATGCCAACTTTATTATTATAATTATTGTTATTTTTTTTTATAAGAAGGAGATTTTATTTTATTATAGCCAACAATTATAAAACGGACTATGCATGAGGCGAAGAACAATGTGCTCCCCAAAAACAAAGTCGAAAACCCTATTAGTATAGTAGGAGAAAAATTCGTCGTCCTTATGAATAAAAGAAAACCTTCATTCTCTCATGTTGCATCGAGCTGATGATGTAAACTCGTCACACCATGTTGTTGCACTCGCACCGAATCAATTACATTAAACACGTGCTCATGTGACAGGGATTACAAAAACGGAAACAAAATACATCATTTCATTTCTCCCACTACATATTCACTGACTAATCTACGTTCAAAACACTATCGAGCTTCAAATAGAGATAACACATTACCCTTTTAACTTAATTTTTTCAATTCACAAAATTCAAAACCGAAATCTCATTTAAGAGAACTGGAGCCCCTTTTTTTTTTTTTTTTTTGACCAAAGAACTGGAGCCCCTTGTCACTTGTCACTTGTAGGATCAGGTTATATATTGGTAACAGCAAACATGACCTTTGCATAAAAGCCATATATATGATATTTTTCGTTGTAGATAAGGTCGTGGAACATGGCAGAGACAGTGGAAAACTATGCACAAGAATGACAAGTAGACAACTCACTTTCAAATAATCAATTGTGTGGATAAGGACGAGACCTTCTTCTAAAGAATATTAGTGAAGGAGATATCTAGGCGCAACCCTAATAAAATAATCTATGTCAAACAAGATTGCTGATAGTAATTGAATATATCATCCCAATCAATATTGGGTGACTTAATAATATGATACGAGGTTTAAAAGTAAGAGATCATCAGTTCGAATTTAATGGGGCAAGTTATTTCTTTCTCGTAAAAAAAATTAATTCAATATATCTAGGTGTAAGATTGCCATCAGTTTCATTCATTGCTCAGTTGTTGCAGCTCATAAATCACTGATCACACTGGCCAAACCAAGGATCAAACTTAACATTTAGCTTTACTGATGTACCATAGGTTTTGCTGTTTAAAATTAAGTGTATGTGTCTCTTCTTGATCTTTGTGTTCCTCTGGCACTAAATTCTTCTGGTTTTGATAAGAATATGCATGGGGAGCACATCCGAGGAAAGAGTAGTACACATGCACAGAATTTCAGCCCATGCTGAGAATTAGAAAAAAATGGGCAAACCCCGTGAGTTTAGGGTAAGGTAGGTAGCAACTAACAAATCTGATCCACAATCCCTAACAATCAGATACATGCACAACTATATATTGAATGAATTTAGTGGAACAAGTTTGGATGGATGCTGCTCTCTGATTGGAGAACAATAATCGAACATTGTTAGTCGGAACCGATTTTTTATAAGATCTATAATAAATTTAAAAATAAAATGCACTAATTTTTCTGAACCGATCTTCTGTAGAGCGCATAAAGGGATGATCAATCACAACTCTTAGAATTTAGCTAATATGCTTACTTAGATTTCTAGAAACGTTGACCTTTGTTTTTTATTTTATTTTTTACAAAAGCAACTACTTTTCACATTTTTTTATATAATATAATATAATTGGGAAGTTGTTAACATTTTGTCCTTTTACTATGAATTGATTCAATGTTGTGTTGCACCTCTTGAAGGTCTCAAAAGTCATCCAAGTTATCCAACAAAAGCCTAGTTTTCATTATCTGTCACTTTGTCCCCATATATGCTATCATGGGTGACTGGTGAAAATCACTGCTTTTATATTGATGAACCATTCAATAATGTAATGCACAATGAAAATTAGGCATATTCATTGGGCCGGACATGCATGTGCGAACCTTGTTAGACTTGTTATTATTTTTTAAAATAGATATATTTAATATTTAGATAGATTATTGTTAGAGTCTTCTATGTTTTGTCTCAAGGAATTTCATAGCTCGAGAAATATAGGACCACAATAGCGACATCAAGTATAGTCAAAAGTTTGGAAGCTTTTTTTTTTTTTTTTGATAGAAACAAGACTTGATTCAATATAGTCAAGATAATATATATCGGCGAAAAATAATGTGTTTCTCTCAAATAAAGTCGAAAAAAAATCTCAACTAATGTAGTAGAGGAAAAAACAGGTCGTCCATATTCTGAATAAATACATTACCCCACACGCAAAAGTCGAAATGCTCGATTGTAAGTGATGTCACGTCTCCACCGAATCAGCTATTCTGAACCCGTATTGACGTGGCCGGTGTTACAAAAAATGATAGCCAAAAATTACGTAACCAACTCACAAACAACTCTCCTATCCATCTTCCCTCAAATTGTCCACATTAACTATACCACCGCCATATCGCACGAACTTCCAATAAATACACACTTACCCCTTTAACTAATGCAAATTATGCAATGAAGCTATACTCTCCCACCCCATAGAACCCATCTGCTTCATTTTTCTTACAGCAAGTTCCGCCAAGTTTTGAAGCTTTTCTTATTCTCGAAACAATCAAAGATCTCTAATTAAGAGGAGGGACCGGTGACATTTCACCGCAACTCTTTTACTTAGGTATATTTAATTAGCAAGTCTAAAAAAATGAACATGAAGTATATGTTGGCTTAATTAGCAGCAGTGCATAACTATCTAGATGGATATCAAGATTCAAACCCTTCTTACAATTATTATTTTTTTAGTAAACTTGGAGGAGTTGACTTAGTGGTAAAGACAAATGCGAGATTATGTGGGTTAGGCGCATGATCTCGAATTCGATTCTCTATGACAGTTCACAGCCAAACATCGAGATAATGGTGATACCTTTTTACAATCTTAAAGCTCATAAAAGTAGTCCGACAAGTATCTGGATATGCCCATGATTAATTAAAATAAAAACAAGTGTTGCCCTACCTTTTGAGGTTGTTGTCCCCTTCATTGCTTCCTTTGTGGAAAATGTTATTATGTGCTTTAATGAAATGTGTTATCTATTATCTTCAATATTGTAATAAATTATTGTACCCTTTTTGAGTAATAATAATATCGATATAATAAATTTGACAAAAAAGTTGACCATTAAAAGCAAAATTCTATCCAGCAATAGTACGTAGTTTGTTGAAAATGTCATCCTCCAATTTTGAACCGTTAAATAACTAAAAGTAAATGATGTGATATGATTTGTTTTTTGGCCTCGTTAAACACACACAAACACACAACTAATGTAATTACACACACCACAAACCCTATTTTAAACCAAATTACTGTCACCTCAAACACACACCACCTTCACTATCACCATCCCCGGCTGCCGCCGGCCTCCCTCGGCCACAGCCACTATTGCCCTGCTCGCCCCTTCCACCGCCACCGTCACCACCATATTAAACCATATTAAACCGTATATGGTCGTGTTTTTGGTAATTGAAAAACCTTTTTCAACTGACATATTTAGTAAACCATATACTCGTGTTTTCTGGTGGTTGGAATTTGTATATATATTTCACACAAAAAACATTGTTTGTATGTCTAACAATTTGGTTTTCAAAAACAAATAAAAGAATAATGTGTTTTTCAAGAAAGAAAAATATTTAACTTGTATATTTCACAAAAAACATTGTTTATATATCTAACAATTTGATTATCAAAAAATAAAAATAAAAAAATAATATGCTTTTCAAAAATAAAAATAAAAATCTAACTCGTACGTTTTTTTTAAAAAAATTGTTTTACATCAAACAATGTGGTTTTAAAAACAGAAAAATAGTTAACAATGCATTATAGTATAGTTTTTATATTAAAGTTGTCAGAATTAAGCAAACAAACTGGAGTAGCTCAGTTGGTTAGTAGCTAACCACAAGGTCCAAGCGAATAAATGCTTAAATCTTTTCTTTTTCTTTTTTTTTTCAACGGCTCAATGCCACGTGGCGAATTTAAAATCCCTCCACCGTAGTGGGAATAGAATAAAAGTGGGCATGGTTTGAAGGGAAAGAAAGGAAGAACAGAACACAAAAGAAGAGAAAGCAAAGCAAAGCATTGTTGGTCTTGGTTGGCTTCTCCTCTCTGCTTTAACATGTCACATTAACAAAATCTAAACAAAATCATTAAAGCATACTTGTATTCCTCACTTTTATAATCTTTTCGTTCATCACAACAACAACAGCACATCAATATCAATCTTTCCCTTCTCACATTTCATTAAATACATGATACATCTATCTATCTATCTATATATATATATTCATCTTCTTGATCATGATCTTCCCCTTATTCTATTCCATCTTTATTTCCAACAAAAACACTAAGTACCCGCGTAAAGACGCCGAGGAATCAACTGATCATATATAGAGCTCAATAGAGATTTTAGTTTGGTATTCATGGGTTCTTCTTCGGGGCAGGGAAGCAATGGCTATGAGTACTCCTTCAAGGTGTTGTTGATCGGGGATTCGGGCGTCGGTAAAAGTAGTCTCCTTGTTAGCTTCGTCAACGCCTCCATTGAGAACCTTCCCCCAACCATTGGTACTACTACTACTACTACCATTAATACTATTCAATGTTTTAGGTGGTTTGTCTTTTGGTTTGGATCTATTTGGTTTTTAATGATGTTGAAGATATGAATTGGAGCTGTTTTGGATTCTGCCTCACTGTTTGGTATTTGAATCTGATGTTTTACGTGCATGGTTTAAATTACTGTCATTTTTTACCTTTCATGTGGGATTTTTTTGACAAAGACAGCGTCGAAGGTGAAGCGTATTTATTCGATCTACTTGTTTTCGAGTTGATGAATTTCCCCTTGCAAAATTGCATTAAGAATAGCTTGATTTTTCCTTATTCAAGATTGTACATCTACTAAGAGTGTGCTATAACATTTATAGTTCTCACTTCCCAGTATTAGCTATATATTTTATCCTGATCGAAATCGTGTCCTCTATGCCGTCTCAATTGCATGTAGGTGTGGATTTTAAGATCAAGCTTCTCACTGTTGATGGAAAAAAGGTGAAGCTCACAATCTGGGATACTGGTAATTTTTATGAAGATCATTTTTATTTTTTCGAATTGTTCGGTTGAATTTCAATAGTTCCAACTCATGCAGAAATCTAAGTCTTATGAGCACCAGCTCTTTTGGTTTTCCTTGCTATTCATACATGTAACACAATTTGTTTCATCTTTCCATTGCAGCTGGACAAGAAAAGTTCAGAACATTAACAAGCTCCTACTACAGGGGCGCGCAAGGGATCATTCTCGGTATGACAACTTCAATATGAATTATAAATCATCTCAATTATGCTAGGTCATGTGCAGGAATATCAAATAAGCATTGAGGAATTCCTTTTTTTTTTTTTTAACTCACATCTTAAAACTTGTTAAGCACCAAACCAACAAAAAAGCTGCTTCTCATTCTCACATGGAACCTAGCTTATTTGGATTTCCTTTATGACAATACTAAATTCTTTAAACCAGCGATAAATTATAGAAGGAACTGAATTTTACAAGTTATTTTAGGTTTGCAGCATTTTACCGATTGATCATCTAGATGAAAAAACTCTTTTGCAGACTAATTGAGATTTTTACAGACATTGTAATGTAAAGAATCAGCCAAACATTTGAACACATCATACTGTAAATAATCAGCCAAATATTTGATCATCAGACTAGTGTATTTGAATGATCTTTATGTGATTGCTTGTGGTAGCTTTTGCAGCTCTAAATTTATCCTTTCTATTGAAAATTGTCTAATTCAGATTATACTTCTCATTTTAGTCTATGATGTTACACGGCGAGAAACATTTGCGAACTTGTCAACTGTATGGGCTAAAGAAATAGAATTGTACTCTACAAACCAGGATTGTATCAAGATGCTTGTTGGGAATAAAGTTGACAGGGTAAGATTTTTACACTGCTTTGCCTAATTTCTATCCTCTATCCTCTATCCTCTTCATCTGCAAAGTCAATGCTTGATATTTCACTGGATAAATGTTTTCTTCTTTAATTTATAAGAGGGAAACATAACATTCTCTCCAATGACATTCATTATGTACATGTTCTAATGGAACTTGATTCTTTAATTTTTACTAATTAAAGTTTTACAGGATGGCGAAAGGGTCGTAACAAGAGAAGAGGGAATTGCTCTTGCTAAAGATCTCGGGTGTTTATTTCTTGAGTGCAGCGCCAAAACTCGGGAAAATGTGCAGCAGTGTTTCGAAGAACTTACTTTGAAGGTATGTTGCCAATAAAGGAGTATGTTTTTTAGTTGTCTCTTAAAGCTCTATACAATCATAGTAATTTCTTCATATTGATGCTATTCTATCACCTTTTCAAGCATGTTGCTTCACCATCCTTTTCATTCATACGGCCTAATACATTATCCGGTAGGACGACATTGCCCAGAGAAGCAAAACTAGATTAGACTCTTACACAAGCTATATACCTCCTCAGACAAGTTTTCGCAAATTATATGATAAGTTTAAATCTGATGGCGTTTTCTAAAGCTTGGATAGCGAGGATTCGTAGAAGCATTACTTTAGTGAAATTCTAGTTGAAGTTCAGTTTTTGCACTTGACAAGTTTTGATCCCTTTAGATACTGGAGGTTCCTAGCCTATCGGAAGAAGGATCTACTGCAACAAAGCGGAATACAGTGAAACCGCAACAACAGTACACGGCACCACCAAATAGTAGCAGTTGTTGTGCCTAAAATGTAATAGAAGGAAAGCCTATGCATAGAAGTCTGATCGTGAACCAAGTAAATTATCCAACGCAGTAGTTCCAGAGCTGCCGATTGTCAAATATTTTCTCCAAAGCTTCAAGGATCTTTTCAGTTGAACTATGTAACAAGTTACGTCTGTCTTATATAATGCTGCCTTAATAATCTGACATATTTGCTTCTTGTAAATTAATTATGCAAATCAATCTCTAGCTTAATCCATCTCATTCAATTTCAAACCGACACCGACAAATTTGAGACTAGAAGGGCCTCCTCTAGAGGTAAGCAACCTCACTCTATGTAATCTATTTGTTTCTACTAAATGTGTAACCTATGATACCAATGCTAGATGACATCTTGTCACATTCAATATCTGTTCCAATTAGCCTTGTAATTTTCTTCTATTCTTTCTTGAAATAGTTCAAGTTATTTGTACAATAATCTTAATTGTTCCAACTTTCAGAGCATTCCATATCAGATTAAGTGACCTAAAATTGCATAAGTTGGTCATATGAAATTTGAATTCGCTCGCTAATATTATTTTGTGCACCATCTGATCACTACTTTCTTGCGATTTTTGCTTATGCAGTGCTAATCATATATATACCCAAGAAATTTCATTGAACAAATCCTAAAGAACATGCTCTACGCTTGTTATCTGTTCGAAGAATCCTCCTTGTAGGATCTGCTGTTTACCAAATGCCATCAAAAATTTTTATTGATCAGTCATGGTATAAACAGAAATAAATCCTAAATGTTTGTAAGAGATCTATATTCTCTTTGAAACATGAAGAGAGGAAAAAAAAAAAAAAAAAAAAAAAAACTATTTTATATCAATAGAAGAAATGAAGAAATCGAGCACAATGGACAGTAATGAGGCTATGTTGTTGTTGTTGTTGTTGTAGAAGAAATGACAGTACAGAACTATTAAACATCAGTAGAAATTTAGAAGTTTGATTTACTCTACTGGTCAGACTCAAGATTGGACCTTTTGCTCTAATAACATTACTACTACAGCATGTTCATCTTAAAAATTTATCTGATCCAGACATCAGTACTCATTCTGTAAAGATGTGAAGTAATGTGTGCACCTTATTAATTTATAGTTTACACTAAAAAGTATGAGTCTAATCATTACTCTAGTTCTTCCTGAAGTGTCTGCAAAAGTTCTGTTCTATTAAAATGAGGTAGTAGATTAGTATTGTTTAATAAATTAGGCCTTACTGAGCAAGTATCATTACTCGTAATCCTTCTTCAAGCATCTGTAAAAGTTCTGCTCCATTAAAATGAGGAAATATATTAATATTGTTTTGTTAAGTAGGCCTTACTGACTAAGTTTCGACATCATGCAACCCCTTACTTAGTACTTTAAATAAACTTATACTGTTTGCGAATAATTATTTAGCTGGCATTTAAATCATGCATTCTTAGTTATTGTTTGATAAGAGTGCTCCCCCAAGCACAAGGGACCATCTGAATTCCAATAACATCATGCTTTTTCGAACAATTCACTTCGATGGCTATAAAACAGTGCATTCAATCGATAAGAATAAGGTTCGTCATGATTATGTTCTAATGTTTTCCATGCTGTGTGAGGGTGTAAAGTAACTTTCTTTTTCATTAATCATTACTTAAGAGAGTGTAATTCAGTGAACTATGAGCAAACATTGTGATTTGTAAAAAATTATTGTAGAATGCAGCTTAAATTTCACGTCTGAACTCCAATAAGATATGCCCATGCTTGAGCTTTCGCTTGCAGGCTTGCATGCTCCAAAATTTATAATGAACTAATGCTCCAGGGGTCCAATTTTATTAAGTGATAACATGGAAGATCGAGTGTCATTTCTATTCCATTCGACACAAGTTTTTTAAATTGGTGCAGTGTTATGATAGCTAACTTTTTCTTAAACTACAGAATTGGAAAAGGAAACTAATGTTGATGAAAACGTCAAATTCCAGTAGTGATTCCTATAAATCGAAGATTGAAGGCGATTTTTGAAAAATTGCAGCATATATAGCATGGACTAGAGAGTGGCCACAAAATACAACAGAGATTGCGTACATGTAAGATCATAAAACTATATCGTTTCCCAACAGTAAACAAGTGGAACCACAGGAAATAGCAAGCATAATCCATTAAATGGCCACAAAGCGCGCCATCTCTTCTAGGAAGATTTACTAACAAGTGTAATCAGCACAAGCCATCAGAAGGAGAAAAGGAAAGCGAGAATGAAACCTATGTTGACTTGCAGTACTGTAAGCAAGATAAGAGAAGACTGAGACATTAAGGAGCGCGCGCCACTGTCTTTAAAAGGATGATGACGATTCATGTTTGATCCTCCAGCATGAGCTCCCCTACCAGCCTTTGCTCTCATCACATGCTTTACTCCGTTCGTGCAATCTTTGGCTTTTCTTTGAGCCATCTTTTCATGACCTGCAAAATCTCATTAGGCGAAAAGAACAACCAATTAAAGCTTGATCTTATAATCTTTGTTCAACCAAAGAATCATGTGTAGATGTTTTTGGTCTTACTGTCCAATATGTTCAGAAGACAACATTGCATCGTAACAACGATAATGAAAAAGAAATTTACCGCAGTCGAGTCGGTCGTGTGCTTGTGGAATTAATGTGCTTGCACATGAAAGAGCATGGAAACATATGATGAAGAAGCAGATGAGAAACCCAGTGTTCATTATGATGTTGCAGGTTGGACATGCTACTTAAAGTTTTATGTGTGTTATTTAAAGGAGTAGGCCAATCCTAGAATTTTGAAGAGAATCAAATCAATAAATGGAAGGTATGAGATGCCTGCCTGTGAAAGTGAGGAAAGGTGTGAAAATGCCAAGTAAATGGACTTGGAGAAACATACAGGTTCAGTTGGCTCGGGAACAGTTCCGTCGGCGGCCAGGACTCCTCCAGAAAACTTTATTCTTCAAAATCATATGGGATATCTGAGATGTCTCTGAGTATGTGAAGAATCTCTAACATCTCTCCTGCGAAAAGGGTGCAAAGCAGAAAAATAAAAGTTACTAAAAGCAATATCAGGCTAACAGAATTCATACTTCATAGGCACCACAAGATGCCTAAAAAACAGAAATTTACTGTGCAATTGAATGTGATGCATTCTTTTCCCAGACATGATTGAGAATTGTTAATGATTTTTGCAAAAGCAATATTAAAGAAGTGGATTAACACATATTGTTTTTGCTTTTGCAGTTAACGACATCCATTACATTCATAATATCCATCGCAAAAGCGTAAAGAGTGACAAACACAGATAGAGGAACTTAGTTCTTTTCCTCCTCCCTCCACAATTCTTTTTCTATATTTTCAAGATTCTTTTGCTACGCGAAAACTCAAGGACTCAAAGTACAAAATGCCCATGATTAAATCTCTAATCAGAAGTCATTCATCAGCTATCTTTTGTCGAGTTTTGATTCAACCATGGGAGATAAAAAAATTTAACATGATCAACAAGAAGTGAAACAAGTTAAAAAATTGAGAGTAGGCACATGCCTCAACTGAAACAGTGACTCAATTTCTAAGTCTGACTTAAGTAGTAGTAAGCTCAATATACCAAATCCATGACAATGGAGCTGTGGTGCTTGCTACATGGCTGAAAAATCGAACAAACCAACCAAAGACGACGGGCTCCGAATTCGGGATGTCAAAGTTCCTAATAATGGCATCACTTCTCCTTCCATCTAGAGTTCTTACTTCTCAATTAGTCATTTCTGCCCCAGTACAACATGCATCATACAGGTGAACTAGCTAGTGTCAAGCTAGCTTGGAAAACTTCAGCTCATTCATAATTTTTTACAACAAAATACAAGATTAAACATGGAAATTAATGATGATCACTTGGTGTATTTGATGACTTTGTTCTGAATCAGCTATATTCTCAGATCCTAAAACTGTAACTTTCCATCAATAATGATAACATTAGTAAGGAGAAATTAAAACAACTAGAGGAATAATAATGAGCAACCATTGCCTTGGAGTAGTGGTTGCGACCTACCAGTTGTTCTTTGGGCCTGTATGAGGTCTCAGGTTCGAATCTCCTAATTTTCCGAAGTATATCTCTTGTAGGGTGATGTGCGTCTACGATGAAATAGTCTGGGGTAATCTTGGACACCACAATTATGAATAAAGTGATAAACAAGAGAAGAACCTAAAAGAATGAGGTTTCGCGCCAATCGCCACCAATTCAAGCACAGGGATTGTGTTTGAGAGACATTGTTCCATTTCTACATACTACAAGGAGAAATGCTACAGCCATAAAAAAAAAGAAAAAAGAAAAAAAAAGTCATGTTGACACTGTCACATTAACCACGTCTATGAATAAATGTTTCAGAGACATTTTCTCAAACACTTCACTTGCATTCTCGTGTATTGAGAAGGAAAATGCTTTTGTAACCCAGCACCAACACGCAGGAGGACCAACACATAGTGTGTGAGTTCCTTGATTTTTGCATCGAGATGCACGATGTGTAATGCAAGGACACCAACAAGTGCGTGTCAGTCCGTGTGTCGGTGCTAGGGTTACAAATAGCAGGTGTTACCAAAATAGGAAGTGCTATATTGACAAAGTCACACCTCGAAGTCACATTGGTCTTAGAAGCCGTTCATACCCGCCTCGAGATGTATGTACACAGTTCTCAATGTATAACATGCAATATGTATATCTCGAGGCGCACACGGAGGTACGACTTTGATGATCTCAAAAAAAAAATCATTTCAAATTTGAAACAAACGCAGTATGCATGAGTTGGTTACGATTCAGTTATGGACCAGATCCTCCATCACTGCAGTCACTTGGAATCCAACACAAAACGGTACACACCAATTAGTACACATTGGATCCACCTCGAATCCCACACATCGCCATCATGCATTGTTCGAGACACATCGATTCAGACTCGTAGTTACTTAAAATAATGTTGGGTAAGGTTGAATTTAAAGGAAAACTCTTATCATTAAGAAATGTGTATACAATGTATGAAAGTTCGTTGTTTACAACATTGAACTGACATATAGAAGTATATACACAAAAATACACATAAACGTGTACAAGAATTGCAAACATTGTTCCAACACATATGGAAATGTTTCCAAAATAATAACCTAGATCTTCACACCAAAGCACTAGATAGTATGTGAACTAAGACACTAGTGAGCCGGCTTAGATTTATTAATTAATTATAGACACCAAACAACGTATATACGTACTCCATCTTCCAATCAATAACAACAACATATTTATCCATTCTGCTACACATGCACCCATGATCATCTCCGTTAATCTTTTCTCTCATTGCTTCGTCGTCGATGGCCTGCTTCGGAGACAAATATAGCACGTTATTCGTCTCGGTCGCGGCGTTGGTTGCAGTACTGGTATTTGTTTCGGGGGTGGAGGGAGATTATGTTTATCTTGAGTGGAATGTATCAGCCAGTTTGGATAGAAGCCCTGTTAGCAAAGATCAACCAGTAAGAATTATGGTGTTAGCTTTTTTTTTTTTTTTTTTTGGTAAGATATGAGGGATTCACTTTGGTTGTTAATTTGTTGTTGTTGTTTTTGTTGTGAAATAGGTTATCACCATTAATGGGATGTTCCCGGGGCCTCTAATCAATTGCACAACCAACGATGTGATCGGCGTGAATGTGTTCAACAACCTTGATGAACCGCTCCTCATAACATGGTACGTTCCGCAACTTCTCTAAATCTTGCTTTTGGCAGAATTTTTTATTAGAAAGAAACCGCAACTTGCCCAATGCGAGGCTTAATTAAACTCCAGACCTTTTGCCCAAGTAACTTCATACCAAACCAGTGAGCCCTCCACTTGTTATAGATCCAACAAAAGGATTGCGACTTGCAATCATTGGAAAAGACATGCTTCCACCTATGTGAGGTTTGGCGATCGAAGAATCCTCAAAAAGAAAAAAATAATAATAATAAAACGACTGCGACTACAAAAGAGAGTGACAGAAACCCAACTCCATTAGAAGCCAAATAAAGGAGAATGCAGACCAATATTATAAGGAGCACACCTGCTAATATTTAACTTTCTCCATCAAAGGGCTGTATATATAGAACTTGGCTATCTGCGAACAAGGATATAAATTTTAAAGGCAATATTTTGTGCAATGATGTCCATTTTATGGCGAGAGCTAGTGACTTAGCTATTAGTCGACGATGGAACAAGGGTTTATTCCTATGAATTTGAGATTGAGGCTTTGTTGTCGTTGACAATTAGTATGGTTTAGTATATTGCTTCAAATTTGCGCGCTTAAGTATTGAAACTTGTTATTTTTTTTGGTTTACACAAAGGCCAATTATATACCAGGCCAATGGATTGCAGTAATTGAATGTGTTATCTGAAAGGAATACACTATCGTCGCAGAGAATTAATCTGTAATTGAATGAGTTTGATGCTTTACAGTTACATATATAATGAATGATATCGTCGCAGAGAATTAATCTGCGTAATCCATGCCACAGAACTGCATATATAATTATACACATGTTTTCAACATTTTGTGTATACATTGTAGGAATCAGTAGGATTACACAATACTTTATATCTCAAAAAGCTACACATCTCTGATGAGATGTATAAATTTAAGGATGTACTTTTTTTCTTTGATAGGAACGGGACTTTATTTATTAATTAGCGAAAAGAATGAAACAATAGCTTAAGAACTAATGTGTACTTTCATCGAATCACATAAATATAAAGAAATTGATTGTCCTTAACTAGTGCAGGAATGGCATACAGCAGAGGCTAAACTCATGGCAAGATGGGGTGTCTGGGACTAACTGTCCTATTCAGCCTGCTACAAACTGGACATATGAGTTTCAGACCAAGGATCAGATAGGGACCTTCTCCTACTTCCCCTCCATCAATTTTCTCAAAGCCGGAGGCGGTTTCGGCCCTATTAGAGTCAACAATCGCAATGTCATCAAGGTTCCGTTTCCGAAACCAGAAACAGAATTCGATCTCCTCATCGGTGACTGGTCGACACACAGCTATAAGGTCATTTATTTTCTATATATATATATATATCCACTCTTCTACTATATGAAGTAGTAACAATTTTCTTACTTATAATTGGATCTTTAATTAATTAACAGGCAGTAAGGGAGTCCCTAAGCAGTAAGTATGGTTCCTTAAGCACAAACTTTACATGCCTCCTAATGAATGGCAAAGCTCCTTATTCGTTTCCACCGACCCATGATGAATACGCATCGTTTAATGTCACTCGAGGTACGTAATTAAGGTTATATATATGGTCCTTCCATTTCAACGAAAATAATGAACATAACAATGAATTGTACATATAATAATAATAATAATAATGCAGGGAAGACATACCTGTTTAGGATCTCAAACGTGGGAACTGCCCTGAGCTTCAACTTCAGAATTGATAAACATCAGTTGGTGTTGGTGGAAACAGAAGGATCTTACACCAACCAGATCACACTGGATTCACTCGACATACATGTCGGCCAATCCTACTCCGTCCTCCTCACAACCGACAACTCCATTTCCAGCTACTACATTGCTGCAACTCCCACACAAACTAACATCAGAGTAGCAGGAGTAGGCGTCCTCCGTTACGCCGACTCGACCACTCTCCCAACCGGACCTCTCCCCATCGGACCTGACCCCTCAGACCCCGAATTCTCTCTAAACCAAGCAAGATCAATCAGGTAATTCTAGACTATAAATTCAATCGTACGTCAAGTGCTACAATAATTACATCAGTCAACGCACACCAGAACGCGCACCAGAACGCACATCGGCCTATGAAAGTCGTCTGTGTGCCCCTCTAGATGTCTCTTGAGGTGCATAACGCGATTGTCAGAGGCCTGATGTGTGTTCCGGTGTGCGTTCTGATATCGTTCTATCAATCAAATTCAACCAATGATGCACCATCATCCAAAAAAAAAAACTAAAACTTCACATAAAATTGTAGATAAAATTTAACTAACTTGTGGCGTATTAATTTAGAAAGCACACCATCAACTACATTAAATCAAGCGCAGTAAAAAAATTTGATCCATATATATAGCGAACCCCAACTGATTTGACATTGAGGCTTTGTTGTTGGTGTCGTTGTAGATGGAACCTGACAGCAGGCGCGGCGAGGCCGAACCCCCAAGGCATGTTCAATGTATCCAACGTGACAACATCACAAACATTTCTCCTCCACAACACAAGAACCCAACTCTTCCACAACACCCACTACACAATCAACAACGTCTCATACTACACACCGCGCACCCCACTAAAGCTCTCGGACTACCTCAACAACGGGTCGGGCGTCTTCTACCCGGACCTCTACCCAACAAACTTCACCCAACGGGTCGCCGTAAATGGGACCTTCGTGGCATCCGGGACCCACAAAGAGTGGCTCGAGATCGTGTTTTTCAACGATCTCGAGGCCATGGACACGTGGCATTTAGATGGGTTTGGGTTGTTCGTTGTTGGGTATGGGCATGGGTTATGGACTCCCATGTCACGCTTAACGTACAATGTGTATGACCCGGTTGTGAGGTCTAGTGTTCAAGTGTACCCAACTGGGTGGACTGCGGTGTATGTGTATTTGGACAATCCCGGTATGTGGAATCTGAGGTCGGAGAGGTTGGAGAGTTGGTTTTTGGGGCAGGAGATGTATGTGAGAGTGACGGATTATGACCCGGACCCGGCGAGGGAGCGGGCCCCGCCGCAGAATCTGCTGTATTGTGGTAAGTGTGGATTGGTTTATGGTGTTTTTTTTATATATATATATGTATATAACTGAGGCTATCCAAGTCACCGCCGCTTATGCAGATTGGTTTTTGGTGTTGTGGTAGTTGGTGTGGTTGTGGTTTTTGGTTTGATATTGTGGGTGTGATTGGTTTTTCAGGGATATATCATTCTCCTCCTCCTCCTCAGCCGCCAGGGCCAGCGTGTGACACCGTCGTCTCAGGGGCTAGTGCCGCCATCACCCGCTAAGTCATGGTAAGATCGATCAGTATTTTGGGGTGCTTTCGGGTTGGGGTTTTATAAAGGATATATGCTATGCTTGTTGGTGTCCATTGATATACAAATTGATGTGTATTTATGAGACATCAAGAATTTGGTGTTTATTTCGAGTGTCCAAAGTGGTCATATAGTTGTTGTGGTTATTTGGATACACTTTAAAATTAGGAAAATATTAGAATGACAACAGATATGTCACATCGAAAAATATATCGACCACAGGAGCTGTCCAGGCAGCCTCGACCAGTGTATTATACATCGATATTTGTATATGCCCGTATCTCGATGTGTCATATGCACAGCTCAAACGTCCGATGTGATTTTTGGTGTGACATATTCATTGTCATTTTAACACTTTATTAAAATTATTGATTTGGTGACTTCTTTTGGGACACTCAGAACAGAAAGTTGTTGTCAATTGATTTTTGCATTGATGTTTACGCGCACACAAATTAATGTGTATTAAATGGATCGACACCTACAATTAAATGTGCATACTGAGTGTCCCAAAAAAAGTCACCTTTAGATCCTAGCACTAATCGAGTTCGAGATTAGTTGGGGAAATCAATCCAACTGGTACATACAAAAAAGAACAACTTTTTGATGCATTGCGTACTAAGAATACAACTTTGCCAATTTAACCAAGAATAGTGTATGGGAATCCCTCTCTCCCTCGCAATCACAATAATTCTTTCAGTTGAAAAGTTTTTAGATTTCTCCAAATTTGTATTCTAATTGATTTTCTTGCATGTTATGCTGATTTTTTAAGTTGTGACACAAATTATGTAATTGAGTGGGTAGCACGTATATTAAATTTTCTTTCTTAATGACATCTTTTTTGTGACACATCAAACTTGACAGGTCCCCATCTAAGAGGGCAAGCTCCAATGTTTTGTTAGGCGTTCTTCTTCTCTGGATGGTTTTGTAGGGAATGCAAATGAGATGATCTACAATGGTTGGTTGTTCTTACAATGTTGACAAATTCTCTGTATACATCAAAGGTTACTTAATGAAATTGAGGCTTCATATTATTAACTTTTACGGTTGAAAAGTTGTAACGTTTTATAAATTGCAAGGAAGATGCAGGGGAAATAATGCAATTGATCATATATATATATCAACTTCACTTTAAAATTGTTACAACACAATGGACTAATGAAGATTGCATTATTTCTCAAGTCTCGGCCTTGGCGAGTACAGAGAAGAGACTTGAGATGGTTGGCTTTGAAAATCGTGCAAAGATTAAAGACACTATGAACAACTCGATCAACTCGATCAACGTAGGCACACAGGTGTAAGGTTTTACTCTAACAGACCTTAATACTATATATGGAGAGAGATCCACAATTAAATTATTATTTGTTTCTAGTTAAATCACGTTTGACTAATATAGAACTATATTTTGGTCCACACACGCGTTATTTCCTACTTTTTGTTTTCCCTTTAATAGGTTATCTACTATTTACTATCTAGGTAAATGCAACTGATTTGATTGAGTCAGGCTGGGCTTCTTATATGGGCCAGGTTTGAGAATGGGATTCCTTATCCTATAATTAGTACTACTTCAGATGAAATCTTCCCCACAAGGCCACAACTCTTGCTTTCATTCCTAGCCCTTCTATTCTTGTCTGTTTACTTAGTATGAACCAAACCCTTCTTATCAATCTCTATTGCTTTTCCAAGTAGCTTTCAATCATATTCCTTAGCATTTCCAAGAAAGTGATCAGCAATAGTATAATTTAGTATAATTTTAGAGGAGACTTTAAAACCATTTGTTTTCTTCTGTCATGTTCTGTTGACATGTTGTGATCATGTCAGTGAAATGAAAATTTTCACTAATCAATATGCTATATAATCCTTTTAACAACCAATCAAGCTTAGTGATTAACTTAGTACAACAACAAGGCCATAATGCACTTAAATAATAAAGCTTATTCAAAATCCTTTAAATCCTTATTAAACAATGCAACTTAAGTTATCTTCAGTCTCCCCTTTAAGTATTTTTGCGTCGAGATTTCTATCCGGCACATTTGCAGGCTGTCGAACTTCTTCGATTTAATTAACTTTATAAAACATGTATCTCACAAGCATAAGATATAACATAACATTATCATTCATTGGGAACAAATTAAAATCATTGAAGACTAATCTTACATGTGCACCACCAAGAACAGTGCCACCATCCACTCTCTGATCCTTTTCAATGCACCTGCTTTTTGTTGCTCTCCAATTGATGAATTTCCCAAATACATGCACTAAGCTACTCACACAGCAGTTCCACCAAAACTTTCAGATATATAACAAAGACTTCTCATCAATTTAATACCAAACAATGCCAAGTCTACACACACACACACATTCATGTATCATATACATGGAGATGTGAACACCCTACCATATGCTTATATGCTCTTAATTAATGCCTTGTTTGTTTTGTCAGCAAATTAACCCAATTTGTTCTAAAGGCGTGGCGCATGACCCTCCACAGGAATGTCATGTGCACCACGCCCTTCATGCTAGAGAGAGAAATAGCTAGAGAGAGAAAGAGAGAGAGAGAGAGAGAGAGCCAAGAAGTTTGCAATACTTGCCCAACAGTCCAAGATTGGGCTGTTACTTGCTTAGCTTCCTATGCTTTTATATATTCTT
Source organism: Stephania cephalantha (assembly GCA_039657325.1). Taxonomy (NCBI): domain Eukaryota; kingdom Viridiplantae; phylum Streptophyta; class Magnoliopsida; order Ranunculales; family Menispermaceae; genus Stephania; species Stephania cephalantha. The sequence goes on from CM077572.1 coordinate 53,211,002, forward strand.
TGTCTTTTAATGAAACAGATAGAGAAAGCTAGAGAGAGAGAGAGAGAGAGCTTTTAATGTAATGAAAAAACTAGCTAAAAGATGGAAAACCCAATATATCCATCCATGACTATTGGTGGTGGAAAACACAAGCTAACTTCCATTGCCTTTCTTAGCTCACACACTCTCTCAACCACATTGAAACAACAAATAACCCCCACAAAATAAAATAAAATGAAACTGACCAATCACAATATATTACTGAACAGTTGAACCAAAAAAAAAAAAAAAAAGAATAAAAAGAATTGATAATTTTGATATAACCAACAATAACATCAATTGTAAAAACAATGCTAAATTAATTCACATAGAATCTTTATGTGTTTTTGATCAAAGAGGGTACTGTTTAATTGATTAGTAATGACAATCAACTAGTGCAGGTGCAGAGAACACTAGTGGAGGTGGTTGTTGTTGTTGTTGTACTTGTTTTGAATTGAAAGAGAACTTGTCATCTTCAGGGGCAGGAAGGTTGAGATCCAAAGTGAGGACATTTCTCTCTTTCTTGATCCTCACTTCTTGATCGGATTCCGATGTGATCGAATCCACGTTCGAACCGTTGTTCCCCGTTGCGGCGATGGACGGTCTGTGGCGCCTCATGTGGCCTCCCAAGGCCTGCCCTGATGAGAATTCAGAGCCACAAACAGAACACTCATGCACTTTGGCCTTGTTGTTGTTGTTGTTGTTGTTGTTGTTAGGACTACTGATCCTATTGCCTAAATGAAGAGCAAGACCAAGAGATGGAATAGTAGTAGTAGTAGTTGTTGTTGTTGTAGTACTTAAATTGCGGGTTGTGAATTGGTTCTCGCGACGATCTTCATCCAACAACAATGACTTCTTGTCCTCCACCACCGCCACCGCCACCGGCGATGTTCTCGGCTTCTTATGACTCGCTCTATGCCCGCCTAAAGCTTGGAACGACGGGAAACATCGGTTGCAAGTCTTGCACTTGTACAAGTAGAATCCATTATTGTTCTTCCCTTCCCCGCTGCCGCCGCCGCCGCCGACTACTTTTCGATTCCCCAACTTATTATTACAATTATTCACCATGCCATCATCATCTCCAACTCCAATATTTAATCTCTTGCTCGGATTAATGCGATAATCATCATCGATGATCCGACGTCGAGGACACCCTTGAGTACCTTGTGCTAGTAAAATCAAACAATTAGCCATGTCCTCCTCCTCCTCAGTACTATCTGTGGATGCCGTAGTCGCAACCGGAGACGGAAAACACCGAGGATCATGATCATGATCCTCGCCTTCCTCCCCACTCGACCACGACGACGATGACAAATACTCACAAACATTATTATTATTATTACTATTATTATTGGCACTCAACAAATTCATTGCAGAAGCTGGGGAGCATGGCCTTTGCCTCTTGGTTCTCTTCCCTTTGTTGACCACCACTATGGCCTCCTCCGCCGCAACATCCATCGCGCCGCGCTTCTTCGATCCCCGATCAATCAAAACTAATGAATGATCAAGAAATATAGAATAAGAAGAATGAATGAATTAAAGAGAGTGAGAAATGAAGCAAAATTGAGGTGGGGGAGAGTAAGGCTTGTTCTTATTCTTATTTATATTTATAGGGAGGGGGTGTTGAGTGAGGTCAAAGGTGCGCCCGTTAACAGTAACCGTGAATTAGTCCCAAAAACTAAACTTAACATCTCAGCGTTTCAAAGATGGGAAGTTACATATACATACATATATATAAATAAATATAAATATATGGGGGTCGGACTTGGTTTAGTTAATTAACATGATCAATGACAACATGTATGTGTAATGTGTATGTTGTAAATGTAACCGAAAAACAAGGGTGAATTTGAGGTCCTTTTTTTACAGTGACTCACAGATAAGAAAAACAGTTTGTTGATATGCCAAAGTTGGTCATTTTTTAGGCCCGTTTCACACTCTCTTTCTCACACTTTTACACGGTAAAAGCATGCTCTCTCTCTCTCTCTCTCTCTACTTTCTCTCTCTAGCTCACCCACTATGGAGAGACTAGAGAGAGAATCGGTTGGCTTTGAAGCAAGCCCATTGCTTTGCATCAACGATTCTCACTCTCTCTCTCTCTCTCTCTCTCTAGAGGGAATGGAGTGCAAGGCTGTATGGGGACGGAATACGCGGGGTGCCCTTCATTAGTTACCCTTAATTGCATATAATTCAGTGAATCAAATTGAATCGATTACTACTAATCTCTTGATTAAATTAGTATAACACCTATTTAATTCACAATATATTCGCAATTATGTATCTGTTAATGAGCTGTTGACCCACCCGTTTGGTGTGAGTGACCCAAGGTTGGGCTGTATTGTTAGGCCTCGTTTGGTTCGTTTTTGCCAATTTACAGTTCGAGTGGAGATAACTCTATGGAGTTAACTCACAGTATAAGTTCATATTTCATGTTTGGTTGAACTTTAAACTTGCAAGAAAGTTGCAAATTCTTAAAAACAGTAAAATGTGGGAATTAACATAAATGCCCTTCAAACATATTTTTAAAATAAAAAAGATGACTTGTGAGGAGTATGTTTTGTCCATTGAACTCCTGGGAGATACCTCCCTATGGGGCTGTAAGTTGAGAGATATCTCACCCACATACCAAACAAGGCCTTAGATGTGTTTCGAGTTGCGTGATTTTGTGTGATTCGAGGCAAATATGAGAGCAAAGAGTTGGTTTGGATTAATGATGAGTGGGCTTCGTTTGTTAGGCACAAAATTTGGACACCCCAAGAGTGAGACAATTTGGTTGTGCTTAGTGTTAAGAGATTTTGGTTAATTAATTAGTTATCTTATGCTATAGGACTATATATATGGAAAGACGTGGGCCATCCATTAGATGTCCCTTTTTGAGGATCTCAACTCAACAATGCCCAAAACACAAAAGGAACAATGTTGTTGGTGACCCTACTTGGTCAGTCTAAGTGTAGTTTTTTTTTTTTTTTTTTAAAAAAAAAAAATATCTCAGACTACTTCGACTACTCCGGGTTCAAGCACAGTTAGACACATATAGTGGACGACCCTTTCCACTCTGATCGCTTCATAAACACGCCAAAACTAGAATCATAGTACGTGCTTAAAATACATCAAGTTCCTTCACGACGTAACTTAATATCCACTAGTCAATCAAGTATAGTTACTAGCTTAGTTATATTCTCTTCCCACTGTTTTTCTTTAGTGGGAAATGGTAACATAATCAGTACTCCACTCTTCACAATTATAATTAGATTATTAGATCAACGTCATGTTGGAAGGAACAATAACAATGATCTAAAAGTAGTTTTCCTTATCTTCCACATGATGAATTAAATAATAATCATAGACAACAAGTTGCAAAATTGATAATGTATCCAAAATTTCAAAGTATAAACAAATCGAAACTAATAACCACTCTCGCTAATCAAAATTTTGTCGATAACGTGTCAGCAAGTGATAAATGGCATTGAAGCACCGTGCAGGATTTATTTTACTTTTAAGGCTTCAGTACTATTCGAGAAGATATCTGCATTGGCACACTTCTTTTTAAAGACATTCATAATCAACTTCAATCCGCATTTTCCCAACAAAATTGCTCTCGAATTGTACTTTCTTGTTACAGAAATCAAAATCAAGAATGGGAATTTTTTTAAAAAAAAATAGAGTAAAGGAGAGTAGGGTGAGTTGGGAAGTCAAGGGAAGAGTGGGAGGGTTGAGGAGCAGATTCTTGGCGTAACCAACTCTTTTTTGGTTTGGGTTGGTTATGTGTAGCACGTTATGCAAATAAGGCCCGATAAGTGTACATAGCAAAGTAGGTGGGTGTGGAAGTAAAGCATCTATAATTGGTTTGGTGGATGCATATCTTACAAAGAAGTGTTTTGATTTGATTATTAAGCTTCTCTTCTTACTCTATCTCCACTTCTTCTCAGTATTCTTTTGTTTAATACACTCCTCACTTATATTTTTATAGTGTCAAAAGATCACTTGTAGTTGTTATTAGGTAAATACAACATTTTTTTTTATGTATTAAAGTTTAACATACTCTTAGACGTCTTAGCACTCATGATGTATTTGTTTAGTAGCTTGTCTTCCATTCTCTAATACAAGAAATTAAACAAATAATTATGGTTTCAAATTAGAATATGTGAAGGAACAACTCATACAAACATGAGTGAGATTCGGATATAGTACTGTTAGTGCATAGTTGTCAAAGAGTGGATTATTGGTTTTGAGACTATGTAATTAACTTGGCATGATCTTTCAAAGAAAAAGATGTTGGGTAGCATGACCCACTTAACAACCTTTTTTATGGATCAAGCGTGTCTGTGCTTTCCTTCTTAAATTCACATTTGTATAAGATTTGGTGAATGAGCAAAATTAAGGTGGGTCAGAGAAAATGTTAATAAAAGTCAATTTCTTTCTCAACCAAAAAAGAAAAAGTTAATAAAGTTTATTTTTATTGATTTTAATTCCAATGCATTAGTCATTCTACATAGACCTAAACTCGTAGAGAAGGATGTAAATTACCAATCGCGCGCAATTAGGATCTTGTTAGAGATAAAGTGAACTGAAATAGTGCCACATCGGTTAGTAATAACTTCGGAACGACCTTTTGGAGTAAAATCCGCACTTGTTTGTACTTGACGTTTGCAAACATAATGAACTAATTAGACTTGAAGGAACATTAGTTAGGCCACTATCTACATAAGGTGCATTATGATTTATGAGGAAGCCTTGGCTCAGTTCATGTTATGATTTGGCTAGTTTTTATGTGCAGACATAGAGTTAATGTTGTAAAAGAGTACTCCTAGTTTTCAACCTTTTCAATATTAATTGACAATTGATTCTCTATTTGCTAATATCTTTTTTTTTCTCCGGATTTTTTTTCGGCCCCTCCTTTACTTTGGTTCATCTAATCCCGCTATCAATTTTTTTTATCTGACTAATTAGATCGAAGGTGTAAAGTATAACTAAGACGGGTTAGCACAACGATAAGGGCGAGTGCGGGGTTGTATGAGTTAAGCGCACGATCCCAGATTTGATTCTTCAGTGTGGCAAGTTTGTTTGAGCAATTGGGGTCTTCTCCCGATCGATAAGCACCAGGGCCTTGTGTGACTAGCGAAGATAGTAACCTCGACATCCACGGTTGTCAAAAAAAAAAAAGCAAAATCTCACTGAATAATTTTTCTTCACCTTCAATTAAAAAGTCTTTGTTGCCTCATCAATGCACCCCACTTACAATACAAAATATCAATGACAAGAATAATCCCATCTCAAACACATAAAATTATACAAACAAACAAGAAGTCAGCACCACCAAAAAAAAAAAAAGGCACAGCAAAACAGGTGGCGTGGAGTAGCAGTCAATACAATACATACACACATAATTCAAGTGATCAATCCCCACAAAATATTCTAAAATCCAAAACAGAGAAACAACAGATGTTAATGGGCAGTGCTGATCTGAATACCAACTTGTGGAGGAAAACAAACTAATAAAGCAAAAAAGATAACCAAAAGAATTCAAAAAGGGGTGTGAGAAGCTCAAAAGGTCATACAAGATTCGTGAGAGAGTAAGCAGTATTACTACTACTACTAGTGATAGTGGGAGTGGTACTAGTGAAGCTTTCGTGTTGCACTTCAGAAGTTACAACAAACAAACACATAAAAAAATATAACATACATGGCTAAGAAGAAAAGTGGGTGCTTTAGAAGACAAAGACTTTGTGCCTACTCCACCCAATAAATACTCTTCAATACTCTCTCATGCGAATTCACATAAGACTCGTGAAGCAAGTTCCACTCTAATTTATTAATCCGATCTAACTAGCTAGTTTACTACATCATCTTCTACAAAGTTAAATTAACAATGATGGAGTACCGCGGTAACGCGTGAGTAAGGCCTCGTTTGGTTAGAGGTGGAGTTATCTCCCGGAAGATAATTTACAGGGAGTTGGGAACTAATCTTGTTTGGTTGCCTAGTTATCTCCCAACTTACACTCTAAGATATGAGATATCTCCCCACCACCCCCCTAGAGAGTTATCTCCTAAGAGTTGTGGACACAATTACCCCCCATTAATAACTCATTTATTACTCATCTCTCACTTGTTTGAAGGCTATTTATGTCAATTCATATTTTTTATTGTTTAAAATTTTAAAACTTCCCTATACGTTTAAAGTTCAACCAAACATGAAAATATTAACTTCAAGAAGTTAACTCCAAGGAGATAACTCTCAACTAACACTGTAAGTTAGAAAAAATGAACCAAACGATACCTAATGGCAATTGGGATTTTTAGACAATAAAGTAATTTCAGTCTTACTGACGTTCAGTTGACATATCTAGCTGGTGAGTCTAATGGCCCCGTATAACTAGCACTAGCAGGATTTTTAGTAAACTTGAATTATTCTACTAAAATCCATTTATGGACTAAACTTAAATATCAACTAAAAAATCTAACATTTATTATTTATTTCACGATACTAAAAATTTTAATTTACTATTCTACCTCATAATTCGTAAGTATTGTGTCAGTGCTTACTACTAGTATAACAGAGACAGAACGTTTTATGGCATAAGAAATGTTTCCTCTATTTGAGGCCAATAAGAAACCACGTGGGAGCTATCCAACACATCAACACATATTTAGGTGACCCATTCATTTGGACTGGCAAGTATATTGTCATTGGGTTGAGAAGAATCGAGAGTATTAATTTGTAGTCTCTAATGCTTCAATTGTTGAATGCCTGTAGAAGACCAACACGTGAATGTGCACTCGTATGTTGTGCTTTTTAGCCTTGAAAAGCATGTATGGTGAGACTGAAAGGAAGAAGAACATGAGAATTATTGGTAAAGCTTAAATGCTTCTACTGTGACACACATGGGTCCTTCCTTCACCCACTAATGCTGACTTCATGTTCTTGCACTCAAATGAGAGAGGCTAATTGGGGTTTCACTTTATTACTTGTTGTTTGCCTAGTGAAGTCTGTTCAAAAGCACCTCTTTTGTCTAGTTAAACTCCACTAACAAAAATAGAGAAGATAAAACAACTTGGAACCTTGATCCATCAGGTCTCTTCTCAAGCAAATCATCTTTAGTTTTTTTTTTTTAACTGAGGGACCCAACTCAACAATACACCATGCAATTTAAGGACTTTGGAAGGCTATGATTCCCTCTAAAGTAAAAACTTTTGGTTGTATTGTTTTGCATGGTGGTTTGAATACAGGCGAAATGCTTAAGAGAAGAATGCCCCATTTGATTATATCACTCCATTGTTGTTCTATGTGTATAATGGAAAGTGACCAAGCGGGTGACCTCTTTTTTCACTGCCACGCGACTTGTCAAGTATGGAACTGATGTGACATTTTTTCGAGAGGACTTGTGCTAAATCCTAGATCAATGGGTGGATTGAGATATATTTGGGAGAGGATGATAGGTAAAAGTAGAAGGAAACACATAATTGGAGTTGCTATATGAAGACGAAGAAAAATCAATTGAAGACTTGTGGGACTCAACAAGGATGATGGCATATCATGTAGCAACCACAGTGCAGGGCACTTGGTTGCGAATTGGTATCATCATTGGCGATGGATCACTTAGTTATCATATTTCATTTGCGAATATACTTCTTTCTCTTGTTTCAGTCAATTCCAGTAGTATATGAATGTTAGGTAGTCGTTGGATGTATGAGTAAGGAAGAACAAAGGGTCAAGGTTGTAAGCTGAGGACAAGGTTTCATTATTAATGAATAATTTGTTTCCTATAAAAAAAAAACAAAAAAACAAAAAAACAAAAAGTCTGTTCAAAGCCTCCAAAGATCAGTCAATGTGCCGCAGCGTCGCCGCGCCGCGCCTCCTACGTTCTCGGCGATTCTTAAGCACCGTCGGACTCTTTAAATCATCGAAAAGGAAACAATGGAGGTGTGTAGATGGGGAAGTAATGTACGGAGGATTTAGCTAACTAATAGTCAAATATATGACATAGCAAGGAAAAGGAAGGAAGGTCAGACGAATCTCTATAGCTAATCATGCACAATTAGTTTATTCCTATACTATATCATTTCCTTTGTGTATTCAAACAAGTTTTACTTTCACCAACAATTGCTTCCTTGTTTGGATATAAGCACCAAAGCAATACAATCAACCAAATAAAAGAATTACTTCAAAGTCTGACAAACTAGAGAATATGTGCACTCAAAATATAGAATAAAAAGTTTTGTCTAAATCAGTTGCGTAGAAAAAATAAAACAATTAATAACTTGCAGAGCTGAAAAAAGGGTCATTATCAATGATGATATTATAATATCCACTTCAAGTTTGATAGCTTAGACACCCAAGAGAAGCCACTTTTGACTCAATTTGATCCCAAAATTGAAAGCAAAGTTCTTTGCTTCCACTTGAACTCAGTGACATCTCTGATTTTTCAAGTTAAGATAGTAGTATAATGGAGTGATGTATTCAAACAAGAAAAGAAAGACAATGGGACTCTTAAGGAATCCCAAAAGGCCTTCCAGTATAGCTTCCCACTCTGAGCATATTGACACACTGAAGTGAAGTTTCAGGTCGGCTAGATGAGTCAAAAACGCTAAATCAAAATAGAGAATATGCAACTCAACTACAGTTCTAAATGTCAACTCATTGAGTTTTTTCTAGTAAGGGTCATCACAGCCAACCAATGTGAATTAAGTATTCATGAATTCAGAATTCTATATATAATTGCAGGGAAGTAAAAAACTGCTGCAAGTGCAAGCTAGTGGAAGTTGACTTCTAATTAGGGGTATAATAAATTTTGTTCAAGTAGCCATCCTAATTTGATGGTTATATCTGTAAAAGGCACCTAATCAGTTTTATAATCATGATCATAGGATCAACAGAATGCTGCGCAACAATAAATTAGGACGGTAAGCCCCATCATGCAAATTCAATTAGTTTTTTAAAAAAACATTGGATCTTATTGTATAAACCAACAACAATGAATATATATAAAACCAGAAGAGGTGAGGTCAGGGCCTGAACAGATAAAGAGAAGCTTAACACCAAATCTCAAGTTTCAAGAGGAACATAGGAAATACCTAATCAATGCTAAACTTTTACGCTAGAATGCCATGCTAAGACAAGGTGCTCTCTTCACCTATTTATGTCGATAAACAATCTCTCAATTTCACAGGGGCCATTTGAGGCTCTCTTTGAACATTAACCCGGCCAGCTGTGAAAATCAGTACACCAGGCTGATCTATGAACAATGGGATACACCTACAGTGGCGTCAGCCCAACCACACCTGCATGTCCATATTCATTGTTAGCAAAGAGAATTGAAGATGATATGATCAATAAGGGCAGGTACGTATAAATGCAAGCTAATTACCGCATGTATGAACCAAATATAACAAATTCAAATGTCGAAAATATAGAAACCAAGAAAGAGGCAGTTAGGTATCAGGAACTTCTGGCAAAAATGTATGACTCATATCTGAGCTTTGTTTTATAGAAATATAAAAGATTCTTAAAAGATGAAAATGAAATCCACCGTTTACATTCATATAGCTAGCTGTTGAGAGGTGACACACAAGCATAGTTACACACTATACGAACTCCATGAATAGCCCCAGAATACTTAACGGATGCAAATTCACTGCACTTATCCAAGGTAGAGTACCGGCCAATCATTCAGTGCATAAAAATCAAGTATATAGATAACATTGATGAGGCTGTGGAACCATAAGATGACCAAATTTCTAATACTATAGAAGGGTCAAGGACTTCTTCTTAGCTTACTTTATGCCTAAATCAAGCTGAGACCCATACTAATTAGGACTGAAGCTTTGTCATTGTTCTTCATGTTGTTGTAGCTTACTTATGCTTAATAATTTATTTTCTCATACATAATGATTTTGTGTCCTTTTTTTTGTAGTTGAAGTATATATAACTGACTAAAATATGGTTTTCTCTTTTGAAGAAAGTCCAAATTTCCATGAATCTCTTTGGGATATGCAAATCCATAACGTCTTCAAGTAATTCGCGGATTTTCTTTTTTAAGACATAGAGATTTGTATAGCTAAAAAGATTTGAGACATACATATAAATGTGAAACAAATACTTAATACAGTCAAGGAACAAAGAATAACAAAGATCGCCCCAATTACAAAAATTACTTTACAATCATGGTAAGAAAATACTTTAGAATTCTTCGAACATCCCCAAATTAATTAGCTTTTATGCATTAAACAATAATTAGACATAACCACAACTTTTAAAAAAGCATTTTAAACAATGCAAGACTACAAATCAATCTGAATCATCTGATACAAGGATGAACTCTGACAAATTGCATAAAGAAAAAAAGAAACAATATGCAAAATGAACAAAACCATTAACGTCAAACTTTATATATAAATAGGAAAAAAACATAAAGTATTATAAACGACATGCTTTTAATGTGCTTCCCGGATTAATTCTAAAATTTAAGTGACCCAAGTCATAGGTAAAAGTCAAATACACGGTCCTTGTTTACAATCATGAGCCAATTTCTTATACAGACATCCAATGAGAATTCAAACAATCCACAGTGCTGCCTTATGTCTAATAAAAACCCATACGTCCTCTTCCTTCTCCTTCTTCCCTTCAAACATGCACAAGCTCTTCTCCAACCGTACATACCAATTGCTATGGCGTTTCGCGTCACTTTAAAAACACTTGAGAACCTTGGGATGCCTCTTCGGTGAATTAATATTACCGATCATTGATCCACAGTTGTTGCAGTCCAAAATCACCAAATGTCGCCTTCCAAATAATTTTTTAAAATCTACACTTGAAGTACACTCGGTCCACATGCATATTATCCTGTCCAATGTCTCCTCTAGGCACAGACAGCACCATCTTCATGGGAGTGCTGTAAGGCGTTCTCCCCTTTGGAGCATCACATAAGTTAATTTTTTTAGATCAAGCAACCATGTAGAAAATTTTTTTGTGAGGAAGAAGAGCTTCCCAAAGTTTGGTATCCAATTGACTCTACACATTTCTCACCTCTCCCTTTATGCTCCAGTTTTAGGGTCACTTAATTTTAATTGTTTGTTTTCAAAAAAGAAAGCCATCCACAGCTCAATATTAAAACACAAGGCAGCCAACCACTGAACACAACAAAGAAACATCCTCAAGGTTAAAGCACCATAAAAACAACGGCTCCAGTTTTATTTTTCCACATAAGATTTCCCACAGAAAGCTACCAAAATTGGGTTAGCAATGCCACCTTTTTTTCTCTTTTTTTTGAAAAAAAAAAAAAAAAAAAAAAAAAAAAAAAAAAAAACACATCTCCAATGGTTTGAGCACTATTTTCTCATCACTGGCGAGAATAGATTCAAGTTGGATTTGAACTAAAATCAACCAAAACAACTTGCATGCAGCCACAATACTGACAGTTTTGAGTCTTAAACAACGACATAGCAGTGGCAGCAACAGACAGAGATCATAATTGAAGTATATTGATTATCCTAATCAACATGATGGCAGTTGTAATACAGTATCACTACAAGTTGCATAAAACTGGTACTAAAGCTAATTACAAAACAGGAGTTGGACCAAGCTTATTTCTAAATTCCAATGGAAACATCGAAGCTAAGCATGACATGTAAGTATATCACACTATAAAAGGCTACAAATTTTAGGAGTACGTTTTACCACAAAAAACTCAGTATGAGTGTACGAGGTACGACAATAAGAAATATGTGAAATAAACAAACAAAACCAATCAGAAAACTTAGTACGAGTGTATGTGTACAACAATAAGAAATATGTGAAATATTAATATCTCCGCTTTATCAAGTGAAAACAAACTTGAGCTTAAAGGAAGAAAACTTTGAAAGTAACGAGTAATACATAGTACATACCACATGCCAATCTTCCACCAGCATTACCCGTGGTAAGGCTAAGTTCATGGCCTCCTGCAGTTCCAAGAGAACAAATATGGTAAGGTTTTTCTTATAAAAAAAAACTGCACATACTAATGTGAAATTACCTAAAATCTAAATTAGAACCAAAAATTATATATATATAAAAAAAAAACTTACCCTTTCCAAGATCATCCTCCAACTCATGAACCACAAAGGCTCTTCCAACTACCGAATTAGGTCCATTCAGTGGTATCTACATACATCAAAGTATAGAACAAATGAAACTCATAACTAAAACGAAGAAGATATAATGAACTAGTAGACAAGTCCAAAAAGAAAAAAAAAGTGTCGTCATTCAACTCTATGAGATGGAAACCAAAAGGTAGAACAATCTAAAATTAACGAGAAAGGAAGCCACAATTCATCCACATTTATTTGTAAGAAGTGACAAATCCAGTGATTATAAAGTACCCTTTTCCTTACTTTTACCCAATGACCCACAAGTAAAACCTTATGCAAAGTGGCCGTCCATTGATCAGACATATGAACAAAGTAAGTTTACACAGCTTCAACTCCCTATTCATACTGCATCCCACCAACCACAAGCAAACAACAGATACACAAGAACTTTTAACACATAACTGAACAATCAGGGTGAACTCCAGTCACTGAAATTGACTAACCTGTTTATCAACTATGGTTGCCTCTGCCACTCCTGCATTGTCAAGAATCCGAACAAAACCATAAGCAACTAAACAGAACCCCACAATAATTATAGATGCCAAGGACACGAGCAGCATTACCATTGGCATTGGCAATTATGTTTCCCAGGTCGCCCGCATGACGGACTTCATCCTCCGGAGCACCGTGCGTCAGCCCATTCGGATTGAAGTGCGCCCCTAACAGAAACACCAAGCAAATCCACTCACACCACAACCACTCAACAAAAATCCTTCAAAAAACCAACCACATTTCCCAAGGAAAATCACCATAAACACAAACCCAATCCAACCTGTTGAAATGCACCCATTTGTAGTGTCACCAAACTCATGCTGCCCAACAACAACAATCAAAAAAGGTCACTCCTTTCAATCCTACACAATCTTAAGAAATCAACCACAAATCGCATCAATTTCGAAACTCACGAGATGGAACCCATGCGGCCCCGGAACAAGCCCGGTCACGCGAACATTGACCGTCGTAGGACCTAAACCAATCACCATCAAACGCCAAAACCCCCAGTTAACACTCAATCAACAAAAAAAAAACCCTAAAAATGCCTCCTTTTTAAGGAAATCAAACAGATTGAGATACAGAGTTGCATAATCACAGACCACCGTCTTCTTGGGACAAAGTGACGACGCCCTCGACGTCGGAGGCGCCCTTGAGGACGGCTACGGCCTTCTTCGTGGCGGCGAGGACTGCGAAGGATTTGGGGGAAGAAGAGGTGGCGAGTTTGAGGGATTTGGGGGGAAATTTGAGGGAGAAGCCAAGGAATGAGGAGTGGAGGGAATTGGGGGTGGAATTAGGGTTAGGGTTAGGGTTAGGGTTAGGGTTGGAGAGGAGGGGGTGAGAAGGGGAGGCGGAGAGGAGGGTTTGGGCCGCCATGGCTGCGACTAGGAGAGCTTGCATGCGAGGTTGGAGAGATGCGGAGAAGATAAGGTCGGAGATTGAACGAATGAATGAGCCAAGAAGAGAGACGGAGAGGGTAATTTCACGATCACTCCATGTGGGTGTGTTGGATTGCCTGTTTGTTTTTTTCTAATTTTTTACTGTTTTTAGTGGGGACGAATGGTGAGCAACGGTCATATTCTAGCACTTGTTGCGAGTAGGGTTTAGAGTTTTGGGAAGCTCGCCGTGGATGTAATGAAAGAGTTTGATCTGTAGTTAGCGTCAGTTAATATGGGATTCAAGCTAATCGAGCATAATAAAAAAGTTTAATCTATGCACGTAGTTGAAAGATGGGGTTTTGAAAAGAACGGGCCTTGAGATGTACACTTATGTGCTGTACTATATAGTTTATTTTTTAAGGCAAGGCAATTTTAGCGCGCCCCATATGGAACACACAGCTTTATCCGCCCTTTATAATATGCATCACTTTGATCGCAAAAGTAATTTTTAAGTCAAGAAAATCAATCGTTCGGCACAAGTTTGAAATCATTGAGTTGCCTTTTGGAGAGCTTATTACCATAAAAAAGTGAAAAGATAAAATTTGATTCCTTATATATGAACAAACACATTGAATCTTCAATAAGCAAGACACATTGGCTCACTGGAGCCATCCATGAGCGCCTCGGATGCGGGCATACACAAATCGATACCACACGGATGACTCATGTGAACTATTGTGTCATGCAGTGTGACATAGCTGTTGTCATTGTAGTATTTTTCTATTTTTGTTTTCACCTTGTTTTTATAATCTTTTTTATCTAATGCATGCCCATCAAAGAAAGAACGTGATTAACGTCTTTTACGAGGGTGTCGTTCTTTTGTTGTTTATCTCCATCGAGATATGTGTGCACACACATTGATGCGTTAATGGATAGACACCTCCACCAGGTGACCATTCCATGTGCCACTTACCGGGTCATCCTAACATTTCTCTTCTTAATTAAGCTTTCACTGTTTCACTAATCCTCGCACACATCTAACATCTCTAAATTATACGGTGCCCAACTGCATATCCCTCAAAGTATGAAAAGTCTATCTCTCTCTCTCTCTCTCTCTCTCTCTCTCTCTCTCTCTCTCTCTCTCTCTCATAATAACAACAATTGAACAATAACAACACAAGAACACACTCTTTCGACTCTCTCAAATCTCTATTATGTCAACTCTGTCTCACACTCAGCCCCTCTCACACAAGCAAAATTTCTCTTTCTCTTTGGCAATACTTAATTTTGTTTGTACTTGTGTCAACTGTTTTTGTATCTCCCCTCGGCACTATTTTATCCCAATTCAATCAAAAGAAATTGGCATAAAGTATCATTTGGTCTTTAATTGTAACGACCTGAAATTAATTCGCCGTTATTAATGACGTGGTTGCAGACGTGGCTGACAGCTCAGACGCTCGTAGGACCCGCGGCTAGGCTTGTGCGCGCCTGAAGCTAGGTAAATAATTATTTTGTGTGTTGATTTGTTTAATTTGCAATGTTTATATTGCTAATGAGTAAATGACATCGCAATGTGTGTGATTATATTACATTTGACGTGCGAGACCGTGTGTTAAGTATTCGTCTCGATATGCGTGTTGCAGGTACGGGGTAGTTTAAAAGACTAAATACTAGGCCGGGGAAAATAATACACACATAAAATGAATAAAATGGGTTAAATAATAATATGGAATGTATATTTGGTGGTTAGGGACATGGTAGTACGCGTATGTCATGATTCGGGACGCTTGGCTTAGGGCGTTGGAACACCGAAATGTAACGACTGAATTTAAATAATCGTTATGACGTGGTGACAGCTCAGACGCTCGTGGGACCCGCAGTTAGGCTCGTGCGCGCCTGAAGCTAGGTTAATGGTTATTTCTGTGTGTTGTATTGTTAATTTGTGATGTTTATATTGAAATAGTGTAAATGACATCGCAATGTTTGGGTGCGTCGTAGGTTCCACGCCGACCACCTAGCGAATCCAAATACTGGCCTTGCTTGAGTGCTACTCGCCGACAGTAGTCTGTTGGGAGTCCGAAATATGGCGCTTGTCTGACCCTAGGGGCTAGGAACACACACTTTGAGCTTTCACTATTACATATGCATGCGATGAGCACAATTGCCTTTTTTTTATTTTCGCATGTTTATTTAATAGTTTTGTTTAAATTCCAGTATTTACTTTCCCTATTGCTCACTTAATTTCCTTGGAAATACTCACTCTGGACTCGTCATTTGTCTTTTTGTGATGACTTGAGTGCAGATCCTAGTACGGGCCGGGGCAAGGGCAAGTTACCGGAATATTTGTGATTCAGAGACGTTTAGCCAGGCTTAGGCAATCAGATCGGTATTTGATTGCCCAAATCATATCTGATTGCAACACATAAAGCACACTCACCTTTGTATTTAACTCAAAAAGTGGTATTTCAGGTGTTCCGACGCCCGGTTTCTCCTCCCGAACCGCGACATACGCGTACTACCATGTCTCTAACCACCAAATATACATTCCATATTAATTATTTAACCCATTTTATTCATTTTATGTGTGTATTGTTTCCCCGTCCTAGTGTTAAGTCGGTTAAACTACCCGGTACCCGCGTCGACATGCATATCGATGCGACTACTTAACACACAGTCTCGCACGTCAAATGTAATATAATAACACACATTGCGATGTCATTTATGTTATTTCAATATAAACATCGCAAATTACCAATTCAACACACAAAAATAACCATTTACCTAGCTCCAGGCGCGCACAAGCCTAACTGTGGGTCCTACGAGCGTCTAAGCTGTCAGCCACATCTGCAACCACGTCATGATTAATTGCGAATGAAATTCAGGCCGTTACATACGCCGACCACCTAGCGGATCCAGATACTGGCCTTGCTTGAGTGCTACTCGCCGGTAGTAGTCTATTGGGAGTCCGAAGTATGATGCTAATCTGACCCTAGGCTCTATGAACACACTTTGAGCTTTCACTATTACTTATGCATGCAATGAACACAGTTGCCTGTTTTTATTTCCGCATGTTTATTTAATAGTTTTGTTTAAATTTCAGTATTTACTTTCCGTATTGCTCACTTAATTTCCTTGGGAATACTCACTCTTGACTCGTCATCTGCTTTTTGTGATGGCTTGAGTGCAGATCCTAGTACAAGTCGAGGCAAAGACAAACTTCCAAAATACTTGTGATTCAGAGACATTGAGCCAGGCTTGTACGTTTGTATTGTATTATACATATTTTGTTTTATTTTGGGATTTGGGATTGTGAAACACTTCAGGACTCTATACACAGATATTCTGAGCTCTTTGAGGTTTATATCTGATATATGATGTCATATGAGTTTTTCACACTAGGTATCAGAGTTAAATGCATGACTATAATGTTTAATGTTTTGATTGTCATGATAAAAGACTTCCGTTGCGGTTTATTTGGGATTAAAATGATATGATAAGCAGATGATTAGAGTTCAGTAACAATTTAAACAGTAAATTGTTGTTTATTGAGGTTAATAACGATTAAGTGGTGGATGAGATGGCATGTGAGACACAACTAACGCTGGTAGGCTAGGTTGTAGGCCCGCATTGGCTCCCGTGGCGATCCATTTGGAAAAAGGGCTGTTACATTAACTTTCAAGTTTTTATTGATTTAATCTTCAAACTATCATCAGTTTACTTTTAGTTCTTGAACTTTCATTCCCCTCCACTTTTAGTTCATAAAGTAGAGTATAGGGTACATTCATCAAAAAAAGTGTGATCTATTTAGCGGCTTCTTAATTATAATTATCACCTGCACAATACTGATAAGTCTGATATATGCCATATCAATTGAAAAGAAAAAAAAAATATTTTATTGCTCTGAATAGTTTTTTTTTTTTTTTTTTTTTTTTTTTTTTGAATATAACATATATCCCTCAAAAAACACAACAAAACAACAACCACATTTTGGGGATGTTCCAATCACGAACATCAATCAAACACAACAAACCAAAATAAAGCAAGAAATAAATAAACAAAAATAACATAGGCACAACAATACCCCTCCATTTCTCAATATTCAGAGGTGGGCACTATCTCGTGATCCGTGTGCCCAATCATGATGACCTGGTACACAAGCCCAGCAATGCCACCTCCGATCAAAGGCCCAACCCAGTAGACCCACTGGTGGGTCCAGGCCCAGCTCACCAGGGCCGGCCCAAATGACACTGCCGGGTTCATGGACGCCCCTTCGAAGGCCCCACCCGCCAACACGTTCGCTCCCACTGTGAACCCGATCGCAATTGGCGCTATTGTTCCCAAACTGCCCCTCTTGGGGTCGATCGCCGTGGCGTACACCGTGTACACTAATCCAAACGTCATCACGATCTCGAACACCAACGCGTTCCACACCGTCATGCCAGGTGCGAACGTGAACGCCGGAGTTGGCTACAAACGCGCACCCGAGAGCACACAATCATGAAATAGAAAATAATAATAATAATAACAGTTAGTTACCCTCGTTTTGTGTAATAGTTACTGTTGAGTTTCAATTGGTTGTGTGGACAAATATAGAGTTTTAAAAAAGTAGAATAATATTAAGAGAAAATCAAACACAAATAAAAGCATCATAAAAACTTAATGGTTTGATAATGATGAAATCCAAGTTAGGGTTTTTGAGAATTATGATATTATTTTAATAATTTTGACGAGTACTTTTGATTGTGCGGTAAAAGTGTCACTTGAGCAATAAGCAAATCATAATAAATAAAATTGTGGTTTACCATTCCGTGTGTGCAAAATCGGAGGAGCAAGCAAGCGACGGTGGAGCCGATGAGCTGGGCGATCCAATAGAGGATGCCGCGGAAGAGGGTGATGTGGCCGCCAATGAAGGCACCAAAGGTGACGGCGGGGTTGACATGGCCACCGGAGATGTTGGCGGAGCCAGCGACGGCGACAAAGAGGGCGATGCCGTGGGCGAGGGAGGCGGCAATGATGCCGGCAGTGTCGTTGGGGGCGTAGCCAGTGAGCTTATTGTAGGCCATAGCGGAGCCTTCTCCGGCGAACACAAAAATCAACACAGCTATGAACTCGGCCAGCGCAGCCTTCAATGCGGCTGGTTGGGCAGCTTCACTTACTCCCCCTACAGCGATCCTTCTGTAGACCAGCATTGTGCTGTGATCGAGGAAGATCCGACGGTGAAGATGGAGAGTGACGAAAGTACGTACACTAGAATTAATATATATGTATGTATTTTTGGTATGTTTGCTTGCTTTTTATAGTGGTAAGGAGATTGGGAAAATTAGATCTGGACTGTTGATGACGGGGACTAGTAGTTGTGATGTGGGGACGAGATTTCGGGTTGTTGTGTATTAAGTAACTACCGTTGCACGAAGAGTAGGAAGAGCCTAACTGACTTTCTATGGAGAATGCTAGGTAGGCACCTCCAACTCCAAGCCATACATTTACCCACACGTGTAACAACGTAACTTTTAACAACATATATATTACAATAAATCTACTTGGACTCATGAGTCCGGACTCATATGAAAGTTTTTAAAATTTTTGTAAATATTTAAGGGGTATCAAAGGAATTTTACAAGTGATTATGGTTGTTTCATCAATTGCTTGAGGATGTGTTTGAAATTAAAAAAAATTTTGAGTCCAGACTCACGAGTCCAAGTAGCACTACCCTATATATTAATAGAAAATTCTAAACGTTTGATGTGCGTGTCATGCACCTTGGGATGTGATGTTAAAAATTAATTTCGACTTGGCCTTTGTGGTCGAAATCCTTGCAAAATGTTGTGTTGAATGACTAGTTGAAATGCACCTAAAAGAAATCACTCATTGTATTATCATTGTTATTGATCATCTTCTAGAATGTTAAAAAAGTTATTTATTACTTTATCCCCCTCCAAAGGTCAACTAACTTCTACAATGTAACAGTTTCACAGGGAATGTAGAAAACTCCCAAAAGCCTCAAATTCAAATTACAACAAATTCATGGATGCTCTATATATAGTGAGTTAACAAGGTAGGTTAGGGAGACTAGCTAGAGTGCTTTGAACTCAAACCCCTGCTTCAACAAAGCACCAGTCACCCACAGCTTCAAGCTTGTCAAGCTCATCTGCTCTCCACATTCCCTAACCTGTTTGTTATATGACCATAGAGTGAGAGATGAGTTATGATATGTGACAGTAGAATCAAGAAGAGTAAGCATTTCGCAGATGAAAAAGGCGGTCGTCGTGGAGCTTACACTGATTGTGAATGTCAGACCAAATTTATCATTAGTGGTAGTGAGGTTCGAGTTTTGGATGTCGAAGGGCGTGAGGGACTCGAGGGCTCTGTGAAGGGATACCGCCACTCCGCCTCCCTTGTTGCACACTAATCTCACATAAAACTCTCCTTCCCCCACTTGAAACACATCCATCTGCAATGAACACATATATATAACAAACAAAATCAAAACAAAAGTAATTTCAAGGCCTAATTTGCTTTACAATACTAGAATGTTTTGTGGCAATTCAAGTTTCAAAAATTATCAGGCTAGCAATGGACCTGTTCTATCTTTCGGCAAATCGGGTAGTTATTATCTAGTACATGCAACTTCTTTGGATTTTCACCGCCGGCTTGAAATCTTGCTGCTCCGCGTTTCAGCGACGATTCAAGCCCTGCTATTTCAGCTTTCAGGTTTTTAGCTTGCGCTTGTAACTGCTGAACATACAGAACCGCATCCCCGATGATTGATGCCTTGTCCATCTGTAAAACCAGATAGGTGTTAGTGGAAAACCATTCTGCATCAATGAATATTCGAACTACTTTTGCTGCCTATTATGAAATTGTTAACCTTCTTTGAAAGCTCGAAATGGAATGCTTATATGAATGAGTCATTGCAGACCTTAGTTATATTAGGAACCAAGGAACGTAGCGCATAGAGCTTTTCCTTCATGCTGCCTCTCCTTCTTCGCTCTGAAATCAACGTTTTTGATCGGTCATTTCCCTTTGCTTTTGCTGGCGTTGGCATTGCAGTTTCAGAGGAATACTCGTCGTCACCATTGTCTATCTCATCCACTCCAATATCCTCACAAAATGGCCTGAAAGAGTCGACGATTGAATTTGGATCAGAATTGGTACTTATACCGTTGAGCTCAAACATGTCCCCAGGCACCGCAGCATCGCCATGGTTGCCAATCCATCCACTGCTAAAAATGATCTCACTGTCACAATTTGGGTAGTAGTTCTCCATTCGATCTGCATTTTCCCCTCGAAGTAGTTCCGCGAATTGATCAAAATTACTATCATTGACAAAATCATGAAAACCAAACTCCATAAGGTCCTGTTGAGAAGGTTGGAAAGCAGTCTGCATTGTCTAACCAAGGAGAATGTTCTTCTTGGCTTATCTTGGGAAAAATTAACCTAGATGACCACTCAATCATCATAATATAAGTATATATATATACATAGAAGTCAAAAGCTAATGAGCAAGTGTGAAAGGAATCCAAACCATAATATATGCTCCTGTTCAAGCATTAATAAATAATCCAAAGTCGTTTTCGAGACATAAACAATGTTTACAGATTAAAAGTCGAGCTCAAACTTTGCTATCAAAAGAATCACTCTTTTCACTACCATAACATAGATTTCGGCTCTAAAACCCTCTCAGCCGCAAATTAACCAACGTTGACGCCTTCAATAGCACCAGTTTTAATTCTAGAATAAAACTAAAAGCTAGGTAACAAAAGCTCATATTATACAGTAAGCCCAATACCCGGGTTGTAATTAGAGATTCAAAGTAAAACATGACTGTAGGTAGGTGCATTAAGAAATAACAATTACAACAAATCCCAAATTAGTTGAGGTCATTTACAAGTATCGAATGCTTCCACTAAGCTCAATTCAATTAATCATTTCCTGATGCGCTTTCATAATCCTTTAAACCGTTCCCAATCAATTCATCCTAAACTACCTTCAACGAATTCTTTTAATTTCTACTGAATCAAAATTGACACAATCGGAAAAAAACGTCAATTAATACGGGCCGCCGGGCAACACATAAATCACTAAAACCCTTCAAAAACCTTCACAAAGATTCATCTTTTTCAAGAAATAGCATAGAAAAGACTTGGTGGGTAGGTAAGTTAATAAGTTTTTTCACAATGAAACAAACGTAAACAGCGACGGGCGGTTCGCAGGTGGCCTAAAAGGCTAAAAAATCGACATGGGTGACGCGATTCAATGCATAATCTAGCGAGTTTAAGATAATACATGCACATCAATCCATCAAAAAACCAGAACAGACAATTCGTAAAACACCTGGAAGGCATGTTACTATCGAAAACTTGGGTCCCCATCACGTACCTGTTTGTCTCTATCAGTAGTTGACATTGGATTGAAAGGGTGATGGAGTTGGGCAGCCATTATAATAGGATTAGTGTAGTGTGAACACTCGCAAGTGTGATTATTGTATAGAGATTCCTAATCTATGTGGAATTTTTAAGGGGGGTTGTGTGGTCGAACGTGTGATCGAGTGTTATAAGTGTTCGTTGAATAAGGAAAGCGCGCGCTTTTCTTTTTTTAAGTGTTAGTTGGTTGTCTGCGGCACGTGACACCCTCGCGTTCCAACGGGGCCCGCAACAAGTTTTTGCAAGTACAAAATATTAAGTAAGTTTGATTACCAACCTTGGCTAGAGGTTTGCACCAATGCCGAATCTAAGGAGGGGGCGAACTTTTAACGGTTTCATCTATATATATTTAGGGTCAATAATTAGACAATCGAGTTTAAAAGTAAAACAAATCTGAACATTAATTAGTTTTGTCAGAACTTACTCATTTAGGTTTTGTTTGATTGGATGGAAAAAAAAATGTTTTAAGAAAAATAATAAATTCCGTGGGAAAAATGACATTTTCTTGTGTTTGATGAGCAAAATTTTCTCACTGAACATTTTCTCAGGATTGTCAATTCTCCGTATTAAGACTCATATATTTTCCCACCTATTAAAACGGGTGAAGTTAGTTTTCTTTTGAGAAAATGACTTTCCATATTAAGACTCATATTAAATTTTTATTTTAATTATGAGAATTAAAAGTTTAATTTTATCGTTTATTTCAAAATTTGTAGTTGGTGACTTTTAAGAGAAATTTTTTTTAATATAAATACTAAGATAACCCATTTTGGGACACCCGAAATGGATAGCCAGTTGTCGGCGTCCATTCATTTCTACATTGATAATTGTGCACACACAAATCGATGTATATTAAATGGACGCCAAGAATCGAGTATCTATTCAAGTTGTCCCAAAAAGGTCACCCTAACGTTTTCCTTGCGACCCTTAAATAGAGGATCTCAATGGGAATAGCAAATTTAGTTTTCACTTTACCTTTAATGCACAGTGTGAGATGAGAGGATGTACAAAAAAAAAAAAAAGATGAGTGGGATGACTATATCTTACTTTTTTTTAACAGGTTTTTCGGTGATTGAGTATCCAAAGCTTCGCCCCGACTAATCGAACTATATCTCTACTTTAATTGTGCTGCTTTTTTTAGGCCATCGTGATGTACTTATAAATTACATATTTTTAGCTTATCTGATACATATAGGGAACAAAAACTGATAAAAATAGTTAAACTAGGATACTACCACCAAGTTTTGTTTCATTTAATCAATTTAATTGAAAGGTTAATCAAACAGGGGAAGTTGATATGTTATTCCCCCTTATCCAAATTCTAAATTTAAGCCTGAATTGATAGATTGTCCATTACTTGGAGTTTTGGACCATCTATTTGCCGTAGGGTCTTTTATGCATTTCTAGTTGCATTCCATTTTCTTTCATATCACAGTGATGACTTATAAAAAGTTTACATTGTCTTATACTTTTGCTTGATGACGATTATTAGAGATAGTTAAATTTACTTCTCTTTTTTGATGACGATGCAGGTCTTTCTCTTCTCGAGTATCCTAGAGTCAAAGCTATAGACCCAGTTTACGCATGGCCTGTTGATGTTGTAGATATAATTTTCATCGGAAGAAGGTGATGTTCCTACCAGCACTAGCACCAGATGTGCATGATGTTAATTCGACGTTGGATAGATTTTTTGCTGCATCAGTTGCACCTTCACCGTGTAAGTGATAACCAGCATCAAGTGTTCTATGTATGCTACATTGACTGGCCATCCTGCTTAAATGAAAGAAGCAAGTTTAGACTGTACTGCAACATTAGAGTGACTTCTAACAAAGACTTTACAAGCTAATGTCATGTCTTATAGTTTGTGACTGTCCTACATAATAAAATGATTTGAGAGCTATCAAGTATTCTATAGGGACCAAACTTTCTTATCCAAAAGGGACATGAATTGTGATAACTCGTGAATAGAATATGTTTAAATTTAGATGCACATTTTCATAAAATCTTGTTTTGTGATCTGGGTGGTGCTCAAAATTAATTGTGTTTGGGTTGATTTTGTTTGTTTTGCAGTTGTAGAAAAGTGTTGAAAAGAGGAGCATAACAATTCAAAAATATCATTTTATACTTTTGCTTTGCATAGTTAGAAATTTCTATCTTTTTAGTATACATGTTGATATCATTGTAAGTAAAAATATATTTTTGAGAATGTATTGTAATTCTCTTTTGAATTGAAAAATAATTGAAAAATATATAAATTGTTTTCATTTGTCTTTCTTTATGTTTGTTTTTATATCTAATAATAATAATAATAATAATAATAATAATAATAATAATAATAATAATAATAATAATATTTTTAATTTGGAGACATTAAGTACACAAGTGTTGTCAATTTAAGAACATTAAGTGTTTAAGGGTTGTTAATTTGGAGACATTAAATGCACAACCTAAGTGTGTAAGAGTTGTTAATTTGGAGACATTAACTAAGTGTTTAAGGGTTGCTAATTTGGAGACATTAAATGCACAAGTTGTTGTTAATTTAAGGACACTAAGTGTTAAGGGTGTGCATCACCAAACTAGGATACTACCACCAAGTTTTGTTTCATTTAATCAATTTAATTGAAAGGTTAATTCATGAGGCCTCTATCAGGGCCACTAAAATCACCTTTAAGTTCTATAGGATCATTATAACTCACCTAGATTTTATGAGTCTACTATGATTGATTAAATTTATCTATAATATGCCAGTAAACTTGTAATTGGAACAAAATTGCCTTTACAAGAGATAAATTATATTAAAAAAGAAGGAAAATGCTAGAATGACAATGACCAAGTCACACTCGAAGTCACATCGGTGGCATAGGTGATGTTCATGCGTGACTCGAGAAACAAATCAGCCTTTTCAACAACCTTATTACTCACCAATTATTTAGTTTTCAAATAGATATAAACATATACCTATTCTATATAAATTCATAAATCAGAGTTAATTAAAATTTACTAACTTAAAAGTTATGCAGCGGAAGTCTTAACTAATTAACTAGCGGAAGCTTATAAACATGTAGCCTAACCTTTGTGGAAAAACCAGGAAATAAAGATCACATGCATATATATAATGAAACAACGATATATAACATCATGTGTCTAGTCAATGTACCTATCACACAGCCCATAATATACAACCCCTAAAAGAATATCGTATACATATAAAAGTAATACATCAAAAGCAAAACCTACAATATCTGGTGTAGCAGTGCTCCACTGGCTCAGAAGTAGTCGCTGATCTTCTCTTTGCCTGGCCTGCTACTCAATGGATCTGCACCCACCGTCACAAACTAGACGGTGAGTATTTGAAAATAGAAAGTAATACTGATAGACATTTGTTCACATTTCCAATTATGCAACAAGTATCAAAAAACATAATAACAATAGCAACTATGCTGGAAGAATATCATGCAAAGAGATACTTTAGTTAAACAAAATGAAAATGATATTAGGCTAAGTAGTAATGATCAAGGGTCGGTCGGCCGTGATCTTCATCACATCAACCTTTCCACTATGTAAGGATGGAGTTGTGCTCTACATATATGTGAAGGTCGTGCTTACACGATACAATACGCCTTTATAATTATCCCAAATGTCAGTCATTGGGATGTATACTTGCCAACAACCCCGAGTCTTACAAGTCGTGAAGTCACCCAAGTTATGTTTGCCAACAACCCCGAGTCCCATACCCCGTGTGCTACGCAAGATAGTGGAGAAATCTCGATCACCCTGGAAAGTCTAGTGACCCTCGTATGTCAGCCAGATTTCTATCATAAAATGACCCTAAATACAAGAGCCACTTTTATATTCAAGAACAACACGGTATTGGAATCCAACAAATACAATTGCATAACTAATGCACAAAGGATATAGATTTGCAACACTATGTAAAAACTACCTAATAGCATGTTATTTCACCGACCACCAGTAATAACAGTCAATAATGACATAGCACATGAATTGGAGTCAATGAAATCATTTTATCAACAAACTATGTCATGAAACAACCTCATGTAATGAGAATGAACAACAAGTCATGGCGCATGAAATACAAATGCAATTCAGTCCAAATGACTGGAAATGAACATATGAATAGGAATGAAATGTAAAAAAATCTCTCAATTAGTTTACTTACGTACGTACCATGCAATTTCCTATGCTACTCCGGGCTCCCAACGTCTCGAAACTTGTATTTGAATATCTGAAATACTTCCCTAAGTTCCTGACATCATATCATATGTTTTTGAGTGTGCTCGGACTTTTACTTAGCATATTAGACTCTTTTGTAGTGTTTAAGGACTTCTTGAGACTTGCAGGTTTTTATGTTGCCATAGCATGTAGCGCGCTAATGACCAACATAGCGCGCTACCTATCGCGCATAGTGCTATGTGTTGCAGAACCCAGGATTCTGCAATCAGAATTCCGAGTTTTCTCAACACATATGCTATGCTGATGTCTTGGGAACCCTCATACACACCTCTAGAGTTCCAAGACACCATTCACAACATAAAACAGCAACCCATAACATCAAATATATGAATTCATGGAATTGAGCTATGTTAATGGAGTAGAGAAGTTACCTAACTTGATGAACACTAGCTAAACTTGGTCTCTCCTTCACCAACTCCACTGTTTTTGCTGATCTTCAGCACCTTCTCCTTCTCCAGCAACCTTTCTTCTCGATGAAGAAATCAAAATGAGAGAGTGTGAGGTGCTTGAGTTGATCAAATGCTTTATATACACGAATTGGATATGGTTGAATGATAGCCCTTGATAATATAATGTATACGTATCTCGAGACTTAACTAGTGGACCTCCTACTCACACATGTCCCACTAGTTCATGCTTAAGTGACACCAAACAATAAATCAATTAATGTTGAAGCATGTCAACTCGTGTCTCGAGACATATCAAGTGGCTTATGTTTTAACTTACTAACTTTGGTATTTTAATACCAAATCAACCATAGCCCATTTAATTCACTTATAAAACCAACATAAATTAAGCTTACACCAACTTACCTTATAACTCTCTAACTCGGTCCCATGTCGGCACGCATATCGAGATGAGTCCCTACTCACATCTCGACACCTATCAACATGTAAGCGTGACTTAGTAGTCTACACGTATACACTACACTAAGCACACATCACCACAAATATAACATTTACCTCGGCCACGTAGCCTTGGTAATGACATGTATCTTGCTGTTGTTCCCACGTCACGGGTCATTTGATCCTAATTAAGAAATTAAACATAAATTAGAGATTTGGGTCGTGACACAAACATACTCAAATCTCGAAGTATAACACGCGGGTCGAGCCGCGTCGATAGCTCATGTGTTAGACCAGAGGAATTAGCAATGACTTCAAAACGTGTATCTATGCCACTTCCCTAAAGGAGATTTTTGCTCTCAGCTCTGCAAGAGTCAGCAAAAATCTTAAAGAATACGACGAAGACTCAGTTTGCACTTGCAGAAGTGAAAACTGATCTAGAGCTTTTGCTGAGATTTTTGGTGTGTTATTCTTCCTTTCATGCCTCTCTTTTTATAAGAACTCCAATCAGATGAGTTGGAGAAGAGAGTGGAATAGTGGATAGTTTCAACTTTTTGGTCAATTGAAATTGTCCCACTATCTCTTATTGAATAAGTTCATTAATTGTCTATTTTCTAATTTAGTGGGTCTACTAACCTCCCACATGCAGCATATATTTCGAAAATGTAATTATGGTTAACCGTCCACATACACGCGCACGTGCCTCGTGCCAAGTGTTAAGTGCGCTTATAAAAGCGTCATATGCGTCGCATGTGTGGCTAACTTGGCATAGCTCCCGTGGAGCTTCTTTTGACACTTAAAGAAGTGTAAAACCTTTTATATTGTTTTTGTGGAACCAAACTTTTCATGTGACTAAACATTTTATTTTGAAAATGTTCAACATGTGTCCGATGTGACTTCAGGTGTGACTTGGACATCCTCATTCTAGCAATTTTCCTAAAAAAATAAAATCAAGAGGGCCCAAAAACAATGCCACGTGGCTCAAACTTGAGATATCCTACCAACCTCTCCCCTATTCCAAAATTTTAAAATTACTAACCAAAATATCCCCTGCAACTTAAGACCACCCCATCTCAGTACCAGTTACTAGAAAGATCCATCTCTCCAAATCTATCACCAGTATACACAATGGATTCTAATGGGACCTCTAAATGTCAAGGTGGTACTCCCCCATTTGTTCTTCTTAAACAAAAAAATGTTACAGTGAAGCCCATGATCTGATTAATGATCATCACCTAGGCTAATAGGCAGGACAAGTTTTGGTGGCAAGCCCATGATCTGATTTTTCCTAATATTTTGTTCTGCTATTAATATAGTAATCTAACTAGTTGTGTTTTAGGAGCATCTCTAGCTAGTTAATTGTTTAATGTACAACAATGAAGAAGCTTGTGATGGTGGTCTCAGTGGTTCTGCTAGTTGTAATTGTGTTGGCAGGTCAGTTGGCTTGTGCAAGGAATGTTAATAACAGGAGATTGATTTTGCAGGATGAGAAGGGTGAAGATGGTGAAGGGCAGAAGGGGTTTGATGAGTCTGATAATCAACCTAGTATCAACAACCATCATAGCATTCCAAGGAGGTCTTATGGAGGTGATAGCACGCAAAGCAATGGAGAAACTTAAACAAGTTGATTAACATATGGTGAGAGAGTTTTCAACTAGTAAAAGCTTAATTTGATTAGTATCAAAGGATGTCTAATTAGGTGAATAGAGTGTTGTCCACATCTTGATAATACTGTAAGTCTGTAAAATATGAATATGCACCATGTTATATGTGCATGCTATATATATATATATATAGGAGTTGAACCATGACCTTCTTAAACTTTGTTTTTTTAGCAAATGATGTCTTGGTGAGTTGCTTTGGCAATTATAAGCTAAATTAGTTAATAATGGAACTATGCAATTTCAACTCACTTTCCTTTTCCATTTTTTTTACTAAAACGATGCATCAAAAACCCCTGAGTAAACCCCCAAGAGAGTTGGTGGGATGGTAAGAATTGAGCTCAACACACCAAAGTTGTGGGGTTCGATTCCTTGTCTCTCCTTCTCCCTCAGAATTGAGCCCATAAGTATTTGAGTTTTTTTTTAAAAAATTTTTTTGACAAACATGGGTCCGAACTTTATTTTTTGACAAACGATACTAGAATAAATAGTGTAAGTTTACTATCCATTCAGAAATTTTTTGCATTGAATTTAAAAATTTGGAGATCATTCATATTAGATAAAGAAAATTATGCACATCCCAATCATGAAATATTTACTCAGAAAAACCTGTTAAACAATACATTCCATGTGGTACAGAAATGCAAAGCAGCAGTAGAAAATCTGCAACACAAGGGCTCTTAATGAAGTAGAAACTAAAAACACAGAATAACAGCAATCTTAAGAAGCTTTTTACGATTTGTAAGTTCCTTATCCGATTGATCAGTCTATTCCATCTCTTTCAGCCTCTGTTTGATCAATCTCTTCTATCACTTTCGAATTACCAGACAAAGGCTATGTTACGTAATCGAGGCTTATCGGCCCGTAAATGGCAGTCTCGCCCGTGAAGCAGATTCTCTTCACATAAGGTTAACCTGCAAGACAGGGACCATAGTCACTTAGCCCCCCTTTTTTACTGGAAAAATAAAAGAAGTAACTGCTACATTTTAACTTTACCAAACAAACAAAAAACTCATCTGGACGTTACCTCGGACACAAAATCTTCTCAAATACATTGAAGGTGACGTTCAACTACTAAAATATAGTCTCACTTTAAAGTTAAAAGAGTTTTTTTATACTGTGATGTCCATAATTACTCCTAACTATTCCAACATAACAATCAATGTCACCATAGCTAGGTCCACTAACAAAAAGGCTGAGATCAAGAAAATAAAGCTTTAAACCTACAAAACTACACATTGAAAGTAAAACACATTGTTTAGTGTTTAGCCTTTGAAGAGGATCTTCTGCTTTCAAACAATCCAACACATTGATTGAATAATGTGGCTATTTTAATAAAGTCAAAATCACTGGCACATTTAATGGTGCACATATAATTGCACGGTGAGCCCTTTTTAGTTCCCCAGTTACCTGTAAAGAAAACTGCTTTACAGTATGTTGGGACAAGAGTCACTGTCCCTTTTGTTGGACTCCTGAAAAAATTTAAAGTTCTTGAGCCCTACATTTCTCAAGTCCATGAACTGTTTGACTTCAAAAAAAAAAAGTGTAGACCTTTTCATGCAATCAAAGAAATGAAGTCTAGGATTCCCACAAAAGTATGGAAATTTTGGAATGCAAGAACAGTGATATAAGGCATTAAAGAATGGCTTTGAACCAAACTGATACCCTCAACAGATGATTTAAGTAAAACTAACAAAACTGAATGGCAGACAAAACTTTAGTTCAAAAATAATGCTTTACTGTAACTGGGTGATCATGAACATAGCTTTTACAGGTTATGGTACAAGAGAGAGCACATAGAGGCAGATTTGAGATTTGAAATTTATCAAACCATATGTAAAAATATCTCTCTTTTTGAGATCAAAGGGCTTTCTTTAACGGTCGTCGCATGTGGTCTTTGATTGGATGATCACCCGAGCGCCCGAAGAAAGCCTGCAGGAAGAAAATTTAACATGAATTTCATGTCGACAAAATAGGAACGGCAAACCTACTGGGGGTGTCGAGACTTAACTTTCTTCGATTTTGATGACCTTTTCCTTCTCCTCTCTGAAGGAGTCTAGTCTTCCGGATGGTTTCCTACTGGAGGAATGCTCGGCGATTCTTGTACCGCTAGCAATTGATGCATTCAGTGGCGAAGCATCCCCGGCAGAAGAATTTCTTGCTCCCTCAGATTTGGGGGATTTCATTGTATCACTCCTTGGCTGCTTTGTCAATGATGCCTTGATAGATCGAGGAATGCATTTTGACCGCGTCGAACCACTGTCTTTGTCTTCTGTCGACGCAGATGGTTTGCTACTCCTGTTTATTACATGAATTTCAAATCAGAGCTTATCAAAGCAGGAGTTGTTCGTAAATTTAGAAAGGCTAACACCAGAGCATATCAATCAATAAATACCAATTAATAATAGAACATTTCAAATTGGTAAAAGGAGAATAATTCACCTGTCAGCATTGTAGGAGGAAGACCGTTTGAGGGTAACGCATCCATCTCCCTCTTGTTTGTGCATCTTAACCTCAATCAGGCTTCCACTGAAGTACTCTTTGTCCTCCAACCTCAAACTCATCACCCTTGGATTCTCCGAGAAGCAATCAAGCTCCCCTAACATAATTGAACTTGACAGGAACGGGGAGGAGAATTTCGAACGAGGAAACCTTGGCCTGTAGGTAGGGATGAGACCAAAGCTGTGATCTTTTACTGAAATCGACCCGCATGAGATCAATTGCATTAACACATCCATAGCCTTAACCCTTGTATGAGTGGAGGGTATACGAATTTCACCCTCCTCGAGTATTCTATAGTTGTTCATCTTACTAACTTCCGCCTTCATCAAAGACTCCAATGTCTCCGTCTTCCCTCCTGAGGAAGAGGTACTCGAAGAAGGAGGTGGTGAAATTTCACCCCGACAAAGCTCCAAGTTCTCCTTTTCTTGTCGATTTTGATTTTGGTCATTTTCGTTAAACTCAGCATCATGTGAACCATCATCAGTTGAAACACCTCTTGTGCAAGTTTCTCGAGCTTTAGACCTTTTCACACGGTCATCGGTCTGAGTGGAAGCATCTGTCGCTCCATCCCCCGAGCAGACCTTATACTCCATCAAGCTTCTGGAACTGCCACAAGAGGGATTCTTTCCAACAATTGACTCGGGGGACATACCAGCAGAACCAGCGCGTTGAGGTGGTGGCGAAGTTTCATCCTCTAGAGATGACTTCAATTCCCTTTCAACCATGGTCGAAAATGAAGTTGATGCTTCTTGGCTTCTCGCGGTTACAGGCTCCGGTAATTCGCTTCAAGCTCTGCAGCTTGGCATTGCTCCCCCCGTGTAAACGATCTGGGATCGAACAGAAACTTTAGTTTCAAATTTCCAATTGGATCAATCCCACCTTGAACTTACACTGATCAAGACAACGCACACTCTCGTTACCTGAATGATAATCTTCAAGAATCTCCGAACCTTTCAAGACATATTCATTCCCTTGAGCCGGAATTATCAAGTCATCCTCGCTAAGGTCATGCCAAACAAATCCATTCTTATAGTTTCTATTTCACAAAAAAAAAATTCAATCAATAAACCAAACAAACACTAACAACAAAAGAAACACAACCAATTCAATCACAATCACCTCTTGCAAGACCACGAATACATCGACGGCATGCCTCTTCCCCGTAAAACATTAAGCCGATCGATCACATCTGCGATACTGATGAACATTCAGAAATCCAACAATGACATAAGAAACAAAAAAAGGGGTCTTAAATCTTTGCCTTTCAAGTAAAGCCCTTCTGGTGATGTGAGTGGAACCTCAATGAAATGAGGATGCTCGAGGTGGCGATTTCGGCACAGATAGTAAACCACTGGAACCTTACTCCCACGAAGAAGATGATGCTTCGGCGAGGGCTCGGTCCAGACCTTCGCCCTCTCCGGACTCACTTGCCTACACTTCCTCATTCGACCCTCCATTGCTCCAAATCAATACAGATCTAAAAAAAAATCATCTCAAAAGATCTCATAAGCTTTTCAACCAATCAATATCAAAACATAAAAAATGTAGTACACCAATGAATATCCAAATCAAAACCCTCCCCAATTTCAATTTCAACAAACATAAACTCCCTAAAAAACTAAAACACATTCCCAATCAAATCCACAAAATCAGAACACAAAACCCACCAAAAACCACACCTTTTTCATTCAAAAACCGAATCTTTACCACAATTTCACAATCAATCAAGCCTAACTAAAATACCCATTACCCATCAACGTCACAAGATCACAAATCGAAAAGCTAGAGATGCTAAACACAGTGATGAAACCGAAATCCCAAAAAGGGCGAATAGGGATCGAACAGGGCAGACCTGAAAGATGGGGGAAAGCTTCCTTGACTGCTAAAATGGAGAGATGCCCATGATTTGAGACACAGAGAAAAGCTAGATTGTCGTCGCTGTCATCGTTGTTGTTGAGTTGCTTTTGCCGCCATTGACGACGAGATTCGAGAGCTATATGAAGAGACAAAGCTCGGAAAGCGTGATTTGCTCTTGCTGTTCTTTGCGCTGTTTTGTTTCCACACAAAAATCCAACCAATGTTTCAGTAAGCACTGATTGATGGCACTGCTGAAGTCATTTTCAACTCGAGCACTCAAGTTCTATGGAACCTTAGATCTACATCGATATCGATTTTGAGGATCTCGAAGTTCATCCAACATAGATCTACTCATAGTATAAGTTGTACTATTTTCAGTTACCTCTCATTTCAGGCATGTCCGGAAGCGGGGGCATGTTCCCGGACCGTCAGATCTCGTAGCGTGCCCATCCCGAGGTGTATTGACTGTTCCCGGTTCTGCCCTTGCAATTGGTTTGTGGTTTGCCTTATTGAATGGCGTTTCTCGAATCCGATGTCCGGAGTGGGCCATTATGATGATTTGAAGTGGACCGTTGGATCCGAGTGTGACTTTCCGATTGTCGGATTTGCCCTTGGAGGATATGTGTATGAAGCAGATACGTAGAGGTTAGAAAAGGAGTTTTACTTCTCGTACCATATGGAAGAATGTGTGGGAATGATATGTTGGGCCCATGAGTGTCGTCATCTTCGAACTCACGTGATGATCATGATTAAGGAGTATGAACAGAGTGCTCCCACAGAAGTTACACTTCGTTGGTGACTTAGTGTTTGTTCGATGTTCACCGAGATATAAATAGACCTCATCTATAAGAACATGGACGATATGAAATTGATATTTATAGTTCCTTGCATTCTATTAATTAGATTGACACCAATTTAAATTAGTTAGAGTCTATTAATTTGTGCATCGATATTTTGAGTGCATGCAATTTACGCGTATTGAAGGGACGCCAATTGCAAAGTGTTGCATTTCAACACTTTTGTGTTCAAAGAGTTTGCTATTATGATACTCGCGTTTCGCATCGTTAATGTGGCGCTTGTATCATAATAAGTCATTTTTTGTAAAAAAAAAAGTACTAAGAAGTAATGAGAAAAAAAAAATAGAGAACGAGAATTGCAATGAATAAGATACGTATAAATATGACATTACTTTTATTTTACTTTTTAGTTGTAGTGAGGCGTTGTTTGAGTTTATCATTACATTGATAAAAACTTTAAATATATCACTTGAAAACAAAGTATACAATTAATATCATGAGACTCATCGCAATAACAAAGTGGGTCGAATTATTACTTTGGGGTTCATCCCGGCTCTAAGTGGTAGTCAAATAACTAACAACCACAATTCAGCAGTATTTGTGACAAGTATTTGTTACTTTGGAAAATAATTTAAACATAGTAGAAAAAAATTTAAAAACAATAAAAAAAATCTCCCCCCAAATATGTTAGGGGATGGTTGGGCCCGGCCCTAAAAACTTTAGCCCAAGTCCAACCCACCATATACACGCGGGTCTATGAATAAGCCCAAGCTAAATTCATGCAAAAAATACAAAGCCTAAGTCAGTCCACCAAGTTTATATATAAATATTTTAATATTAAAAATATAAAAAATAAATTATTTGTCCATTTAATAAAGTTTTTATTGACTTTTTCAATACCATAAGTGTTTCTTATATAGATATATTATATTCATTTGTCGGGGAAGTTGCTTAACTAATAAGCATTACTTAATGCAAGCATTAGGTAGCTTGGGTTTTTTAAGGTGCCTCAAGCCCATCTCATTGTAAAGTGGGTCTAATTGAGCTCGGATCTAAGCCAATTTTTTTTAAAATGGGATGTTCAAGCCCAAATATTTATTCGCGAGCTTAACTACCTGAGGAAGCCCATGATCAAGAACTATTATTTTTTTTTTTTTTTTTTTTGACGGAAAGATGTAATTAGTACTTGTTGCTACCATAATGAGCAAAAATTATGCATGTTCTCATCGACAAGATTCAATCTATATTTTTCCATTATCGGTGGCCCTCATATGAGTGAAGTTAATATAATTGATGGGATGACATGGATAGATAGTGATGTGTGATTAAATGTAACGGATCAGACTAGGTGAAGACTGAGAAGAAGCTAGAAAATGCATGTCACATTATGCAATTAAATTGCGTAGTGTGGAGGTTACGTATGAGCATCCCACGTCGAGTAGCAATCAAAGTAACTCATCTGATATCCTTAATGGCCACACCCAAAATATTCGTTGTTGCCAAAGCACGCATTGAATTCACATGGTCCCCTTGGACGGGTCCGTCCGCGCGTGTTCTCGCGTCACAATGTGCGTCGAAGGGGTTTTGACGACGGAGTGGCCAATTTGCAACGCATATCTAAGTTAATAATAATGAAAATTTTATAGGACCGCAATTAAGTTAGGCTGATGCAGGATAAAATTTGTCAAAATAATTTAAGAAATACAGACGTTAAAATAAACGTAGGAGTAGCGCAATTGACACAAAGATTAAAGAAGAAGATTGTGGCGATTAATTTGGACACTTCTAAGAAATTTGATGAGGAAGGGATAAATTGAAGTTAACGGATGCTCTAATTAGAAATGACGAAAGAGTTTCAAAAGTTACACAAAAAATAAAGTAGTATAGTGGACCTAGTGGTTGAGTCAAACGGGCCTGGCCCGGCCCATGTCGGGCGGGCCTGGGCACAGTCTACACTCAACTAGCTTGGAAAGTAAAGCTTCTATCCCAGACCTTCATGATTGGATTTGCAAATCTCGAAGCTTATCTCATCCGTCCTTGTGAAAGTTAGAAGACTGAAATGGATTCCCGCCACCGCTAGGCGCCATTACTGAACTCTTTCATCTCTTCGTCTACGAAACACTTCACCTTTCACTCTCCTATCTCCTTCCAAACCCTAACCCTAGCGCGAGCTCTCAAACTCGCTGAATCTCTGTTTTCTTTGCGCGAGCGAACGAATCATGGATCTCTACATCTGGCGTAGAATCGGAAACCCTAGAATCGGTACCGTATGTCTTCCTCTCTTGTTTGTTTAAGATTTTGTACCTAATTGATTGATTCTCGTCAGAAACACTTCTTCTGTCGAGCAAGATTTGATTGTTGACTTGAATCGAATTGCCAGCCCTAGCGTAGGCCTTGTTGTGGTTTGTGCTCGTTTTGATTAATTTTCCCCAATTTTTAGGATTTGCGCTATTCGATACTCAATTGATGAATGAATGAATGATCTGATTAGTGTAATGACATGAAAATGAATCTAGATGTCCAGGGGAACAACATAGATTTGCTTAAAGTGGAAACCAATTAGAGCTCTTTATTCATATGGCTAAATTGGCGCTTGCCTGATTTGAACACGCGCTGTTGTCGCATTTAAACTGACAATTGGACTAGAGTTAACTCGGTTAAGTAGAAGGATTTTGGAGCGGTTTCCGTCGAAGAAAATTAGGTATGGGAAAAAATGTGGCTTCTTTCGGCCAAATGTGTGTCAATTATAAAAGTATGGTCTTTTATTGTTAGAAGTTGAGTAGGTCGGTGATTGTTGTTCTCGGTTGGGAACTCTCGACCTTAATTTTACTTTTCATTTGTAATCCATGAAATGAATTTCCGTGTGCAAACTCGCTAGCAAAACATACATACTTATACGTTTGACATGCGTGTTGTATAGCAATGAGTGAAGAGCATGTTTGAGAAATAAAAACATGTTTGAGAGGGTCGGACAATACGAATTACAGCCAAAGGAAGACAAACCTTTCTTCTCATGGGCCCGATGTTTAATCAATCATAGAGTCAACTCTTGTGGGAACATTATGGTCAGGAAAGCTATGTTATTGAAATAGTTTAGAAGATTAAGCCTAAAAATTGACTTGAAGGTAGTTTGGTAGAAGATGAAGACATTAGGTGTGGTTGGGAAAACCATAAATCATCCTCGAAGTCAACTCTTGAAAAGCATAATGATTAGGGAAGCTAAGTGATTGAAATTGTAAAGGTTTAGTCCAAAAGTTTTCTAGAAGAAAGGTTTAGTGAAAATGTGGACATAAGGCACAGTGTCTGAGGTAAATATAATGACATTTGGATGCTATCAGTACTAATGAAAAGCATAAGCGACCAATTGGAGATGCTTATTTGTTAAGTTTGTAGAATAGATTGAAGTAGGACTGGATCATCATCTGTTCAGAAACCTTTTTTTTTTATAGTTACTATCCAAAGTACGAGAGTATTGTCAAGTTCCACTGTGGAGATGGGCTCTGCATAGACATGGTGGATGAAGGAATGATTTTAAGAAGGTCGACGATCTCTAAGTATGTAATCAATGTGGATGGTTTATCAACTTACGTGGAAGGTTTCACTGAAACCGTGAGAGTCAGTAACTGCAGCTGTTGATGTGGTAGTCCTGTGAGTGGCATATCATTTCTAGAAGTTATGAAGCTACAATAATTGTTGATGTAGAATGTACCATTCATCTGAACTTGCTTGGTCTAATACATCCTCATCCACGCAGAAGTGGCTACCACCATATAGCCACAAA
This sequence comes from Stephania cephalantha, assembly GCA_039657325.1. Classification (NCBI taxonomy): domain Eukaryota; kingdom Viridiplantae; phylum Streptophyta; class Magnoliopsida; order Ranunculales; family Menispermaceae; genus Stephania; species Stephania cephalantha. Next base: position 53,248,636 of record CM077572.1, read on the forward strand.
GGAAAGACATGTTGATGCATAGACATGTTTTATGTGAACAATTAAACCTAGTAGTGCAACTGTTACTCTCCATTATATGCACATAGGATCAGTGGATTGTTATTTCATATCTTCAAAATTACAATTTAGATCTTTCGGATAAAAGAAAAAAATCCAATCCAGATCTTCAAATCTCTGAATAGAGTTCAGTTTATTCCAACCAAGAGGGATAAATTCTCCCATCGAGTTTGGTGATCTAATTACTAATTATTGTCTCAATAAGTATTGTCTATTGATATCATCTAGGTGTACTGAATTTCTTAACTGTTTCGATAATCCTTCTCCAACTCACATCAACATTTGTTCCAAATTATGGTGCTGATAGAGCCTGCACCACTGTTAATTTGTTCTCCATCCAAAAATTCTAAACAAAACTTTTCCAAGATTGTCTTCATCGAGGGGGTGTGTGAATTAAGCGTAATCCACTCTAATATGTCCCATTTCACAAAAGGTTAAGTGTAAGTATCTTCCCCATCATTCTTAAGTAAATGTGCTTGGATGACTATCATTTTTTTTTTCTTTATGGGCTTGAAGTCTTGAACCCAATTTTATTAGTTTGAAGTGTGGGTAATTAAATTGCAATGGTGAGGAGTTCTCTACGTGGCTGTGCTGCTGAGCCAGCTGTTTTGATAAGCATTTTTCTAAAAAAAAAAATTTATCCACATCTTCTTTCTATATAGTTTTTGCAACACTGGAGCTCTCAAGGATTGTTTCTTTAGCATCTGTAACTCAAATTCTTATTTAGGCATCCATTGAGTCCATTTGGTGGCTTGAACTTTTGCCTCAATGATCCTAAATTCACTTATTGAATTACGAATACGAATTATTAATTTATGAGAATTGGATATCTGAACACTCCTTAATTAGGACCCCTCCTGCGTGGAGTTTTACCTGGCATAAGCTTCTTAAGTTTATTTCTTGTTTTTCGTTTAATTTCTAGAAAGTGAAGGTGTTTGATCTTATTGTCAACACACTCAATTTTCCTGATTGACTTCCAAGAGCTTTTCTCAAACTTCAGCTCTCCGTTCTTTCTCTAATATCCACACTTCTTTTTGAACAAGTCTTTTCACTAGCGTCACTGATATAATACTTCTCTATGTCCTCGTAAATGGAAAGACAAAAACCCTTACCCAGACACATCATCTGTGCAGGGTATAATCATCATACTCTTGTATTTGCCTCGGTTGTGGACCTTGTGGCATTACTGACATCTATCCATTTGAGAAGCTCATCATACAAGCACAAGGAAAGATGCAAAAGGCAGGAAAGAACAAATGATTGAGGTCTATAATTACATCATCTTCCAATTATTTCACGTGTTAATCACTTTTTTCTTTTCTTTTTTTGAGGGATTAATCATTTTTTTCTTACCTCAACAACTCATGCAGGTTGGTAAATAGAACAGCTTGCATGCACAGTTGGGCTAGATCATATGATTATGTATCATTACCTAATTGTTGCTCTATCCACGTAGGAACATACCTTAGATGTAGCTCAAACTTGCTGTGTATGAATTCTTAGATGCTCATTCTGTGTTGGATTTCTATAGCACAAGTTCAAATACTTTATCGAGCCCCATCATATTTAACTGGAGTATCAAACTTGCAAATAAAATGAAATTCAATGTGTCCATACTGTGATTGTATATTAGATGTATCTGATGTGTTAATTGCTTATTACAATTGTATATTATAATGTTACCTCTATGCTTTTGTTTGGCAATTCTTGTTTGTGATTGAGGAAATGAATATCCCTTTTGCTTGTCCTATTGATTTGATACTGTTGTTTTAATCCATCCAAAGTCGTCTGACAGTAGAACTTCTGAAAGGAATCCTAAAATCCGAAAAGTGCTTTTCACTGCATCATGGAACTGAATCATGAGTGCACACGATACAGGACTTACAGTGAAGCCTAGATGCTGTGTGCTCAAGTTTCCTTTTATAAGTTCTGCGGTCCAGCCTTGTTTAATCCTGGTTTTATTTACTTGAATAATATATGTTTCTGGAGGTATTTGCCTATTTGGTCTTTGTTAGACCACCAACTTCTCTGCTCCATGTGCTGCATGGAATATAGGTACAAGTTATCTCAAATGGGTGTGTTTATGGTCAAAGTCTCTATCAATAATCTAAAAGCTTAACCACCTAAAGCTTCATCACTTGGTATAATATTTACTTTTTAAAGCCTTGCCTTTTATTAGAACAACGAACAATTGGTTCATTTGTTAGGTGGGAATCATTGAAAGGGTCCTACATCTTTAGCCCTTTTTTTTCTCAGTAGGATGTACCTATGGCATTGTTATTCACGCAGAAAATTGAGAAGTGATTAGGTTGTATATTACGCCATAACATCAGTATCAAAAGATTCTCATCTGGATTTGGGGACCCATTCAGTTAGACATGTAGGGTTTTGGTTGTTGGCCACAACTACTCCCATCTTTGAGAGCCTTCTCAACTTCTTGACCATGATTTCTATTTGTATTCTTGATCACGCAGTATCGATTACTTATACACTAAAACAATAATACAGAGTCTTTAATTTATACATCAACTTTGGTGAACTCAAACCCATTTCACACAGAAAATTGAAGACAAAAAAGAAGCCAATCTCTTTCAGTTTGCACTCAGAAGCAAAAGCTTGGAACAAAACAAGCTCTCTCTGAACTATGTCTGGACCCTTCAATCCTAAGAAGCCAATATCAGTCAACTAGCACTCAGAAACAAAAGCGTGGACCAAAACAAGCTCTCTGTCTCTTTGAATTATGTATGTCAGACCATCCGCTCTAAAAAGCCAATCTCATTCACACTACACTCAGATCAAAAGCTGAGACCAAGCTCAATCTATCTGTCTCTGAATCAAGTCAGGACCCTTAAAACTCCTAATTAAGACAATCTCCTATACAAGTTCTTGATAACACACAGACCATCAATTCCAGCTTGATTAATGTTCCTCATTAATAGTTTCAGTAGTTGTAAGCTGCTAAATAAGCGTTGTGGACTCGCAGTAGTCAATGCAGAACTATCCTTTGATACTTAGTGTTGTTGAAAGAATCAGAGCCTTCATTAGTGATCAGAGATCTTTTTCTCTGATTAGAATGACCACAATTGTCATTGTTGAGGTAGGTGAGCGAAGAGTCTTGGCGCAGAAGTTGCGGTAGCGGTGAAGGAATGGCCACCGGTGGGATCTCAATGGAATCCAGTTGGGGAGGTGGGTGTCGCCATTGAGGTAGTGGACCGGCCAGGAGGAGCGTCTGTAAGAGCGGCCCGGCTTTAATCACTGCCTGCAAAAACTTCCCCTTTTCGGGCAATGGCTTCTCGGGTGCTAAAGGAAGTGTCAATGATGATTGAATTGCTTCAATTACAGGCGAAGAGACAATGCTTTCTTCACAATCTGAAGAAGACAAGCCAGTGTTGGAGTCCCCTCTTCTGCAGGGTTCGTCTTCAATGCTGGTGACCCCAGAGAAGAGGGTTGTTTGTTGTGTCTGTGGTTGTTGCTGCAGCTGCAGCTGTTGCTGTTGTTCTTGCTCTTGCTGTTGCTGTTGCTGTTGCTCTTGTAGTAGTTGTTGTTGATGTTGTTGTTGCTGCTGCTGTAAAAGTAAGAGCTTCTCCACGAATAGTTTCTGATATTTCTCTTGGACCTCATCTCTTTCTCTGATGGCATTGCTTAACATTTCTCTCAATTGGGCCATTTCATCATCTCTCTTTCTTATCTCCTCTTGTGCTTCCAACCTTGTTGTCTCCAGCTCCAGAGTTGTGTACAAGAGAGAGTACCTCAGCTCCTCCATGCTCTACAATTCACAATTACAACCACAAAAGTGAGAAAACCCATCAAAGCAAGCTCAACTCTTAAGCAGTAGAAGTTACTAAAGAAGGACTAATTGAAGCCACAGCAGATGAGATGCATTACCTTTCCTTGGTAGCAATAAGCCCAATTGAGAGAAATTCTGTCCATGGAAGTGCAATGGAGTGAGAAGTGAGAAGCAGAGCAGTATCAAAGAATGGGAAAGAGACGGGTGAGGTTTGGGTGGTTCTACTCTCCACTTCTCTTATAAGGGCTGCTGCACAGGTAACATCTTTTTCTATTCTCTCTTCTTTTCTTTTTTTTGGCCTTTAACTTTATAATCTTTTATGGTGTTGTTGGACAAAACACAAAAAGCCAAAACCTAAAAAGGCAAACCACTCCTCTCTTCCACATCTCTACAGTGTTATTGAATTCTTCCATTTCCATATATACACTAAAAGAAATGTGAAACTATCAATAAAAGTGGGAGAAATTAAGAAACTCATTTCATTTCACACACATATATATATATATATATTTCTCTAGCATTTATATATGTTACATGCATTCAAACATCATGCATGCAGGCATGCATGTCTTTAACATTATTGTTTAATCTTTTCATGGTCACCCTCAAAACATGCATTATTAAAAGGACCTCCTTGACTTTTAGAAGGCAAAAACATTCTCACTAATATAATATTTGTGTCTATGGGGTTTGATTGGATTGGATTATCTTAATAGAATGACAAAGTTGGGGACTCTTTATTTACTCAAAAAATGGAGATAAATGTTTGTCTTTTTTTCTTCTTCAAGCAATCTCTCAGTTAAGCTTCATTTTCACCCTCCTTTTTCACATGCATGTGAAGATGCTTCTTGGAGGTCCACTCTTGTTTAATTTAATATCTTCCTTGCACCCATAATTCAACTAATAAAACAAATATGACAAGTGATACTTTACTATCAGTATCTCGAAAAATCTTAATAATTAATATATTTCATATCAATTCAAATTTTAGTGGTTTTGTTTTGGTAGTAGATTAAAAATAAAGGATTGTGTTATTTCCACCCCCCATCTTTTTACAAGTCCACCAGACACCAAGTGATTTATACATTCCAAGAAATAGATTTGACAAGATCATTAAACAACTGCGTCTCAGACTTCTCGAGCCAAACCATTCTTTTTATAAAACTTTTTTGATGGTTCAGCTGGTTTTAATACTAGTTAATTTGTTCAACCTTAGTCGTGGAGTATTTGTTTTCTAAATAATATTAGGTGTTAATCTTGATTAATTTTGATGAATACCAATTGGTTATACAGTTTTTTTAGTCATATTTAGGGATGCAAATGGGTAGGGTAGGGGATGGAGACCTCATTAAGAGGTTTTTTGTTATATATATGAGTGTTTCTGAGCGGAAACTATGTAATATTATGTGATATTTATATATAAATATCATATGGTATATATATAAATATTAAATATCATAAGGTGTATAAAGTGATATATGAGGATCTCCATAGATATATTTTACAACTCATACCCGTACCCATACCCATGTGGGTATAAAATTTTGTACCCATCCCCACTCCATCCCTATTCAAAATCTCCATACCCGTACTCGTTAGGGTGAATCTCCATCACTCGTGGATATTCTCCTACCCATTTGTATCCCTAGTCATCCTATATATATACATGTCAATATTCATACTATATCATATTATGATAATACATTTGATTGATTTGGATAAATTTTAAAGTGGTGTACATTCAATTAAAGCTTTTCTGCATTTCGGCCCGCATGCATGCTTAACCTTTAACTTTATTTTTTCCGATGAACCATGCGTGACATGAATTTACGATATTTGTAAAGAAGGATCATATATCAATCACCATCTCATCGTTCATAGATGCATTTTGGAGGGAAAATTAGATTTTCCCACCAAAATTTGGCAGAAAGTTAAAACAATACATCGATAAGTAAAGGTAGAAGGTGACATTGATGGTGATGGTGGAGCTCTAAAAATACAAGAAAGTCTTGTCTTAAAGGTAAGGAGCTACTAGGGATGTAAATGGGGTAGGGTAGGGGATGAGGACCCCTTCTCCATCCCCATCCCCGCTTAAAAATTCATCCCCCCATCTCCACGCGGGGATGAATTTTTATCTCCATCCCCACCTAATCTCTGCTGAAATGAAGAATCTCCATGAGAAAAGTTTTTCCCCATTTCATTTCCCATTGAAGATCCCCGCGGGAATTCTTTCGATGATTTTGAGAAGAATCACCGCGGGAAAATATTTTTTCCCACTTAATTTTTTTTTCAAAAAGATTTATAAAAATATGGTACACATACACAGAATCACAATTGTTGAAAATTCCAACCAAATAAAGTATAATATATAAATATAGTTGTAAATAATTCAAGACAAAACATATAATTAACCAAACAAGTTAAAATTATAAATCTCATTAGAGTTTGTTTATCACTAATGTTTAGGGTGAAAGCCTTATAATATTATATAAAATTGATATATACAATATATATAGATGTATTTGCTATATACGGGGATCTCGCGGAGATCCTCATGAGTAATCCCCATGGATATTACTAATGGGGATTCCCCAGTGGGATCCCCGCGAATATATTTTTCTCCCTATTCCCGTATCCATACGCGCGTGGGTATAAGATTTGATCCTCAACTCATATCCTTTGCGGGGAATCCCCGTGCCCTTTGGGGATTCCCCTCCCCTCCGTTTGACTGGATTAAAGATTGCAATATTTGGAGAGAATCTAAAACTACCGGCACATTTTCTTCTTTTAAAAAGAAGTTTGTTACGTCGATGATATAATTTTCAAAAACATAGAAGGTTAGGATTTATTGTTTGATTTTTATTATTGTGTAGCATTATTTAATTATTTATTTTTATAAGGAACCGGCTTAATCACAATGTCCTTATACTTAATACAGTGACTAAGGTAAAACATATCTACATGAAAATACAAGGTTCGAGCATCATATAATATATAATAATACTAGATATTTTTATGGATCTTGATTAAATAATTTAGGTCCACTATAAATCTTGATTGTAATGGGTATGTCGAGCCCACTAGGCTAACTTAAGTATGGGTTTGCTGTGACCTATCTAAGTTTTATGGGTCTACTATGATCGATTAGGTACTGTCGCCTAAACATAGAAAGCTTGAAAACTGAGACGAAGATGCCTTTTAAAGAGGTAGAAGTTGCTTATCGATTGTGAGCTTCTAATAAGTAGATAAATAAATAAAAACTCTCGTATAAGTGGAACATTCAGTCCTTTGTTTTTCAAAAGCAACTTTCGCCTTTAGGTTGACAAGTGATGTTTCATCCATTTCACTAAAGATGTTTTGGCTTCTAGCATTAGTTTTTAGGTATTGAACTAGTTTAATTTCAGCCTATATAACTATATCTGTTTGTGTCAATGCTTAAAAATACTTTGCTAGGCTTCAAGGTAAAATATATCAAGTCGTTCATGGAATCTTTTGACGACTGATTCGACCATAATTCTATAGAAATATTTTATAATCGTGCTGGATATTAGAAAACTGATTGACCTATTCAATTGAATCGATCGATAAAATTCTCCAAAGACTTGCCTATCTAATAGAATATTATAAAGAAGCAAAGAACCCTCAATATGGTATGCCCCCCAAAGTTGACTCCATGTATTTTTTTTAATCAGTTTTTTTTTAGAATATTTTTTAACATCAATTACGTACATCAGAGTGTTAGTTTTGCTAGTACTTAGAAATAACATATTGGATTCCTCGAAAAACAAAAAAAGAAATATCATATTGGACACAAACCAATGGAAGTACATAACTACACAATATGTTGGTGTATATGCATGGTCATCCACACTTCACAACACTCCCCTTGGATGACACTTGCTTAGAGATTGTGCCTCGTTAAAACTTTTACTAAGAAAAACCCCTGTGGAAAAAAATATAGTAAAAGAAAAAGAGTACACTATTCTCATAAATATTAAGACGGGTATAATATTGTTAAGATTGCCTCATTAAAAACCTTGCTAGGAAAACCCAATGGGATAAAACCATAGCTAAGGAAAAAGAGTGCAATACACTAATCAATAACTTCCCCTCATGTGAACATGGGTGAAACTTGTTCAGTTTCTTTGCTTGCAATGTCTTTAAGTTTACGCAAGCCAATACCATATGTAAGCCTTTTAAATGTCGTAGTTGGTAAGGCTTTTGTGAATAGATCAGCAAGATTATCACTCGATCGGATTTGCTTGACATCAATTTCACCATTCTTCTGAAGCTCATGCGCATAAAAGAATTTTGGTGAAATATGTTTTGTTCTGTCCCCTTTTATGAATCCTTCACTTAATTGTGCAATACATGCTGCGTTATCTTCATATAATATGGTTGGAGAATCTTTTATTGAAGACAATCCACATGATTCTTGAATATGTTCAATCATATTTCTCAACCATACACATTCACGACTTGCTTCATGAATTGCAAGTACTTCAGAATGGTTGGAAGAAGTAGCAACCATAGTTTGCTTTTACTGACTTCCATGATACAACAGTATTACCACATGTGAATACATATCCCGTTTGAGAACCGGGCCTTGTGGGATCAGATAAAAATCCGACATCGCATAACCTTGTAGATTCAATTTTACCCTCTCGAGTAGAATAAACCCATGTCACTTGTTCCTCGAAGATATCGGAAAATATGTTTAACACCATTCCAATGTCTTCGAGTTGGTGATGAATTTGTATCTTGCAAGTAGGTTGACAAGAAAAGCAATGTCGAGGTCTTATACAATTTGCAAGATACATAAGTGCACCAATTGCACTTAAATATGGTACCTCCGGACCAAGTAGCTCTTCATCACTTTCATGAGGTCGAAATGGATCCTTATCCACTTCAAGTGATCTGACAACCATTGGAGAGCTCAATGGATGCGCCTTGTCCATATAAAATCTTTTTAATATTTTTTCAATATAATTTGATTGATGGACAAGTACTCCACTTGAAAAATGTTCAATTTGCAAACCAAGACAAAGTCTTGTTTTTCCAAGTTCTTTCATCTCGAATTCTTTTTCAAGTATTCGATGTTCTAACGAAGTCGTCGTGTTTCCCACTATATTTAAATCATCAACATATACAACAATAATCACAAATCATGTTGATGATCTTTTAATGAAGACACATGGGCAAAGCGGATTATTTACATATCCTTCTTTCAGTAAATAATCACTAAGGCGTTTGTACCACATTCGTCCGGATTGTTTCAATCCGTACAAAGACCTTTGTAATTTTATAAAATGCATGTTATGAGGTTTTGATTTTATTTCTTCGGATATTATAAATCCTTGGGGATTTTCATATATATCTCATTGTCTATGGATCCGTACGAGATATCGTAACGACATCCATTAAATGCATATCAAGCCCTTCGTAAAGCTGCAAGGCTTATTAAGAACCGAAATGTGATTGCATCTATAACAGGAGAATATGTTTCCTCATAATCGATGCCAGGTCTTTGTGAGAAACCTTGAGCTACAAGTCTTGCTTTGTACCTTGTAACTTCATTTTTTCCGTTTCTCTTTCGTACAAATACTCATTTATATCCAACAGGTTTTACGCCATCTGGCGTTTGGACAATTGGTCCAAAAACCTCTCGTTTCCTTAACGAGTTTAGCTCTGCTTGGATAGCATCTTGCTATGTTTGCCAATTAGGTCTTTTTCGACATTCGTCCACTGATCGTGATTCTGGATCATCATCATTTTCACATATTTCAAAGGACACATTGAAAGCAAATATATCATCAGGAACAATTTTATTTTGATCCCAAATCTTACCAGAGTTTAAATAATTTATTGAGATCTCATTATTTTTATATTTTTCCTCTTTTTCTAGAGGAAGTTGTTACTCATCAGAATCAACTTGTTCTGACAAACCCTTATCAAATGATTCTTGTGCTTTCTCAGGAGTATTTTGATTTGTATTTATTTTTACTCCCGTTTTCCTCTTTCGAGGAATTGTATCCTTTGAACCAACTGGTCTTCCACGCTTTAAGCGTTTCGTTGGTTCTTGTGCATTTTGTTGCACAGAGACATCAATTTTGCGGGAACATTTACAACTGGAATATGTGATTTTGTCACTTGTTTTGCATTATTAAATGCATCAGGTAATTGATTTGCAATTTGTTGCAAATGAATGATCTTTTGAACTTCAAGTTCACACTGATTTGTGCGTGGATCATAATGTGATAAAGTTGATGCATTCCAAGCAATTTCGCGCCATTCCTTTTGAATTGGCTTCTTATCTCCCCCTAATGGTGGGAAAATTGCTTCATCAAAGTGACAATCAGCAAAACGTGCAGTAAATAAATCCCCTGTTAAGGGCTCAAGGTATCTTATAATGGACGATGAGTTAAATCCAACATAAATCCCAAGTTTTCGTTGTGGGCCCATCTTAGTTCTATTGGGAGGTGGTATATGAACATACACTTCACAACCAAAAATTCTCAAGTGTGAAATATTTGGTTGTTGACCTAAAATGAGTTGCATGAGGGAATGTTCATGGTATGCAGTAGGTCTATAACGAATGATAGATGCTGCATGAAGGACTGCATGTCCCCAAACTGAAGTTGATAACTTAGTTCTCATGATTAAATGTCTGGCAATTAATTGAATGTGTTTGATAAGAGATTCTGCCAAACCATTCTGGGTATGCACATATGGAACATAATGTTCAATGGTAATTCCTATAGACATGCAATAATTTCTAAATGCTTGAGATTGAAATTCCCCGGCATTATCAAGACGGATGGTCTTGATTGGGTTGTCAGGAAATTGTGCTCTTAACTTAATGATTTGTGCTAAAAGTCTAGCAAATGCAACATTGCGGGTTGAAAGGAAACAAACATGTGACCACCTAGTTGATGGATCTATCAAAACCATGAAATATCTAAATGGTCCACATGAGTGAGGATGAATAGGACCACATATGTCTCCCGAATGCGTCTAAGAAAAGCTGGGATTCCACAACAATTTTACTTGGGGATGGTTTAACTATCAATTTACCTTGAGAACAACTATCACAATTATAATCACCAATTTGAAAATATTTTGTGACTCCTTAAAGGATGTCCATGCTAATTATTAATTATATTCGCATCATTGATGATCCTGGATGACCAAGCTTCTGGTCATGCCATAAAATGAATATCTTTGGATCATTAATTTTCTTATTCAAGACGACATTCGTTTCGACATGCCTTATATGAGTAAAATATAATCCAGATGATAAAGCTGAGAATTTTTCTAACACTTCTTTTTTCCCATTTGAAACCAATGTGACATAGAGAAATTTTCTATTATTTTCGTTCACGGTTTCAATGTAATATCCATTTTGTCGAATATCTTTAAAGCTCAGTAAATTTCTTCTGGATTTTTCAGAGTATAAGGAATTGTCAACATGAATTGTTGTTCCCCCAAGCAACATAATATTTGCTCTTCCAGAGCCATTAATCAAATTGGAGATGCCAGATATTGTTTGAACATTAGCCTCAGCTAAGTTCAAATTGGAGAAATATTCTCTGTTTTTAAGGATTGTATGCGTTGTAGCACAATCAGCAAGGCATATATCGCTCTTATTTGATTCATGACTTGATATTTTCAGCGCTTATTGTCAATAATTATTTGCCCTTTGTAGTGGTGCACCATAGTCTTTCATATATGACTAAAAAAAATGTCACAATTATCAGCGCTTATTGTCAATAATTATTTGCCCTTTGTAATGGTGCACCACTTTTATTCCAATTTTTTTTGGTGGAATTGTCAATACGACATATACCTGATATTTTCACCTTTTCCACGTCCATAAATTTATTATTGCGATCATGATCATTATATGCAACATATGCTTCTTAATTTGAAGCTCAACTAATTGGACGGGAGCGATATTATATTTATAATATCTCATTATTTTACTCAGCTACCATGAGACAAGAAATCAATCCTTAATATTTATTGGATTGACGTTCGCACTCGATATTTGTTGCAGCAATAAATCGAGGCGGGCCACGTGACCACTTTTATTGTCTCATCGAGTCATATTTCCACATAGCCTCAACATAGAGGTAATTAAAATTGTGGAATTATAATTAATATTTGATCGATTAAATTTTGTAGCATGAGACCCAAATTAGCTCATTTTGAGCTTTTTGGAGCATTACCCTTTTGGTATGTATATATATAACTCCATAAGGTGAAAATATATATAAAGTGAAATATTCACTTTTCAAATCTCTAAAGAGAAATTTGTGAATGATTGTGTACAACATACAACCTCGCATGGATACAAGCTTTATTCATAATTTGTAATATTTAATTATCATGACAAGAATTATAATAAGATAACAAATTCAACTATGGTTGATTAATATTTTGAAAGTAAATATAAAATAATTTTCTATTTTCTTTTATGTAAAAAAATAAAATAAAATAACATATGATTAAGTATATGTTCACAACTTGATTTATTAATAATCAAATGTACTATTCGTATGAGTTGGTGGGACAACCTCCAGGTTGGGTGGCGAGACAAAGTCTGCTTAATGTCATGCCTCCTCGAACGGGATAACCCGTCTCCCTTTCAATGTTTAGCTTTACCGGGGACAAGGCTTACCCACTATCAACTCAAACTTATAGCATGATTTGTATTATAAAATCAAGAATAGAACAATAACTAATCGTTTGTAGTTTTAAGAGAAAACTAGTTATGTCACATATTGACTTTTGATTTCTGATGTAGAAGATCGTACGAGACGCAACTACAGAGCATACTTTCGCAATCGGTGACGCTATAATGCATAATATATGAATAAAGTATGCATAGATAAAAGGAAGCAACAATGATAATATAGAAGTAAATTGAACTTATTTAAAAGTTATACCTTCCTAGCTTTCTCTCCTTAACAAGCCTTCTTGAACTTCAAGATCTCCTTAATGCTAGAGGAAGCTCGTGCTGATAACGTGTTGTAAACTAAGTTGGAACTTGCTAAAAACTAGAGAAGGAAATTAGAAGACTAAGAACTTATACTACTACAAAAGAGAAGAGAAGAAATAAGATAGTTGGAATTAGAAGTTTTCATTCAACTTGGTGTGTTCTTACAATGAAGTTAGTATCCTTTATATAGGCCATTTGGTATGATGACAAATGTGCCTTAGCAATGTGGGACTAAAACATACACCCCATGTACATTGAAATGGTTACAAAGAACATGACAATACACAAACCAATGGAAGTACATAACTACACAATATGTATTGGAAAACATTTTTTGGTTACTTGAAAATGCTTTTTGAATTAATTTTTTCCGTAAGAAAGAAACTAAAATTTGACTCCATTGAGATTTTGAACTATCAACTTCTTGTTTAAGTGACCTCATATCAAATCAATGACCTATCCACTTGGTAGCTGATTTGCTACAATGTTGCTAGGCTAATTGGGTGATTGCTGCTAAAAGTTTTAGTTTGAGTTGTATTTTGTTGCAAATAGTTGGCTTGTGATGTTGTTTAATATATTGTGTACCTTGAGTTCCAATGTTACAACGACCATAACAAAATCTCGATTTCAAATTAATTGAAGTTGGTTACAAGCTCTTCAATTACGCTTGATTCAGGGTACTTAATGATGTGCTTTCTAAATTCATTATATCCTTACTAATTTACTTTAAAAAAAAATCTTTGGTAATTAATGTTTTCTGAGTTAGCTTAAATTTATCTTGACATGCTTTCGCTTTCTTTCGAGCCACCTAGTATTTTTACCCGGCAGCCTGAATTAGGCTGGCTTTTTTTTTTCAGAGAATAAAGTTAATCTTCATTACCAAAAATAATCATAGGTGCCACAACTCTGTTACATGGGTTCTCAAAGCTCTAACAGCTAGAGCATGAGCTTTAAAATTCATAGACCTATTTACATGCTTAACATATACACTTCTTCCACTATAAAACATAGATCTAATGTCGACAAGAATCTGCTCAATATCAGAGTTTTCCAACTCCCTATTGAAAGCATCCACTACATTCTTACAATCAGAATATATAACTAGTGGCTCCTCTTGATTTAAGCAATCATTTGAACAAAACTTCAGTGCCCCAAGGATTGCCTAAGCTTCAGCAATTTCAACAGATGGAGAGAGTCCCAGTGATATTGAGCCAGCTCTAATCAGTTTATCATTAGAAAAAAGAACCTTACCGTAAGAGCATTCCGTGGTAAGTGGGTCTCTAGTCGTTTACATAAAGTTTAAAAGAAAGGACTGCATGGTGATGATAATTATCTTCAAGTTGTCCCATGTTTTTGCAAAAATTGTTGGAAGAGCTGTTATCAACCAATGTCCTAATATAATCCTGGCATTGCTTCGATGTGAGATTGATAACCTCAATAGGAGAAACAGTCTGATGCTTAAAAATAAAATTATTTCTAGCCTTCCAGAGTCTCCACATTCAGAAAATGCTCATCATCTGAATTTCTAGAATTTGACACAATTTGAAGGAAGATCCGCCACGAAGACCAAAAACAATTGCCTTCCATGAAAGTGGAATAAAGAGTCAAAGGGGAGGCAAACCAAAAATTGATTGCAAAAGGGCATTGGAATAGGATATGATTGATTGTCTTTTCTTTATCCAAACATCTTGGGCACATAGGGTTGTTCACCACTTTCTTCTTAAATAGGTTTGCTTTGCATGGAAGAATATTCATCAGGCATTTCCAGATGAAAAATTGAAGTTTCTTGGGCACTGATTGTTTCCAAACTGATCTCCATATCTCCTTTTGTGTGACAGTGGAACTAGATTCCCCATGTGGAAGGTTGTCCAGAAATCCCTGAGCATCAAGAAAACATGCTAATTTATAAGTTGATTTAATTGAAAAAACTCTCGACTTCTCATAATGCCAGATAAGTGCATCTTGACAGCCCGCCCTTGATAGGAGTTCCAGTGATGAGTTTAACTTCGTATGGAAAGAAGATTGAGTTTATTAATGCAAGGTCCCAAGTCATAATGGATTGATCAATTAAGTCAGTCACCCTTCTGAATGCTACATTCCTTTCTGAATTTAAATATAATTTATTTTTATTGGTGACCCAAGAATCTTACCATATACTGATCATCGTTCCATTTCCAACTCTCCATCTTAGACCATGTTGCAGCAAAGATCTAGCCTTAATGATGCCTCTCCATAACCAAGAAGGTCTCCTCCCTGTGGTGGATGGCAAAAATGATGAATTAGGAAATATTTTGCTTGCAAAAAGGTTGCCATTAAAGAATTATGTTCCTTCAGCACAAACCAGCCTTGTTTTGCCAGTAAACTAAGATTGAAGAGATGTATATCCTTAAAGCCCAAACCACCAAGCTCGTTGGGTTGAGAAAGCTTAGCCCAATTAAGTCAATGGATTCCCTTATCACTAGAAGAAGACCACCAATATTTCGCAATGAGTTGCTCAAGAGTATGGGTTACTTTTTTTAGGAAGAAGAAAAGTAGATATATTGTATATCAGTTGGCTTGAGCAATAGCCTTCACCAAGACTTCCTTTCCTGTTGGGGAAATAAACTTTTCTTTCCAAGGGAGAACTCTGTTGGAAATTATATCAATAATGGATTGAAAAGTATTAGTTTTCAAAAGATCTCTCCATTAAAATGCCCAAATATTTTCCAATATCTTCTTTGACTGTGATTCCTATCTTCCTGAAGAGATGTGACTTTAATAGAGATGATACATTTCTGCTGAAAGTCATAACACTTTTATTCTTATTGATGAGCTGACCAGACATCATGGAGAAGGAAAGCAGAATATTTGTGATAGAGGATATATCCTCGTCCATGGCCCTACAAAACAAAAGGGAGTCGTCTGCAAATAGAATGTGAGAAATGGAAGGGGCAGATGCATTAAGCTTGAAACCTATAAAGGAGCCATTTTGTTCAGTTTTAGACAGGAGATGAGATATGGCTTCCATACACATGATGAACAAATAAGGAGATAGGTGGTCACCTTGTCTTATTCCTCTCTCTGGTGAAATAGTAGAAGTCATATCCCCATTTAAGATAACTTTGTAGGATACATTGGAGATGCAAGAGAAGATCCATTGACACCACTTCCATAGAAAACCCAGCTTCATCATTATGAAGATTAATAAGTTTCCATTCTAGCCTGTCAAAAGCTTTAGACATATCTAACTTCAAAGCAACATATTGAGATCTTCTTTTTTTATCCGCCATAGAATGAAGAATTTCATAAGCTACAATGTTGTTGTCTGAGATTCTCCTTCCGGGAACAAAAGCATTATGCATTGGCCCAATCACCTTAGTCAAGAAATTTTTCAATCTATTTACAAGTACTTTGGCTATTAGCTTATAAGCCGTGTTGCATAGGCTAATAGGCCTGAAGTCCGAGATATGTTGAGGAGAGGAAATTTTGGGAATCAAAGTAATTAAGGTGTCACAAATACTTCCCTCAATAGTGGCTTGATGAAAGAAATTCTGAAACATCTGCAATATATCTTTCTTTAGTAAAGGTCATTTCGCCTGAAAGAAAGCATTAGACATACCATCGGGCCTGGAGTCTTATTAGGATTCATTTCAAACAGTTCTCTCGTATTTCATCTTCAGCAAAAGGTTTAATAATGGAACACGCATCCTCTGTGCTCAGCCTTGGTTGCAAATCTGATAGTTCACATAATGATTCATCAGATGATATAGCAGATTTAAAGAGCGCCTGAAAGTGATTTTCTACAAATTTAGCCATATCAGAATGAGTAAAAATAACAGGTCCATCATCTTTTTTTTTTAAATTTTTATAAAGTTACTCATTTTTCTTTCTTTAACTACAGTATGAAAATATGAAGTATTACGATCACCTAGCTTTAGCCAATCTATATGAGTCCTTGTTCTCCAATATTCTTCTTCTTCTTTATGTGCATTGTGAAGCAAAATCTCAAGTTCTTTAACTTTGTTTATGTCATTGGAATCTCCCTGATGAAGCAACATAATCTCTCTTGATATTTCATCAATTCTTCTTTTTGAATTCAGATTAGGGTTGTTCTTTCTCCATTTTAAAAGTGAGTTTTAATCCTTAAAAGCTTGTTAGAGAAAGAGAGATTCGAATTGAAAGAACATTGATGCCAGACTTGCTCAATTATTTTGAACATTTATCCGCTTTAAGCCATCTATTATCAAATCTGAAGAAACTCTTTATGTGATTTGAGGAAGACCTTATACAACAAACTAATAGAGGGAGGTGATCTGATCCTGGACAAGTTAATACTCTCAAAAGTGCATTTGGAAAAATATCAATCCAAGATTGAGATATGAGAGCTCTGTCAAGTCTTGCCTCAATCCTTTGAGTAAATTCATTCATGTTAGTCCATGTGAATTTAGGACCTTCGTAATTTAAATCTATTAAGTTCAGGGAATTAATAAAATCAATGAGCTCACTGTGGTCCTGATAGGTCCATGGGATACCACCAAACTTTTCATCCTGAGAGATTATTGAGTTTCAGTCACCAATTATGAATGTTGGTTGTTGTGCTATGAATTCTCTGTTGAAGAATATGAAATTGTTGTAATCGTAACGTTCTATGAGAACTCATGTTCACCCCAATGAAACACCATCTCTCATTAGATATCGAGTCATTTACAAGCATTTCAACAAAAAAAGATCCATATTTAACTACTTGAACAAAAGCAGGGTCATTCCAAAATACAGCCAGACCATCTGAATGCCTTATAGGATCAACATTCAACATACATGAAAATTTTAATTTGATTCTGAGAGATTCCATAAAGACGTACCTTTGCTGGGTTTCCTTCAAGAAGAGAATGTCAGGGAGGTGAGTCTTAACAAGACTCTTCAAAGATGGAATTGTCAGGGGTCCCCCAGCTCCCCGACAATTGCAGGCACACAGCCTCATTCTTGCTGGCGAGGGAGACTGGCCCCCCCGCTTAAACATAGCTTAGTCTTGACTTTTTGTTGGAATCCATATGGAGGTCCTCCGTGAGCTTACCATCCCACTTCCTCCTCAAAGGAGAAGCTTACTCCATTTCCACATCCTGCATCTCGTCTTCCACCTGAACCATGCTTCCTCGAGCTCTCTGCTTCCAATTAAGTGGTCTAAGAGGAACTCGGACAGAGCCAGAAGTGTCGTCAGAAATAACAACAATATTCTGGTTATTTGGATTGTTAGCCATCACTGTTGGATAAGTGATGTCCATCGTGGGCTCGGCTAACATTTGTTGTGCTTGGGCCAAAAGATCAGCAAATAACTTTCCTGGGTTAACCACTTCAGGCCTGTTTGGTATTGTGTAGGGCCTAACAAGATCCAGACCCAAAGGGATATTATTATAGAAAGCAACATGGATTTCTAGACTTATGTGCATCGCCACTTGAAGTGCACTCTTTGCTCCAGCATCTTCCGAGACTTGGTTCGAGGAACTTCCAGAGAAGTTGCCTATAGATTGTGAATGATTACTCCCAACGACTAAATGTACAGGAGATTTATTTTTGTCTGACAAAGACATGTCAGAGTCAGAGATATTTTGATCCTTCATTTTGTGCTCCATGTTTTCACTAGATGTTCCTCGAGACGCAGTGCGTCTCCTTGATGGTTCTCCTCGCTGAGTTGTTGGTTGCTTTGGAAGGTACTCCACCAGCATCCAATCTCCATATAGATACGATTGACCAGCTGGATGATCTTGATCACATAGATGTTTAAAATGAGTAATCTTGCCACAGATATGGCAAGTAACCTTGATCCTTTCATACTTGAATTCAACAAAGATAGGTTTAAAACCGCTAATAATCTTCTTTCTTCTCATCAGCGGTTAATTGACATCAACCTCCACCTTAACCTTAAGGAACTTCTGCAAGAGCAGACCATCTTGTCTCCAATCTTTTTCTACCTTGCTGGGGGAGCCAAGCTCCTTTGCTATGAGTTGAGCAATGCTTTCACTCCTGCAATCGATAGGCAGATTATGGAGTTGAACCCAAAGCTTACATGTGTTAATATCATTTGGGTCAAGGGAGACATTAGGAGACCACTTTTTCACAAGAAAAACTTGATCATTGAAGAGCTAAGGGCCAAAATCAAGAACATAATTCATGAATTTTAGGGTTTTGAAACAGATCTAAAAAAGGTTTTCAGAAATTTCAATGAATACAATGTCCTCATTTTGGATATCCCAGGCATAAAGAAGAGCATCTCTGAGGCCATTTTTATTATACCTTCACTGGGTTGCAAGTCAACCAAGAAGGCTAAGATTACAGATTTGGGTAGGTTCGGTTTTTAGCTCATCAGAAATGAGGAGTTCTGCGTTTTCTTTTTGCTCTAGTTGAACATACTGGAAAGAGGGAGAGATCATCAGCCATAGAAGGTAAAACTGGGGTATAACAGAGAACAAAGTGTGGAGCTGGAAAAAAAAAAGATATAGAAGAAAGACCAGAAAAGAGATGGAGACAGAGTATAAGAAAACTATGAGAGTTGGTGTGATGGTTAAGGAAGAGAATATATAATATAAATAGGCCCAAAAGCAAGAGCATGACGATGACCATAAATAGCAAATTTAAGAAGGATGTTAATGGAAAAACGGCTGAGCACACAAAATTTAGCATTAGATTTACCCATTTAAGGTCCCATATCTCTCTCTTTCAGTGCATCTAGGGTTGTTTGAAGAGGACATTAATATGGAAGGGTGGCTATACAGGATATAGGGTTCAACAAAGACAAGATGGATGTATGATTTGGTGGGAAAATGATAAAGGTAGCCGATGAGATGTGGTAGGGAGAGCAGATGGTACGTGAAGGCTGAGGAGTGGAAGAAATTGTAGTTTCATATGTGATTGGGTAAGCACAGGAGAGAAATAAAAGCAAATAAGTGCAATTGCAGCGGGGAGGTCGGTGGGAGTAAAGAGGGCAACATAAATGTAGGGGAGGATGTGAGAAGATTGATATTGAAACATATCATATCACTGAAGAGAGATGAGAAACGATTCTCTTGATCGAGTGTATTCTTACAAAAGAGATTCTAGCAGATCTTAAAAGCAGAAACGCCATTAAGGTTTCACAACAACCTCATTAAGGAAGACAACTATTTCTCCTTTGTTTTTTCCTTTGAGACAGTTCGCTGGCTTATTTAGCCTTGGATATGAATGGCTTAAACAAAAGAAATAAAAAATAATCGTGTAGGGTCCGCGTTGTGGATAAAATCAGACGACATTTACTGCACGGCAAGTACGAATCAGAACCGTAGAATGTGTAGATCGAATTTGGTCAGGTTGATCTTTCATCATTCTTTAAAGCGTTGGAGGAATGGGGCCCGTGAACCACCTAATTCCATACAACCTGGGCCCACCAAATGATCGGCGTGTGACTTTTTAACCGACTCAACATGGGCCCCGCTTCACAGAGGATAACGACGGCAGGAGCACGTTGTCTGGGTCCACAACCCACTTGAAATCGTACGGTACTGATTCCATCATGGGTGTGGTGGTCCACGTGGCGGGTGTAGATGGTTGATGATGTGCAGTTACTTGTCTGGCCGAGTAAATCCGTTGTGGTAGTTAAAATGGTATGATGACAGTTAGTGGGGGTGGCGAAATGGTTAGTTTGGCCGAGACATTAAAAAATGGATTAGTACAGCTCTGACATTGTGTATTTCTTGGAAAAAAAATGATTAGTCGAAATGAACACTTACTTGTTAATGTCACTTGATTTGTGTATTAATGATTATACATACACATATCAATGTGTATTTAAGTAATATCAACAAGTAAGTATCTTTTTCGAGTGTTTAAACTAAGTCACTCTGCCACGACTTTTTCGTAAAACTTTTCTCCTATGCTAGTGATTTTACAGGATGTGCAGTACTAGTCAAACTCACTAAACCGTCCAAGATCGAATTGGTGACATGAGTATGGTTTGGAAAACCTCAAAACTTTAACCCCCTATTTTTCTAGCATGCATTAATCTAAGAAAAGAAGTTTTTACTTGTCAATTTCAATCATTTCTAACGGGTTAACTCAACTGTCAAACAGCTTTAACTTGTGTTGGTAAGCACAACCTATGATGTGTGACTAGTGGGCTACTATTGTGTGGTACAAGGAGCCAATTTGGCAAATTGGCATCTAAATAATAAAAAGGTCAAGAAATTCTGAAATAAAGATTAATATTTCGGATATATTAGCATCGAAACCCACATTCCAAAGTTTTAGAGCATTTTCAATGGTAATGTGGATTTAGACCATAAATTGTGATTTTTTTTACTTTCCATAACAAAGTGACAATGGACTATAATGTCTAGAAGTAGACATTGTGGTAGACGCCATCCACTTTGATTTCATGCTACATAAGATAGACATTATATCAAACCATGTTTTCATTGGAGAACATTTTTTGGGTTTGACATCCTAAGTTGATCTATTTCCATCACAATTCATGACCCCATTGGAGATGCTCTTAAAATGGTCTACAATGGACAATGGATTAAGATCATGAATTGATGATTTTATTTTCAATTTTTCATAATATTAATAGATCTAAAAAAAAATAAAAAAAATTATAAATAAAAAATAGTCAATTTGTCTGGCGTGGCTGTCTATCACAATGTCTAGAAGTAGACATTGTGGTAGACACTCTCTACTTTGATTTCATGCCACATAGGATGAACATTATCAATATATGGTACCATTAGAGATCATTTTTTTGAGTTGGATGTGGATTGTATTCTAATGGCCTGTTTGGTTCGTGGGATTAGCCCGGATTAGCTACACTGGACTAGTTAATCCGCTGTTTGCTTGGAGGATTAACTAGGCCAGCGGATTAGTTAAGAGGCATGGTAGTGGATTAAACAATACCACCATTTTTGGTGGGATTAGCTAATCCATTGTAAGTGAAAGAGGAGATTACCACTTTACCCCTCACATTAACACACCACCAAATCACAATTCCCTGATCTCTTCTCTCTTCATCTTCTTCCTTGCCCCTACCTCGCCTCCCTTCATTTTTGTTTTTCTTCTACCTAACGCTCACCTCCCTCTTTTCTCTGTTTTCTCTTCTCCTTCCTCCTCTCGCCATTAATGGTCGCGGCAGCAGCTCTGCTGCTATTTTTTTTTTAAACTATTTGATTGTTGTTCGTGTTGTTAATCAACTCTCCCTCTCTCTTATTTTCGATTTCATATGATTGAGAAAGATGAGAGTGTGAGACAATCAGGAGAGAGACAAGCAGCGGTCTTCATTGGAGGAGATGAGAAATGTGTGAAATGGGGGGATTTTTGGTGTTATTTATCTAAGGGTATTTTGGTAAATGTACATGTACAACCTCATTTAATCTCAACCTTAATACTCCCAACCAAACAAGATACACAAATGAGACTAAACTATCTAAACCCATGTGTTAGTCCCATCACTAATTAATCTCATGTGTTAAGATTCACTAAAATGTGAACCAAACAGGCCATAAGTGAATTCATTTTCACCTCAATTCATGGTTCCATTGGAGATGCTCTCATATACTCCATTCGTTCCATATTATTTGATACATTTGGGCTTGTGCATAGGAATTAAGGTGATGATTAAAAGTCTTTAAAAGATAAACATTGAGACTAAATTACCTCTCTATAATACCACCTAGCTTGGGTGGCAGAGTGATGCAAGTACTACATGAGAGTTTCTTCAATGGAAGAAGGTCGCGCGTTCGAGTCCTGACGTCGACAATAAAACCATTCTTAGTGGTTTCTCCCGGTCAATGGATTTGGTGGGATCGACTTGACTCTATGAGATTAGTCGTACCCGAATGGTGCAGATACTCATAGTCATAAAAAAAACCCTCATTAATAACATATTTTTCATAAGTTTTTACTTTAGAAATTAATGTGGAACTCTCAATTGGCATTAATGACATAACTTTAAATTAGGAGTAAAATTAAAAAAAAAATCATAATACAACCTTGATTTCTTAATGTAACACATATGGTGGAACAAGAAAAAAAAATTTAATGTAACAGATACTCCCTCCGTTTCTTATAAGTGTATTTTTAACCATTTTGAAATATTTCTCAATATATGTTATTTGATAGTTTCAATACACATTAATTACTTAATTAATTTTTATACCTTTCATAAAAAAAGAAAGTCTAATAATTACATATTAATAATTAGTGTATGTAAAATTAGTGGGGTTAAAAGAGATAAATAGTGATTTAGTCATTTAACTGTCACATTTTCTTCAATCAAGATCTCAAAAGGCCAAGTGTACACTTTGAATATGTCATGAAGCAACTCGCGATATATGAGAAATGCGCGAGGAGGCATCGCGTCCACGTTGATCAATCGGAGACATTGGTGAGTTCCAAATGCGGGAGCCTGGAAGACATGGAGATCGCATGCATAAAGGCAACAACCACACAAATCGTCATCTTAAAGGAGCGGGTGTGCGGTTGTAATAAATGGCAGCGGTCATTTGGTTTCCCTTGCTCTGCAGCGTGTTAGCATCATGTGCGTTGATTCGAGTGAGCTCATGTGATTCATCGATCCATACTATAGGTTAGATGTGTACGCACGAAGTGCTACTCGTACAAATTCAAGGCCATCCCAGATGAGAAATCTTTGGCGACTTTTGGGATGAGCGATGCAGAGCCCCTTGAGCGTGACGTGGCCGAGGGAGACCTAAGGGATCGCGTAGACCTACGGAGATGGATCTTCCTAATGTCCAAAGACGCTTTGCGATGTGGGATTTGTCACAGAGAAGGACATAGAAGAACAACATGTCCAAATAAAGATCGTGAGCAGTACCAGACTAGGAAGGAAACCAGTTGTGGTATATGTCGTTTAGAGGGACATAACAAAAAAATTGTCAAAGTTGAGACCTCAAACCATCCCGATGACAACTTTATAGTGAAGTTTGTATATTGTGTGAAAATGCTTAAAAAGGTCGTACATATGTTGCTTGTGTGAACTTTTATTAATTACTAGGTGGAACGTTTTGGTTGTGTACAACACTCATTTTATTTGCTAAGGGCCTTACGATCCATCTAACTATTAGAGCTCCAATCTGCGAGATCACGAGATCGCAGCTTGAGCATGGAGGGCGAGGTAACATTTCTTACAATGACAATACGTCAAATTTATATCAATAATGTATCAAATACGTACATTAATACACTATCAATTACAAGGTGTACGAAACAATGCGTGTACGTCGAAGACGTGGGGTCGTGGATAAGTGATTTTGTATACTCCCTCCGTCCATATACTCCTTCCATATAATTTTATAAGTGTATTTTTAACCATTTTGAAATATTTCTCAATATATCGACAAGCTTATTTGATAGTTTGCATTTTGCATGATGAGTTTACTTGAATACACATTAATTACTTAATTAATTTTTATACGGTGGTTAGGTTATATTAGTTTAGTTTGGTTAGGTTAATTAGGTTAGTTAGTTAAGTTAGTTTAGTTAGTTAAGTTAGTTTAGTTTAGGTGTTGAGGTTATGTTTGTTTAGTGTAGTTGGAGTTAGGTGTATTTCATGAGTTAGGTTAAAAAAAAAAGTCTTAGTTTGTATTGTTAGGTGGTTTGGTTAGTTAATGTTAGTTAATAGTTTGGTTATTACTTAGTTAGTTAGTTAATTTAGTTGAAGTTAGTTAGTTAGTTAGTTTAGTTTGGTTTGGTTAGGTTAGTTTAGTTTGGTTTGGTTAGGTTAGTTTAGGTAGTTAGTTTAGTTAGTTAGTTAGTTAGTTAGTTAGTTAGTTAGTTAGTTAGTTAGTTAGTTAGTTAGTTAGTTAGTTAGTTAGTTTAGTTAGTTAAGGTTATTTAGTTTAGTTTGTTAGTTAGTTTAGTTTGGTTAGGTTAGTTATTTTGGTTTATTAATAATTAATGTATATAAACTCCTCATATGCATATTCAAATTTGAAAATTAGTGAGAGAGTCGGAGGCTGCAGGAAACGACGCGGTTGGTGAAAAGAGATTCAAGATAAGTGGTGATTTCTCGAAAAGGCGTTATTCTTTTTCTTAAGTGATAAAAAAAAATACAAAAAATGAATAATCTAAAAATGATACTTATATAAAAACTGATGGGGTACCTTTTTTAAAATGCATCAGTCCGAAGTCTGAGCTCAATAGTTGAAAATAGATTTATTGATACTTAAATTGAATGAAATAAACAAAAGAAGCGCGCGGCGCTTTAAGTCTAATCAAAGAAACGACTAACTTTCTTTTGCAGTTAATGTACTTAATTGTGTTTTGTTTGTTTATTTTTTTGGGTCTTCCAGAGTTAAATTAATTCACACTGCCCAACAAAAAAACAAAACAAGCACCGCACCGCACCGCAACAACGGTCAAAGCAACTGTCCAATTGCACGCTCTCCCTCCCTATTTTCGATCCCTTATTTTCTACGTTCATGTCTCCTCATATAAAATAAAAGATGTCAAATCGCCACGATCCCTCTCCATGCAAAGCGATTTTCTTCGGTCCCTCCCTTGCTTTTATGTTTTTTGTTTAAAAAGTAGCAAGAGATTCTACTTTTGCAGATCTCCTAATGTAGAGTTGGTGAGAGTAGCCGACGATCGTCGCCACCCCAGCAAGAACCTCAAAATTGTGTGAATCTTCCTCCTTACTATTTTGATTTTGTTTGTGGAATTATCCTCAAATGTATTTTTTCAAGTACATGGGTCCATATACTCCTACTCCATATAATTACAATATGGCGTATAGTGGAGACCCTTCATTCATGAACTTGTTGACCAGAGTGCGAAGAAGCCAATATTTCGGGAACCTCCTATTTTTGGTAGCATTAATTCACACTGCCTCAACAAGCTCAATAGGATGTACAAACAACAACAAGAAAACAAGCACCGCACCATGATGAGCTTGATGTCATGGTGATTTGTAATTAACCGTATTCAACTTTCTCATTGAATAAACTTAACGGTTTTCCATATTATTTCTTAAGTGGTTAGCTTAGTTAGTTAGGTGTCGGTGGTTAGGTTATATTAGTTTAGTTTGGTTAGGTTAATTAGGTTAGTTAGTTAAGTTAGTTTAGTTAGTTAAGTTAGTTTAGTTTAGGTGTTGAGGTTATGTTTGTTTAGTGTAGTTGAGTTAGGGTATGTTCCTTAGTGTAGTTGAGTTAGGTTATGTTTGTCTAGTTAAGTTAGTTATTTTAGTTTACTTAGTTTGTATTGTTAGGTGGTTTGGTTAGTTAATGTTAGTTAGTTTAGTTTGTTAGTTACTTTAGTTTGGTTATGTTAGTTACTTAGTTAGTTAGTTAATTTAGTTGAAGTTAGTTAGTTAGTTAGTTTAGTTTGGTTTGGTTAGGTTAGTTTAGTTTGGTTTGGTTAGGTTAGTTTAGGTAGTTAGTTTAGTTAGTTAGTTAGTTAGTTAGTTAGTTAGTTAGTTAGTTAGTTAGTTAGTTAGTTAGTTAGTTAGTTAGTTAGTTTAGTTAGTTGGTTATTTAGTTTAGTTTGTTAGTTAGTTTAGTTTGGTTAGGTTAGTTATTTTAGTTTGGTTAAGGTTAATACTATAGTTAGTTACTTACTTGGTTAATTAGTTTATTTAGTTTAGTTGGTTATGTTTGTTAATGTTAGTTAGTTTAGAAAAGAGAGTTTAAGGTTTAAAACAATGTACATATATATATATTCCAAATATAAACTCCTCCATATTCAAATTTGGTTGTAATTTTCGATCCCTTATTTTCTGGCGTCCACGTGGGTCCGTTCGATGATTGTCGTGGACGCCACGTCATCCCTCTCCATCAAAAAAGCGCTTCCGTGAAAAAAAAATCCTCCCTAAGCTGAGGGGTACCTTTTTTAAGATTTTGAGCTCAATAGTTGAAAATAGATTTATTGATACTTAAATTGAATGAAATAAACAAAAGAAGCGCGCGGCGCTTTAAGTCTAATCAAAGAAACGACTAACTTTCTTTTGCAGTTAATGTACTTATTGTGTTTTGTTTGTTTATTTTTTGTTTCCAGAGTTAAATTAATTTGCCCAACAAAAAAACAAAACAAGCACCGCACCGCACCGCAACAACGGTCAAAGCAACTGTCCAATTGCACGCTCTCCTCCCTATTTTCGTACGTTCATGTCTCCTCATATAAAATAAAAGATGTCAAATCGCCACGATCCATGCAAAGCGATTTTCTTCGGTCCCTCCCTTGCTTTTATGTTTTTTGTTTAAAAAGTAGCAAGAGATTCATTCTCCAAGCTTTGTGGTCTATGTATAGGGTTAGGGTGGAGTTTATGTTATTTTGTTGTTGTTAGATGAGGTACATTATATCGTTTGTTCCCAATTCAAATCACGATGAGTAAGTCAATTTATTATATGAAATAAGATAATATTACATCTCTTTGTAGCTCTTAGAATCAAAACTTTTCAATGATCATCATGCACATAGTAGTGTGACAATATGTAAGAACGCCGTGAAAAAACAACAGTAATTAATTGTTGTCTCCTTATATAATTGTGTATTACGCTTCTTTGACGACCATTAACACTTTCTATAGTGTGTATTATGTATCTTTATATAATTGTCGTCTTTAGGTCTATATATATATATATATATATATATATATATATATATATATATATATATATATATATATATAGAGAGAGAGAGAGAGAGAGAGTGTATGTGTAATATTTTGTTAGCTAGGTAGGCCACTTAATAAAAACAAGCAAAAGCTACAATTCCCACTTGCCATTCGATTCCCTCAATCTCCACCACTTCATCTCTCTCACTACACCACTTTGAGTGTTTATGATATGGTAGAAGAAAAATACAACGATTTGATTTGGTGACCTAAACTTTACCCCCACAAAGATACTAAAGAGGAGACCAAATGTATCATTATAGGATTCCTTTTACTAGCACACCTTATCCACTCTACCTTCTCATTATATTTCTCATCTAAATTATGTTTCATGCACATATATACTATGTGATCAAGTCTCTTTGTCTCTTCTTCCCACCATTATCTGATTACACGCTTTGTACCTCCACAATGATCAATTTCTTTTCATATACACTCGAAAAGAAGAAATCATAACATATATGACAAACCAAATATATGCATATGGATAATTCGGACGGGTTGGCCGGCTCAGTGGTAAAGGCGAAGGCGGGACAACGTAGATTGGGTAAACAGTCTCAAGTTCGATTTCCTATAACAACAAAATGTCGGGCCACTGGCGATCACTTTCCGCAATCCTGGAGCCCGTGAGATTAGTTAGATAAGTGTTTATATATATATATATATATATATATGCAGATAAATTGTCAAAAGCCACTCAAACCCTAGAGCCTTGCTAATTAAGAAGGTGACGTTCTATATGTGGTATTGTTGCAAGATGGTGGGGTTTCAAGTCTCAAGGGCACCCTTGCAAAGATAAATCGTTTTCTTGTTTATTAAAAAAAGAAAAAGAAAAGAAAGGGACGTTCGATACAACTTCGATATCGTATGAAGTATACATAACTGTAAACCCTAAATCTTGAATACAATACATAACAATATCTGTATAGGTAATCACATGGTTATATAGTGAGGCCCATTAGTTATTTTTGGCTAATTTGTGAGCTTGGGACAAGTTAGCTACTTTGACTAAATATATAGAGTAAAACGTAAACCGGACGTGTGTGGCCTAGTGGTGAGGGCGAAAATATGGTTGTGTGGGTTAGGCACACGATCTCGATTTCGATTCCCTACTTTAGCGAAATGTTGGGCCATTGTTGATCTCGTCGCGCAATTTCAAGACACGGAGGATTAGTCAAATAAAAGTGTCTGGATACCAACGGTTACTCAAATATATATATATATTGAGAGAGAGAGTAAAACATAAGGTTACGTAATTATTTTTTATTTTTATAAATGGAGGCAATACTCTTTTTTCACCCATCAAGGTTTGAACCAATTAATGACCTTTACTTCCACATCTCATACCAAACCCCCGGACCATCCAATTGGTTGGTGTTGCGTAATTAATTAATCAACATAGTAACTTCTCAAAAATAGTAATCATCATAGTAAAAGATGGAAAATTGGGGCAATAATAATGTCTGGAGTGTTGGTTAAAAGTTGAATAGTAGTTAAGTTAATTAATTAGGATTGTTTTGAGAAGATAGAATGATGTTAACGACTATACCTGTCAAACCGACTAGAAAGTTAAGTATGGCCCACGTCGTTAACCGTGTGGGGTCCCTAAACTTGTACTAATATTGACAGAGCAAGATCCTTAAAATATAGATCATGTTGGATGTCGGATCCGAAGCCTGTGTGTTTTTTTAGTCAAAAAAGAGTGATTACTGTATCGTAATTAGGACAAGTGTAGCCTAGTGGTAAAGGTGAAGGGGTTGTGTGGGTTAGACACACAATCTCGAGTCCTCACGACAGGCCAAACGTCGGGTATTAATAATCTATTTTTATAATTTCAGGGTCCGTAAGACTAGTCAGATAAAGTATCAATACCTATGATTACTCAAAAAAAGTAATGAAAGATATTAGTTTAAGGTAGAAAATGGATTTTCGTTTTTTTTGGGATTTTTAAGAGAGTGTATAGATTCTATTAAATGATGGGAAGGGGGAATTACGTGACATGCAATTGAATTAAGTTGTTGTAAAAAAAAAAAAAAAAACCCAAAAAAATTGCAGTAAAAGACGTCACTATTCTTTTAGATATATTTAAAATCAAACTATCAACACTAGAAACATTTTTTTTTACTGGAAAACTTTCTTTACACAAGTACGAAGATGAATTTTAAATACAGATCTCTATCAATCTTTACCCCAGCTAGATTGACAACACTCCAAGTATTTGGGTATAATTGTATAAACTATGTGGGTGACCCAATAGTTAAGTATGGGGTTATGGATGTAATTAAGAAGTTGGGGGATTCGATTTCGATTTCTACGGAGGAATAGATTTCTTTTTATTAGAGTTAATCACTAGCTAGTGATATGGTGTTGTGTATCTTGAGGTATATGTGTGGACACGTGTAATACATGTAATGTGTGCGTGTATGAGTGTATCGTGATATGTACTGATCAAGAGATCTAATGGTTGTAACACATTGTGTGTGTGATATATAAATGAGAGAACCATGTCGGTGATCCGTGATCACTCGATCACCACTTCATTTTCTTCATTTCTTGAAATCTCTCTTCTGCTAGGGTTTCATGGTGGTCTTGTACTTCAATATTTTTTTATCCAAAAAACGAAAATTAAAAGTATTCGAGTGCATCATGGTTACGTTAACACAATATAGTCTGTGTTATACACTAGGACTAGGGTGTTTTGAACTAGGAAGGAAAAATTAGAGATTTATAGTTTCTTTCTATTTTAACACTTTATTTTTGTCAACTATGTCGGCGACTCAATTGTTAGGTATGGAGTTATGGATGTAAGATCTTAGGGTTAGATTCTTATTGGGAGCGCGTTTCTTTTTTTTATATATATATATATAAACACTTGATTTTTGTCAAAACATCTCATTTATAGTGAGACGGATAAAACATCACTTGTTAAAAGTAAAATTTGTGGAGGTCATGTTCAACTCTCGTTTCAAGTAAAAAAGGAATAAAAAAAATGAGAGAAGCACTTGATTTTTTATTTTATTTTTTCGGTGAAAAGAAAATCAAACATTAAGGCAAAAGAAAAGAAAAGATGGAAGAAAAAAAGTGTAGGGCCACGCGGTTTTTGTTGTTGGAAGTGTGAAAATGAAATGATAGTTGGGGGTCATTTTTGTCGCCTCATCATCGATGCTCCATCGCGAGACACGTTGCTCGTTCTGGCTATCCCACGTGTCCTTATATTCTTTCGATGATTTGTCTTCGAAGTCACGATCATCACTGTTGCACGTGAGTTGCACACGCACGCTTTACAAGTTTTATTTATTCTTTGGTACTGTATTACAGTTTTTATTTTTTTTTTTTTACAAATTTTTGTTTTTTACTTTCAAAATACTTCTTTGAGGAATTTATTTTCAAAATACTCGCTGAGATTTTTTTTTTAATGAAAATGCATTTTTTATTTTTTATTTTTAAACAACTCGATATTCGGACTATTTGCGCGACAATTGACGTCGAGTTCGTCTTGAGTCGCGCATCATATAAGTGCGGAGAGCTCTCAATGTTGGTTGAAAAATAATTTCGTTTATATTCCAAAAAAGACACGCACCTGTTTGGCGACCTTTGATTCTTGGAGCGCACGTAACCTAGGGCATATTAAACATGTGCAGACAGGTGTACGTGTCGCTTTTGGGTTGCAGTTTAAACATGCGCAAACAGGTGTATGTGTCACTTTTGGGTTACAGTAGCAAAGTTCTTTTTTATTGGAAGTTTACGAGGGCAAAACATATTTTTTTGAAGAAACATTATTGGTTTCAGCTACAAGTTCATAATGAACAAATTCTAGTTTAACTAAAAAACGATATTATTTTATAAAATCTTAGTTTTCTCTATTATATATAAATAGCTAGACCTTAATAGAGTAACTCTTCTACTTCAACATGATTGATAGATGTATCGTTTTTTCATAAGAAAATATCAACTTTTCTTGCTCCCAATAAGACTTGAACTCTCACTCTCTTGCAACGATAACAAATATCAAATTATTAGGCCACCCGCGATGTATGTATCTTTTAGAATGACTCATTTCTAAATAAAAGTTTGTAAAAAAATATCACGCCCGCACATTTTTTTCTTTCGAAGTTCAAGCCACAGTTACGTGTACATATCTTTGTCGATTCTATTAGATGTTATTACATTATGAGAATCAAATTAGTTGAATAAGTAATTTATATGGCTTGTCTTGGCTTTTAAATCAATTGTCATCGGTTCAAAAAAAAAAAAATCAATTGTCGTAAAATCGCTTTTTAATCTTTTGATTTATTTCCCTTTGATGTGGCGCCAAATTGTGAATCTAGAAATATTGACATGTTTGATATGCAATTGACCCAACAAAATACTAATTAATGTCTTTTCTCCAAAAAAAAAAAAAAAAGAGAGAGAGACTAATATGTCTTCTCAGTAAAGATGAGATATTTAAGTATGCGTACACGTGAAGCCATGGATCTAATCTAAAGAAGATCAAAATTTTAATAACCTCAATTACTAAAAGTTAATTCAAATAAAGTTTTTAATCTGGTCCACTCTAATTAATCTCTAAATCAATTTGATTTGTACATTGAATCTAAATTGGTTTTAGAGCAAGTTGTTCAAATTCATGGGGTGGAAAAATGCACTTGTAATTGACTACTCCATTTGTCATTCAATTCATGTGTAAAAACTGAAAACAAATGCAAATAAAACATTTATTGTCGAAATTTACGTTTTTAAGAAATTAACAACAAAAAAATAAAAATATTCAAGTTATTCAATATTACAGTCATATCTTTTGCCAATTAAAATAAAAATACTAATGTTGTCACGATGTAAAAATTATTCGTATTCCAGCTGCACAACGAGACCTTTTTCGGAATTCTAGAATAAGCTCTAAACTAACACTCAAGTTGATGATTGTTCAATGTTTATAGAATTTGTGCATCTTCTTTGTTTTTTGGTTTTTGTTTTTTGTTTTTTTATTATCTTAGACTACTCGGTATTCGGACTATTTCACTGTTCGAGCCGAGCTCGGAGTCGCATCTTCCTTGTTTGTGAGGGCCACATAGACTGATGAACGAGATTAATTGGTAAGGTAATTAAAAATTGCAACGGCCCACGAAATATTTGTGGGCAGTTTATAAGATTGGCAGCTGAAAAAAGGCTAGAATGAAGTCCATTTGAGCCCATGGCCAACATTTTGATGGATTTGGTCTTGCAGGACTATGTTGTATAAAAATTCATCAACATAATATTATTCTAGAATTGGGGATTATAGGTTGATTGAAGTCCACCTAAGTGTTATGGATTTAATATGACCTGTTAAGACACTTGTATATTAAAAGTCAGTAAGCTTGTAATTACTTTTCGACGTTTTTGTGAATTTACAAATGAGACAAAAATGTCTCTCGAAGGGGTGAGAGTTGCTCCTCGTGAATTTGTAATTAAAAAGAGCATATATACAAATCCTAATTCCAATGTAATCACAATTCTATATTATTCCCGACACGTTGTGTTATAGTTAAAAAGAACAATAAAATGAGCAAAACTCAATAATTAGATGAATAAGTATGTAATACATGTGTGGACTTAACAAATTTTAAAAATAATGCATAATCTACTATTATTAAACAATCTCGTGGAATGTTTTATTTTTATTAACCTCGAGATAGACCCACAGTTGATGTGCAAAACATTTCTCTCTGTTAATATAATCATACCAACTCTCAGCTGTTAAAGACATTTTTACTGCTTTGGCTGATCCGGAGCGATGTTGGAGTAGTCAGTATTAGTTCGGATACAATTAGTTGTAGAGTACTGTAAATTTTGATTTTTATGTACTTCAAATATTGTACAAGTGTAGTAAATGTAAATGCAGCAGAAATAGAAGAATGTGCACATTAAACGGAAGAGACCAGAAAAGTGCACTATCCAATTACAATTTAGGAATTTGGACAAGCAGAGAGATAGGTTTGGCCACCGGAGGATGTAATAGGTCCGGCGATGGTTCCTTGTGAACTTCACTGAGCAATCTATTTTTAGTTGTTTTTTATTTTGTTGTTGGCGTTTTTCTTTGTTGGAGGGCCGCATTCTCTTTTGTCGTGTTATCTTTCGGCATTAATCGGCTTTTTTCCTCCATCAATTGTGCTTTAGAGGTTTTTGATGGTGGTTCGTGTTGAGCACTGGCAGATCTAGAGGGGTCGTCCCCCTTAACCACCGAAACTCCTTATAATATTCCAACGATCGACACACATTCTTTATATAATTTCATACTTTTCGTCCCCTTAAAATCGACACACGATCTCTACGTTAAAGTTCGTCCTCCCTAACAAGATTTTTTAGTTCCGTGAAAATCGACCTTTATTATCGATGTAAGGGATCTTACAAAATCAAAGAATTTCATTTGTTCCTTTGAAAAAATAAAAAAAAAAAAAAAAGAATAGAAGAAGATAAAAGAGAAAATATTTGATTGGGCCGCCCCCACCGAACTTAGTGACCTCAAAAAAGTAAGGAGATATGATGAAAATGGAAAGTAATGTTTGAATTGGAGCGATTATTAAGTGGGACCTACCTTCTTCATCTCTTTTATCCGATTGGGCTGCATGGCTGGGCCCGGGCCCGGGCCCACGCTGCCTACCTCTGAGTGCATCGAGCAGTAAAGTGTAAGCGCTCCCTCTCCTTGGAACTTGAACTTTCATTTCTCCTATAAACGTCTTTCAGCATAATATATGATGTCAGTCGCGTCTCGACTATTGTTACAGTATAAAAGGAAGCTAAGCTACTCACTTAAACAGTTCCTGCGTCGTTGATACGTCTTAATATACGTATTCATAATGTATTGAACGGTGCACAAATATTACGCGTCCAAATATTTTTCTATATAAAAATAATAATGCTATTGAGAGAGTCAGGATTGGAAACTCAAGTTTCTTAATACTTAATTCGTTTCTTTTTAAGTGTCTTTTTAGCCATTTTAAAATATTTCGCAATATTTATTATTTGATAGTTTTAATATACAGTAATTACTTAATTGACTTTTATACTCTTCATAAAAAAAATCTAATAATTACACATTAATAATTAGTATACGTAGAAGTGGTGATTGAAAAAAATATTAAATGTAATGATTGTGGTGTTACATAGTCACATTAATTAGATTTGAGAGAGAGTTTAAGGATCAAACACTAGTTTTAAAAGTTGTAACTCGATGGAATTATGACTCCATGTGACATAGATAGTGTTATTTGAACTCATGGGTCCGGACTCAATTTTTATTTTTATTTTCAAATTCATCCTCCAAAAATTATCTTATTATTCAAACACCTTACTACAAAATTAGGAAAATTTGAGTTTTTTTTTTTTTTTTTTGAATTTAAAGTCTTTTAATCACAAGATCCTTTAAAAATACAATAATTTGTAAAAAAGTAAAAATATACCTCATGAGTCTGAAACTCATAACTCCACATCAATTTATTGATAAAAAATTACCCTTCTAAATTTTAACTTAAATTGTTCTTTCTACGTAAGTTAAAATTAAAACTTCACTTACAAAAAATCAAGTTTGTTCATATTTAAATTAATCAATTATTGTCAAAATAAATACAACAATAAAAGCCCTAATCTTAATTAATTCAGGTCGTTACCTGGATCAAATTATTTTATTGCACTCGTTGCAATTGACTTATTTTATAAAGAGCGACAAAATTTTTATGATATTAATCTATTACAAGCTTTCCTATTTTTAGCTCTCATCCTTTATTCAGACTGTACACCAATTATGTAGTGCATACAATATTTTACATAAGTGAAGTTTACTATTATTAATTTTTTTAACATGAAAAAACACATTGTTAATGTTTTGATAATGCAAGGCACTTTTAGAGTTATACTTTAATAAAAACAATGGGAAAGTGACCCACTTGTGCATGAAAGTGGGCCTTTCACTTGGAATCATCTTTTTGACATTTTGGCGTCAATTTGGACTAAAAGATCAGAAAATTTGGGGGACCCGTTATGCAATTCATGTCACAGCAACAGAACACATAAAATATCAACGTGAATTATGCTTAATCTTTGCTTAGTTATAACTCAATCTATGTGGATATGCAGTAAAGCACTGAAGTAATGCCCACATGTAACCATGACCTCCTTCATTATGATGCTTTCATTGACCTTTATATATACTTGTCATTATGTTCACTTCTTTTCCTTAAATAAATTCAAACACTAAATCAAATTTTGGGCAAGAACTGTTCCTGTTGTTGTACCTCTAATGGACAAGATCTTGACTGTATTTGGTAGAACAAATTAGATTCCAACTTGGATTGCAAATTAATTTGACTGAATATATTACTTCCTCCGTTTCTATTTAAGTGACGTTTTAAGGTTGTTCACAATTTTTAAAAAAGTTATTTAATTATCTTGAATAAAGAGAAATCGACTGTTAAATGACTAAATCACCATTTATCTCTCATAACCTCGCCACTTCCACATACATTAGTTATTAATGTGTAATTATTAAATTTTTTTTTATGAAGGGTATAAAAGGCAATTAAGTAATTAATGTGTATTGAAACTTATCAAATGATAAATATTGTAAAATATTTCAAAATGGATAAAAAGTCACTTATAAAGAAACGGAGGGAGTATAACTCTTGGCCAGACGTTGTTGACTTGCCACCTTTGTAGTCATTTCCTCCTCGAGTTCGGGATTTGTAGGGGCAATGCTCTGGATACTCTGATAATAATAATAATAAAAAACAACCTTAATTATTCGAGAAAAAACATAGTCAATAAGATTTCTCTTTGTGAACTTGCAATTAGAAAAGTGTGAAAAAAAAATATATTTTACATTTTATGGTAACCAGTTTTGGACCAAACATCTTACAAATTATTTTTACAAAACCACTTTAACTTTGTTTTGTCTTTTTAACTAGAGATATAGATATCAAAAGATTATCTATATTTTTCTTCCTGTTAAAAGCTGCCAAATTGGTCATACTATAACCATACCCAATCATAATCAAGGCCTTTAAAGTGGTAATCAACTGACATTTAAATATGCTTGATTATTCATTCAAAAAACAAAAAGCTTAATTAAGATTATTACTTGTTCAATTAGGGTTTTTTTTTTTTTTTTAGAAAAGTTCAATTAGGATTTTATTTTGTTGAAGATTTGTGACCCGAAAGTTAGTCCCACATCGATTAAATAAAAGTTCATAAAAAAAAGTATATAATTGATTATCTCCCAATTAGTATCGAGGCTTTTTGAGACAAAACCACGCATGTGAGTTGAAAGGTGATTAAGTTTGGGACAATATCGGTATTGACGGAGATCAAGTGTCGTGGGCGGGCCACTTGCGGATAACTTGACGTATGCATAAAAATTTAACATGGTATCAAAACTCATGGTTCATATTGAAACTGCGAGAAAAAGTCTCTTGGATCATGACTTTCGGTCCAAAGTAAAGTGTTGAAGATGTATGAACCAAAAGTTAATCCCATATCGATTAAATAAATAAAACTTCATAAAAAAGTATATAATTGATTATCTCCTCTCAATTAGTACCGATGCATTTTGAGATAAACCCCACATTTATGAGTTGAAAGATGATTAAGTTGGAGACAATATACGGAGATCATAAGTGCGTGGGTGGGTCGCTTGCGGATACCGTAGACATGAAAACTTAACATACTTAACACATTGAAAGCATGAAGCCCACAATTTGGACCAATAACCAGCAGTTGCTTTCATCCATTAATGGAGCCAAGCATCTCCTCCGATCCCTTCATTTCAGCTACTCAAAGCACAAAACCAATTAACCAAAACTTTCTTTTTTGTTCATTTCACACTGTTCCACCCAACAAAACCTCTCCCTTAGTTTGTCTGCTCCCCTGCACCCCCTGCTCCCTCTTCTTCGATCTTTCTATTTTTAATTCCACATTATAGGACCCGGACGGGTTAGCCAAACAGTAAAGGCGAGCTTGAAATTGTTTGAGTTAGGCGCACAATCTCATGTTCAATTTTCTAATGCGTCAAGATTGTTCGAGTCACTGGGGTACATTTAGTCTGTTTGCACCTAAGCCTTCGTGGGTATAGTCAGACTCATTTGGATACCCACTAATATAAAAAAAAAAATCCACATTATAGAAACCATGAATTTGGGCAGAAATCGAGGCTCCCAATTGCAAACAAAATCCGAAAAACAAGATTACGAAGTTGCAACTTTTGCTCACAAATACTTAATTATATTCTGATTCTTTGGTTCCTAAAGTTTCTAATCATCCCATCAGATTCACACCAAACTCGATAGTCTTTTTTTTTTTTTTTTTTACATTCCTTAATTCACCTTTATAGAATGATATTTTTACTTTACCAAGAATCATCAATTAGCAAGTTAGGAATATGGGTCAGAATTGAATTATAAAGATGAACATGTTTTGATTTGATGTCCAAATTAAGGGCTTAAGTGCTGAGTAGTGAGAAAGAGAGAGGCACACACAGCACTCTCACTAAGTCACTATGCTTCTTCTCAACAAGTACATCCCACTCTTAATCTCTCTCTCAATCCTCTTCAATTCAATTGTCTCTGCGACGATAACGACGACGATGACTCACTTCAATCTCACTCTCCCCCATCAACACCCGCAACCGGAATCAATCGTCCAAGACTTCCAGAGGTACGCCTACGCTCAGGCTGATTGCACTAGAGCCTCGTTAAATTTTGAAGACTTGCATAAGTAGTACTTGTACTAATTCACTAACTCACTAACTGCTCTGTTTCCTCTGTTTCCAATTGATGTGTTTTATGGAAATCCCATTACAGGAGAGTCCGGGACTCGATCTCGCAGCGGTCCCAGTGCGGCACAGGCAATCCCATCGACGATTGCTGGCGGTGCGACCCCAACTGGAACTCGAACCGCCAATCGCTAGCCAATTGCGGCATCGGGTTCGGGCGAGACGCATTGGGTGGGAGAGGAGGGGAGGTGTACTTAGTCACAGATTCATCAGACGATGCAGACCCTCAGAACCCGAAACCGGGCACAATTCGGTTCGGGGCAATGCAGGCCCAACCACTATGGATCGTGTTCTCCACAAGCATGGTGATCAAGCTCAAAACAGTACTACTAATCTCAAGCTTCAAGACCATGGATGGCCGCGGCGCCGACGTCCACATTGTAGGGTCTGGTTGCATATCAGTCCACCATGTCACCAATGTGATCATCCATAACATTAACATCCACGACTGTGTCCCCTCCCATCATGGCTCATTCAGCTCAGATGGAGATGGGATTTCAGTGTTGGATTCCAAGTTGATATGGGTGGATCACTGCACGCTCTCGCGCTGCCGCGACGGATTGATCGACGTCACTGAAGGGTCCACGGCGGTCACCATTTCGAACAATTACATGTCTCACCATGACAAGGTGATGTTGCTGGGTCACAGTGATAGGAATGTGGATGATAAGGGAATGCAAGTAACTGTGGCGTTTAATCACTTCGGTCCTCAGCTCGTCGAGAGGATGCCGCGGTGTCGTTGGGGGTACTTCCATGTCGCCAACAACTTGTACACCGAGTGGACTCAGTATGCTGTCGGTGGGAGCGCTAACCCTACCATTAACAGTCAGGGGAACTGCTACGTCGCGCCCGAAAACAAGGACGCGAAGCAGGTAAAAATGTACCGCGTGTTAAACTTTACGGTATAACACATTTTCAACCTTCTCAACTTATATTGTTGTGGTACAGGTGACGGCGAGGATGGATGCCGACAAGGATGAGTGGAGCAAGTGGAACTGGAGGTCGCAAGGGGATGTAATGGTGAACGGCGCGTTTTTCGTGACGTCCGGAGATGGGTTCTCGCCTCAGTATGCCAAGGCTTCAAGTATGGAACCCCATGTTGGTGCGGCGGTGGTTCAATTGACTCTCAATGCAGGTGTCCTAGGTGAAAATGGGTATGTCCTTTAAATGTTTTTTTGAATGCTAAGCCACTTATGTAGTGTGTGTCAATAGTGTAACTTTTCTTTTCTACTGTTATGATGTGAGTGTGGATCTTTGATTGATAGGGACAATAATGTTAGGGCACCACCCGGGTGCAGCGGAATAGGAGGCGGAGGCGGAGGTGGAGGCGGTGGTGTTCCGGGGTTTGGGCCGGGAGGTGGAGGGATAGGACCTGGGGAGGGAGAAGGTGCAGGTGGTAGCTACGGCGAACCCGGCGGCATGACCTACATGGGATATAATTTTGGAAGCGACGCAACGCGGCGACAAGCTGTGTTCTCGTCTCTCTTTGTTAGTATGGTTTGTGTGCATACATTGTTTTATCACCAAACAATCAGCCATTGGGTTGGCTATGTATTCCTACTATAGCATTAGCATGCATTTATATACAGTCTAGGAAACATTATTAGGTATAAACATGTTCTCCATTTTGAAGTACAGTTTTGCTTATACTATGGATGGCAATTATAATAGAAGTAACTTTCGCTTGCTTCAAACCAACTTGCCTAATAGGCCATGGTCCATGGAACTTGTCACACAAAAGAAAAGCAAGGTATGCTACATTGATTGCTACATGCATATGAAATTTAAAGGACTGACAATATCGTTTGGGTTGTATGTATGTGTTTAAGTGCGTAGCAAAAGTCACGTAGGACCCCATTTTTTAATATATTTTTGACTTTGTTGCCATGTTGGAATCTTGGATAAACAAATACAAAGCATACAGTTTTTTTTGAAACCAAAAGATAGATTGATAACCAAATTCATGCTAGGCCCAACACCAGGGCCCATATTGATGTGACATTTTCGGGTTGGGGGGATTCAATAATAAAGATTACAATCATATAGATTTGCAAAAAGCTAATATTATGATGGTTTGTTTTGAACCAAATATGGAAGAGTGAAAACGAAGCATGTTTAATAAAATCTGAATTTGATGTGTAATATATAATATGGGGAGCGACTATTACATCATGTCCTTCGCTTATGTGCAACTCACTCCTTGTATTATTTTCTTGCCTCAACTCCCTAATTGCAGATGAAAAGTTCAACTGCCTAATTGTTGTAATATATATTTTTTATATTCGTGGGTGTCCAAGCGAGACTGACTATTCCCACGATCGAGGCTCTGATGCAATCGGCTTGAGCGTACCCAGTGGCCCGAGCGATTTTGTCACACCGAAGAATCGAAATCGAGGTCGTGCGCTTAACTCACACAATCCCGCCTTCGCCCTTACCATTGTGGCAACCCAACTGAGTTTAATTGTTGTAATATATTCGGAGTTGAATGTGTAGATTTAATTTTGTTGAGCATACTAGAACCTATTCAGGAAACCCGTAGATTTTCATTAGTACCGATACTATCCACAACTTAACCATCTTTTCAATCACAAATATGGTGAGGTTTTACTCCAAAAACACTTGATATTACTTGTGAGAAATCCACATCGACCTATCTTTCATTTCAAAGTCATACTTCAGTACTATATTTCAGTCCATGCATCCCTAACAAATCCTAACACCTTTTAGTTACCAAACACATCTCCATCACACCAATTCCATTGGAGCTGAGGCAACATTTTCGCGAGTCTCGTGTGCAAAACTAATGAAGTGCGAAAATTGAGCAAGCACACGAAAGTGGTTAAAAGATCTTTCATACTTTGGTGGAAAAGCATTACACATAGTAAATAAAGGAGAAGAAAAGCCAAGCAACCATGCATGGTTGAGAAGAATATTGACCCTTCTGAATCCACTTGAGCCCATCAAAGCAGACTATATCCACAACAGCATATCACAGAGAAAAATCAAATTCAAAAGCACTTTCAAGTTTATAAAATCATCCAAGTGTGAGCAGAAAAACAAGACAAATAGGATTGAATAAAAAGCCATTTCAGCCAACTCACGAAAAGCACATATCCTACACATTTTGGTTCTTTACACGCCTCCATTAAACCCCTCTTTATAGCTTTCTTTCCTTCCTCTACGTCTCCCCATCTAATTAATTCTCCTTTTATTTCATCTTTCTTTCATATGTGGATAATCCCCATGACCAAATCAACCTTGCTTTCTCAGTCTCCTTATTCGATTAGCCGCCTCGAATAAGGAATCCCTCAAAAGTGATTAAAAAACAAATGCCCAAATTAGCTACCAAAAGCATGGTTTATTTCTTTCAAAAATATTCAATTGGGTAAGCCCCATTTGGAATTTGTACGCGTAGTAAAGTGTATGAGATGTGTCTGATGACCAGGTCATGTGATCGAATAATATCATTTCAAATACGTTAGTTTCTCTCATGTTATGAAGTTGGGCTGTCCAACTGACTCTGTCTGTCGAAGTAGTCCACCCTAAGTAGGGACTAGTTAGTAGCCAATACTAAAAAAAAAAAAAAGGAAAATGATTGAAAGACCTACTTTGAGCAAACACGTATCTTGAGGTGTATTGAACGGCACAACACTAGACACCCAAGTCGGTGCGTCAGGTTCCAAAAAAAAAT
The DNA here is from genome assembly GCA_039657325.1 of Stephania cephalantha. Lineage (NCBI taxonomy): Eukaryota > Viridiplantae > Streptophyta > Magnoliopsida > Ranunculales > Menispermaceae > Stephania > Stephania cephalantha. The sequence continues at coordinate 53,290,602 of CM077572.1, forward strand.
AATTCAATTGAGAAATGTGAAAAAAAGAAAGAAAGAAGAAAAGAGAATGCTAGAATGACACCCAAATAACACTCCAAGTGACACTTATGTGATGTGGCGCACAAGCTCGCATCCATGAGAGTCATCGTGTGCGCGCTTCGAGATACACACCATGCGTGTAACGCACCAAAAATTATTTTGTGTACGACAAAAGTGTCACTTGGGGTATCAGTTGGTGGTGTCATTCTAGCATTTATTTCGACGAAGAAAACTCATTGTGGCATTTCGACAAACATGTCGTGTGCAGCCCGGAAAAGAACATATACATTGACAAACATCGAGCAATGCATGTGTGTGTGTAGAGATTAAAATACATACCTCAAAATTTTTACCACCCTCTCTGGTTGGATGAAAAACCGAACCCTCTCGTTCTCGAGAGAATGACTACCAATCAAGGTAAGAATGTAGGCTCTCCTCTCATAATAAATAAATAAATACAAGCGCTTCATTTATTTCCCTCCAAGAAAGCAATGCAGCCCAAAATATTCTCCCAAACAAACAACACATCGATCGCATTACACAGACATATCATAAAACCCCAATTAATTTGAGTACTCATCACTTATTCACTCCTCCACAAAACAAAATATGCTCTCCATCCTCATCACCCTCTCCCTCCTCATCCCCTCCACCACCCCCCAATCCCACCCCAACCTCACCCTCCCCCACCAACACCCCGACCCCGACTCCGTCGCCCGCCACCTCCAAAGGTAGTCGTCGGTCAGTTAAGTTAGTTACTTTGTCAGTTATTAATTAATAGTACAGTACGTACACATTTATAATTAATTAACTTGGTTCATTCAGGAGAGTGAGCGCATCAATCATTAAAAGGAGAGGAGCGGTCGAATCCCAATGCCTGACGGGCAACCCAATCGACGACTGCTGGCGCTGCGACCCCAATTGGCGGTCCAACCGCCAGGCCCTCGCCGACTGCGGGCTCGGGTTCGGGCGGGACGCGATGGGGGGCAAGGGCGGCCCGTACTACGTCGTGACCGACCCGACTGACCTCGACCCGGTGACACCGCGACCCGGTACGCTCCGCCACGCTGTCATCCAGACCCAGCCCTTGTGGATCGTGTTCGAGTCGAGTATGGTGATCAGGCTGAACGAGGAGCTGATCGTCAACAGTTTTAAGACCATCGACGGCCGTGGCGCGTCCGTGCACGTGACGGGCGGTGGCTGCATCACGCTTCAGTTCGTATCCAATGTCATCATTCACAACCTCCACATCCACCACTGCGTCCCCTCCGGCAACGCTAACGTGCGCTCCAGCCCCACCCATTACGGGTGGGTACTTCATTGCTCTTATTCATTTCAGCTTTAATCTATATTTTTATTTTTATTTTAAAAAAAATGTTGTTGTGTCCGAGATGGGACACGCGTCGTTGCGCATTCTCAGCCGCCCTTGATTCTCATGGAGTGCATGCATCTCGAGGTGTGTGGCAGGCGAATGAGCAAGCGCGTCTCAAATGGGGCGCAGTAGCTTTTTTTTTTTTTTTTTTTTTTTTTTTTTTTTTTTTTTCAAAATTCGATCGCTCAATCTTACAAAGGTGGAAACATATTTTTTTCTTACGTGCATTGGTGGAGAGCCTGTCTCTTATGGGCTAACTATGGCTAGAGTAAAAAATAAGAAAAATACTAAAATGAAAACCCTACATTACATCGTAACACACATTGGCTCATGAGAGTCGTTTATGCGGCCTCGACCCATGTGTTATATACCAAATTTTATGTATGCCCTCATCTTGAAGCGTACACAGAAGACTTATGTGAGTTAATGTGTATGCATCATCTAATTTTTAGATGACGACCTTACAATTAATTAGACACCATCCTTATGGGTTGTTATTCTTTTAATTTTTTTTAAAAATTTTTTTTGTTTTTTTTTTTTACCACAATAAAGTCGAACTCACACCCTCTTAAATTTAATTTTGATAAATAATGCATCATCTATCTCACTAAAAATATTTGGACACGGCCTTTGTGAGTTATTAATATAGCATGACTCATAAATTACTAAGGAGTTTAATTTTGGTGCCTAAATCTGTCAGGTACCGCACGAGATCGGACGGTGACGGGATCTCAATCTACAGTTCGAGGAAGATCTGGATCGACCATTGTGATCTGAGTTACTGCACTGATGGGTTGATCGATGCGATCATGGGGTCCACTGGGATCACGATCTCGAACAGCTACTTCTCGCATCACAATGAGGTGATGCTGTTGGGGCATAATGATAATTATGTGGCGGATTCGGGGATGCAGGTTACAATTGCATTTAATCACTTTGGGGAGGGGTGTGTGCAAAGGATGCCTAGGTGTAGGCATGGCTACTTTCATGTGGTCAATAATGATTTTACACATTGGGAGATGTATGCCATTGGTGGTAGTGCTAGCCCTACAATTAATAGTCAGGGTAACCGCTACACGGCTCCGATGGATCCCTACGCCAAAGAGGTAGGATTTCAACTTTTTAAAAAGTGTAATTATCTAAAAATTGATTTCTTGGAAGAAAGTAGATTTTTTAAAAAGCTAATATTCGTGTGTTTGATTGAACTTTCTAGAAAACTATTTTTTTTTTTCACTTTGCTTTAATAAAATCTTGATATTTGGAATTATTAAATGGATGAAAATTGACTATAATAACTTTTAAAAAAATTTAAATTCAATTCACACGGAGAGTATGTTGTCTAAAAAGCCATAGTTTTTATAAGAAATGTGCTATTTTCTCGGATAATTACCAAGTAACAAGAGAAGGTGACATTTTCTCAATAAATGTTGTTTTCTCTTCTTACTTCCCCAGCTAAATAAATAAGATGGTTTATAAGAAAATAAAAATAAAAATCAAACAACATTTTCTTTTTGTTGTGACGAAGATATGCATAGAGATTTGTGTTGTTTGTTGGATTAGTCCTTATTAACTTAATTGTCTAAGGCTCATTAGGAGCTGAGGGTTTCTCAAGGCCGATTTTTTTCATATTTAAAGCTCGAACTTTAGAGTTATGGTTACGAGCCATTAACGAGTTTTGGTTCCCATATATATAGTTAATTAAAATATTTTAGCATCAATTCTTGAGTTAATATATATATATATATATATATATATATATATATAATATTTTAGCATCAATTCTTGAGTTAATATATATATATATAATATCTCAAGCAATGTAATTGTCCATCTCCTATGAAATATCAAGATACAATAGGTAGACAAGTAAAGTAATTGTGTGCATTCTCAAAAAAAAAAAAAAAAAAAAAAGAAGTAGAAAACTGAGTATCACTACATTATATATTGATGTGCATGGTAGGTTACAAAGCGGGTGGAGACGGACGAGAGGGAGTGGACAAGGTGGAATTGGAGGACGGAGGGTGACATGATGGTGAACGGTGCCTTCTTTGTGCCCTCCGGTTTTGGAGTGGACTTGCAATACGCCAAGGCTTCCAGTCTCGACCCCCACTCGTCTTATCTAATTGATCAACTCACCATGTACTCTGGTGTCTTACTTGAGACAAGGTACCTACTCTCTATCAATTACCACTTTTTTTTTGTTAGGAGAATGCTAGCATACCTCAGCACCAGTAAGGGCACGCAAGCAACCTCACGCAACTGACTTAGTATTGTCAGTCGATTGACTGTCAGTGTAGAAAGTCAGTTGGCTGTTAGATATAGCTATACGCAAAACGGAAAAAATAACAAAAAAAAAATATAAAAAGATGACAAATAAACCAAACAAAAAGCCATTTTAGTGGGTCCCACTATAGCTAAGTCAGTTGCATTTTATTGTCGCATGCTCTTGCTGGGGCATGCTAACATCCTTTTTTCTAATAGTCGTGGCCGTGTACAATTTTTTTTTTTTTTTTTTTTCTAGCCTTTTCTTATACTCAGGCTCGAATAATCATCCATGAAAGTTAATTAAGCAGCCCAACCGCACTATGCTCTTTAGGACTCACTAATTAGTAATTATTCATTACTATATTAATTCACTAAATTAATAATTGGTTGTGTAAGTTTTTTGCATGAACATGACATGGATATATTCCCTAGCTACTAATGCGTGACAACCAATTCTATATGTGTGGCTTTGAGGACGTAGATGAACGTGCAAATAAATGCTTTCTATCTCAAAAAACATTCCCAAAGCCCGAAAGTTGAACAAAGTATCTCGTATTTGCATGTTAGTATGTGTGTGCTGAATCTGCTGATCACCTTCACAAAGAGGCTCCTTTTCTTTCTTGGAAAGTATACTTTTTATTTGGTTCGTCACAATTTGCAGTGCACTTTCTATCTTTTTTTTTTGTGAAACTTTTTTTTTTATGTTATTTGAAAATGAAAAGAAAATCTTTCACGAGAAGTAGAACATTTTTTAGGTTTTTCTTTTTTGACTGAATGCTAATAGAACACTACATTAAAGTGAAATAATTTCAATCTCAAAGTATTTCTCAAACCTAGCCTACATTAAATTGTTTAATATATATGCTTTCGGTGTTAGTAATACACCTTAAAAAAGAGTTTGGTTCAAATAGCTGACTTCGTCATTCTCAAAACCCTACATTTATTTTTCTTCGTTTCTTATTATTATATATGCTCGCTGTGTTAGTAATACACCTTAAAAAATTGTTTAATGTCACATTATTATTTGATTTTTTTTTGGATTACACTTTTTTCTTGGATTACGCATTATTTGATTATTTATTAACATTTTTTTTTTTTTTTTGAAAGTGCAACGTTGAAGGAAAATGTAGGCCCATAAAACACAAGAAAATCTGTCTCACTAGGGTATTTTTGATTGTACGTGTGTCGTTTTTGTTGTTGTATTTAAAGCAATTATTCTCATTTAATTTGGGCTTATTGATAAAATAAAAAAAACAATGATGTGGAAGCATTAATTAGGATGCAAGGAACATATAAAACGAATGATTCGTATCCCATTTCATATTAATTCAATGGTCCTACCTCAATCAACGTTGAAGGAGTAATAATTTTTTGATAAAAGAATTATTTATATGTACACATAACTTAATTAGGCCTTTCATTCCAATGTATATATAGACTACAAACTATTATGTGTTGCGGCTTAAATTTAAACCATAAATTGAACAGGGAGAACAACTTGGGCGTACTACTTCCAGGACCCAACAATAATGCCGGTGCCGGAATCAGCAACAGCGGTACCGGGACCGTGGTCCCGGTGGCCGGCCAAGGTCGAGATAGCAACGGCAGAGACCGCGGCGGAGATGGAGACGTGGGCATCTTCGGAATGGTGTTTGGAAACGCGGCGCCACCTCTATCTCCACATTCTATCATCTCATCCTCTCTTATGATTTTGTGTACCATTTTGATTTCTTACTTCACCTCAATTAACGGTCCTCCATTATTAATCCTATTATTACCATCATAATTGATGATTAATTTAATTTGAATCAACAACATAATTATAGTTAGTTAGTCCCACAAGAGGGCACATATAATAGCATTTACCCTCCCATCATTAATTTTGTACATATATATAGTTAACTTAAGATTAAAGAAAATTAAAGAGGCGGTACTTAAGAAAGAAAAACAAGTGGATCGATGAGCATGTGTCACTGTCTCCTGTTATTTCTTTTCAAAAATTTGATGGTTATTGTGCGGGCCGGGGACTATATGGGCCGGTGAATTGGGCCTAAAAAGGAGAAGAACTTCCAGTCCCTCCTATTAGTCTTATATGTATAATGTATAATGTATAAGGAAAATGCGAGAATGACACTCCAAATGACACCTCAAGTGACATCTTTATGATGTGACATGCAGTTTCACGTAAAAATGTGATGTGGAATACTGACCCACATCTATATGAGCCGTCGTGTGCGCTTTGAGATACACACCACGCGTGTTATGCACTATGAACTATTTTACGCACACTCATTTTTACGTGAGACCTGCATATCACGTCATAGAAGTGTCACTAGAGTGTCATTCTAGCATTTTCCCATGTATAATGTATCTCTATCTCTCGCTTTCCATCTTTTTAGAGAGCTTGATATATGGGTCCCTTGTCCACGTGGCCACGTGATGCAAAACGCCATCTTTTCATTGGTTGGTTGGGTTTTGTACTTCGTAAGATATTTTACATAAAATATCAAACTAAAACTTTTATTGTTTTTGTTGTGGAATATGGATGACCATGCATGTACACCAACATATTGTGTAGTCATGTAACTTGTATTTCTCACTTAATAGTACTTCCACTTGTCTATGTATTGTCATGTAACTTGTAATCATCTCCAATGTACATCAACTTTTTCATGTATTGTCTATGTTGCTTGTGATGTGTTGTATGACTTGTGGTGTATGTATAACTTGTACACATTGTATAAGTACAATTATCATCATCACCAAATGACCTATATAAAGGGTGCCAACCCCATTGTAATTCACACACCAAGTTGAATGAAAACTTCTCATTCCAACTATCTCATTTATTCTCTTCTCCTTTGTAGTAGTAGTTTGTAGTAGTAGAAGTTCTTAGTCTTCTATTTCCTTCTCTAGTTCTTAGCGAGTTTCAACTCAATTTACAACACGTTATCAGCACGAGCTTGCTCTAGCATTAAGGAGATCTTGAAGTTCAAGAAGGCTTGTTAAGGAGACAAAGCTAGGAAGGTATAACTTTTGTTATTTAAATAAGTTCAATTTATTTATATATTATCATGGTTGCTTCCTTTTATTACATGCATCACTTCTATACGCATACTTTATTCATATACTATACATTATAACGTCACCGATTGCGAAAGTATGCTCTGTAGTTGCGTCTTGTACTATCTTCTACATCAGAAATCAAAAGTCAATATGTGACATAACTAGTTTTCTCTTAAAACTACAAACGATTAGTTATTGTTCTATTCTTGATTTTATAATACAAATAATGCTATAAGTTTGAGTTGATAGTGGGTAAGCCTTGTCCCCGGTAAAGCTAAACATTGAAAGGGAGACGGATTATCCCGTTCGAGGAGGCATGACATTTAAGCAGACTTTGTCTCGCCACCCAACCTGGAGGTTGTCCCACCAACTCATACGAATAGTACATTTGATTATTAATGAATCAAGTTGTGAACATATACTTAATCATATGCTATGTTTTTTTTTTTTTACATAAAAGAAAAGAGAAAATTATTTTCTATTATATTTACTTTCAAAATATTAATCAACCATAGTTGAATATGTTACCTTATTATAATTCTTGTCATGATAATTAGATATTACAAATTATGAATAAAGCTTACATCTATGCAAGGCTGTATGTTGTACACAATCATTTGCCAATATCTCTTTAGAGATTTGAAATGTGAATATTTCATATATATTTTCGCCCTATGGAGTTATAAATATATAAATACCAAAAAAAATGTAATACTCCAAAAGCTCAAAATGAGCGGTTGAGTCTCAAGCTACAAAATTTAATCAGTCAAATATTAATTATAATTTCACAATTTTAATTACCTCTATGTTGAGGCTACGTGGAAATATGACTGATGAGACAATAAAAATAAGGTCACGTGGCCCGCCTCGATTTATTTGCAACAAATATCGAGTGCGCACATCAATCCATTAAATATTAAGGATTGATTTCTTGTCTCATGGTAGTGAGTAAAATAATGAGATATTATAAATATAATATCGCTCCCGTCAATTAGTTCACTTCAAATTAAGAAGCATATGTTGCATATAATGATCATGATCGCAATAATAAGTTTATGGACGTGGAAAAGGTGAAAATATCAGGTAAATGTCGTATTGACAATTCCAACAAAAGGTGGAACAAACGTGGTGCACCACTACAAAGGGTAAATAATTATTGACAATGAGCGCTCATAATTGTGACATTTTTTGGTCATATATGAAAGGCTATTTTGCCTAAATATTGTCATATATATACCCGAAAATTTTTGTGACATTTACCATGCCTTCAAAATCAAAGGCAAAATATTATGAATTTTTATCATTGAAATATGACTCTTTTCTAAACATTATTTGTCCAGATAGATCAACAAATCATGTGTTCAAATCATGAATCAAACAAGAGCGATATACGCTTGGCATTGATTGTGCTACAACGCACACAATCCTTAAAAACAGAGAATATTTCTCTAGTTTGAACTTAGCTGAGGCTAATGTTCAAACAATATCTCGCATCTCCAATTTGATTAATGGCTCTGGAAGAGCAAATATTATGTTGCCTGGGGGAACAACAATTCATGTTGACAATGCCTTATACTCTGAAAAATCCAGAAGAAACTTACTGAGCTTTAAAGATATTCGACAAAATGGATATAACATTGAAACCGTGAACGAAAATAATAGAGAATTTCTCTATGTCACATTGGTAAGTGTTAGAAAAATTCTCAGCTTTATCATCTGGATTATATTTTACTCATATAAGGCATGTCGAAACGAATGTCGTCTTGAATAAGAAAATTAATGATCCAAAGACATTCATTTTATGGCATGACCGGCTTGGTCATCCAGGATCATCGATGATGCGAAGAATAATTAATAATTCGCATGGACATCCTTTAAGGAGTCACAAAATATTTTCAGCTGGTGATTATAATTGTGTTAGTTGTTCTCAAGGTAAATTGATAGTTAAACCATCCCCAAGTAAAATTGTTGTGGAATCCCCAGTTTTCTTAGAACGCATTCAGGGAGACATATGTGGACCTATTCATCCTCACTGTGGACCATTTAGATATTTCATGGTTTTGATAGATGCATCAACTAGGTGGTCACATGTTTGTTTGCTTTCGACCCGCAATGTTGCATTTGCTAGACTTTTAGCGCAAATCATTAAGTTAAGAGCACAATTCCCTGACAACTCAATCAAGACCATCCGTCTTGATAATGCCGGGAATTTCAATCTCAAGCATTTAAAAATTATTGCATGTCTATAGGAATTACCATTGAACATTTTGTTCCACACGTGCATACCTGAATGGTTTGGCGAATCTCTAATCAAACGCATTCAATTAATTGCTGACCTTTAATCATGAGAACTAAGTTATCAACTTCGGTTTGGGGACATGCGATCCTTAATGCAAAGATCTATCATTCGTTATAGGCCTACCGCATACCATGAACATTCCCCCATGCAACTCATTTTAAGTCAACAACCAAATATTTCACACTTGAGAATTTTTGGTTGTGCGATGTATGTTCCTATACCACCTCCCAATAGAACAAAGATGGTTCCACAACGAAAACTTGGGATTTATGTTGGATTTAACTCATCGTCCATTATAAGATACATTGAGCCCTTAACAGGGGATTTATTTCTTGCACGCTTTGCTTGATTGTCACTTTGATGAAGCAATTTTCTCACCATTAGGGGAGATAAGAAGCCAATTCAAAAGGAATGGCGCGAAATTGCTTGGAATGCATCAACTTTATCACATTATGATCCACGCACAAATCAGTGTAGAACTTGAAGTTCAAAAGATCATTAATTTGCAACAAATCGCAAATCAATTACCACGATGCATTTAATGATGCAAAACAAGTGACAAAATCACATATTCCAACTCGTAAATGCTCCTGCAAGAATTGATGTCTCTGTGCAACAAAATGCACAAGAACCAACGAAACGCTTAAAACGTGGAAGATCAGTTGGTTCAAAGGATACAATTCATCGAAAGAGGAAAACGGGAGTAAAAATAAATACAAATCAAAATAGTCCTGAGAAATCACAAGAATCCTTTGATAAGGATTTGTCAGAACAAGTTGATTCTGACGATGAACAACTGCCTCTAGAAAAAGAGGAAAAAGATGAAAATAATGAGATCTCAATAAATTATTTAAGCTCTGGTAAGATTTGTGATCGAAATAAAATTGTTCCTGATGATATATTTGCTTTCAATGTGTCCTTTGAAATATGTGAAAATGATGATGATCCAGAACCACGATCAGTGGACGAATGTCGAAAAAGACCTGATTGGCAAAAATGGCAAGATGCTATCCAAACAGAGCTAAACTCGTTAAGTAAACGAGAGGTTTTTGGACCGATTGTTCAAACGTCAGATGGCGTAAAACCTGTTGGATATAAATGGGTATTTGTACGAAAGAGAAACGAAAAAATGAAGTTACAAGCTACAAAGCAAGACTTGTAGCTCAAGGTTTCTCACAAAGACCTGGCATCGATTATGAGGAAACTTATTCTTCGTTATAGATGCAATCACATTTCGGTTCTTGATAAGCCTTGCGAGTTTCGAAGGGCTTGATATGCATTTAATGGATGTCGTTAAAGATATCCGTACGGATCCCTAGACAAGTGAGATATATATGAAAATCCCTGAAGGATTTGTAATATCCGAAGAAACAAAATCAAAACCTCATAACATGCATTCTATAAAATTACAAAGGTCTTCGTACGGATTGAAACAATCTGGACGAATGTGGTACAAACGTTTTAGTGATTATTTCTTGAAAGAAGGATATGTAAATAATCCGCTTTGCCCATGTGTCTTCATTAAAAGATCATCAACAAGATTTGTGATTATTGATGTATATGTTGATGATTTAAATATAGTGGGAAACCACGACGACATCGTTAGAACATCCAAATACTTGAAAAAGGAATTCGAGATGAAAGATCTTGGAAAAACAAGACTTTGTCTTGGTTTGCAAATTGAACATTTTTCAAGTGGAGTTCTTGTCCATCAATCAAATTATATTGAAAAAATATTAAAAAGATTTTATATGGACAAGGCACATCCATTGAGCTCTCCAATGGTTGTCAGATCACTTGAAGTGGATAAGGATCCATTTCGACCTCATGAAAATGATGAAGAGCTAATTGGTCCGGATGTACCATATTTAAGTGCAATTGGTGCACTTATGTATCTTGCAAATTGTACAAGACCTGACATTGCTTTTGCTGTCAACCTACTTGCAAGATACAGCTCTTCACAAACTCGAAGACATTGGAATGGTGTTAAACATGTTTTTCGATATCTTCGAGGAACAAGTGACATGGGTTTATTTTACTCGAGAGGGTAAAATTGAATCTCCAAGGTTATCGCGATCTTTGGATTTTTATCTGATCCCCACAAGGCCCGTTCTCAAACGGGATATGTATTCACCTGTGGTAATACTGTTGTATCATGGAAGTCAGTAAAACAAACTATGGTTGCTACTTCTTCCAATCATTCTGAAGTACTTGCAATTCATGAAGCAAGTCGTGAATGTGTATGGTTGAGAAACATGATTGAACATATTCAAGAATCATGTGGATTGCCTTCAATAAAAGATTCTCCAACCATATTATATGAAGATAATGCAAAGCATGTATTGCACAATTAAGTGAAGGATTCATAAAAGGGGACGGAACAAAACATATTTCACCAAAATTCTTTTATGCGCATGAGCTTCAGAAGAATGGTGAAATTGATGTCAAGCAAATCCGATCGAGTGATAATCTTGCTGATTTATTCACAAAAGCCTTACCAACTACGACATTTAAAAGGCTTACATATGGTATTGGCTTGCGTAAACTTAAAGACATTGCAAGTAAAGAAACTGAACAAGTTTCACCCATGTTCACATGAGGGGGAGTTATTGATTAGTGTATTGCACTCTTTTTCCCTTAGCTATGGTTTTATCCCATTGGGTTTTCCTAGCAAGGTTTTTAATAAGGCAATCTTAACAATATTATACCCATCTTAATATTTATGAGAATAGTGTACTCTTTTTCTTTTACTATATTTTTCCCACGGGGTTTTTCTTAGTAAAAGTTTTAACGAGGCATAATCTCTAAGCAAGTGTCATCCAAGGGGAGTGTTGTGGAATATGGATGACCATGCATGTACACCAACATATTGTGTAGTCATGTAACTTGTATTTCTCACTTAATAGTACCTCCACTTGTCTATGTATTGTCATGTAACTTGTAATCATCTCCAATGTACACCAACTCTTCCATGTATTGTCTATGTTGCTTGTGATGTGTTGTATGACTTGTGGTGTATGTATAACTTGTACACATTGTATAAGTACAATTATCATCATCACCAAATGGCCTATATAAAGGGTGCCAACCTCATTGTAATTCACACACCAAGTTGAATGAAAACTTTTCATTCCAACTATCTCATTTCTTCTCTTCTCCTTTGTAGTAGTAGTTTGTAGTAGTAGAAGTTCTTAGTCTTCTATTTCCTTATCTAGTTCTTAGCAAGTTTCAACTCAATTTACAACAGTTTTTGATTTTTGATTTTTTTTTCCTTAGTAACTTCAATTTTATTCAACTTATTAGTCATTACAAATCATTCAAATACAACTGATAACAGAACTAGTATTCTTGTTTAAGAATTGAGACCTATACAAAGGCCCATGTAAATTAAACTTAAAAATTAAAGAAGTAATGCTTTGATATTGTATGTAGAGAAAAAGAAAAATGCTATTTTGACCGGAAAATGCTGCGACACACATTTGTTCGGTCGTGTTTGATTCTCGAGGCGCGCATGCACACCAAGGTGTATCGAGAGGGGGCACCTTAGCATTTTCCATTTTACCCACTTTTGACACGCCATTTTAGCTCGCCTTTGATTGTGAATATTTATTGTTGCATCGATGTGCAAACAAACGTGATGTGCATCTAAGGGACTCCCAATAAGTGAATGCGCAAAGTGGGCTTTCAATGCATAACACCAAAAATTTGTCCCAAAGTTATGATATACAAACGTAAGCCCTGACCTACGAAGGAATGTTCTATATAATCTAGAACAGTTAAAAAAGAAGTAATAGCTAAATGAATATGTGACATTAAATTGCTAATAAAAATTTTCCTACATAAGATTAGTGTGACACACGACACATGTCATGTGGCATTTGAACAGGACAAAATTGCTAATAAAAACTCAATAAGTTGTAATATGGGAAGAAAAGATAAAACTATAGGATAACAAAAAGATGAAGTTAGGAGAATGTATAAAAGCTAAAAGGAAGCAACAGTGAGTTAACACATCCATCAAACTCACTATTCTATGCAGATAATCCTCACTTTGTTGCAGAAGAATGTGTTGTGAGATTTGAGAACTTTGTCCCCCACCAGAAAAGGAAAATGCCCTTATTTTACTTCCTTACTTGTTTAGTCTCTTTTGAATTATTTATATCAACATACATTCTTAATTTATAGTTTTCCCATGCCAGTACAGCTTATGTTACAAAGTTTTCATATCTTCTTAGTCATGTTCAGTTCACATAACATTTCTTTTTCTTTTTTTAGGTGCAATCCCAAGTTTCCTAATGAAAAAAAAAAACATATCTTCTCTTGTGAATCTTGCACAGAATCAGATCTGTGTTTCGTCGCGGTTGCAAATACAACTCGATCACAAAAAAAAATTGACATATATTAGTGATAACTCTCTTGCTAGCATGACTCATGAGGCTGCCTCCTTAATTAATTACTTTGTTATTGCTTGCAGATCGAAATGTCGCCATTGCATAACTATAAAAAATCGCCGTACCTACATCGAAAGCGCAGCTCATTTTTTTCCAAAACTAAGGTGGATTTACAATTTTTTTCACAAAATAGGGTGGTGTACTTTGAAATCACAAAAGTAGACAATAACGCCTTTTGAAAAGGCGTCATTGGTTTTAAGTTGGTGAGGTGGCGTTGACGTGGCGGCGATTTGTACAGATAGCGCCTTTTGAAAATGCGCTATCTGTACATTTTGGCCGCCACCTCACCGCCACGTAACCGCCACCTCACCAACTTGCAATAACGTCTTTTGAAAATGCGTTATTGGTTAATTTTGATGTTTGTGAGGTGGTGGTGAGGTGGCGGCCAAAATGTATGAGATATCGCCTTTTCAAAAGGCGCTATCGTACAAATCGCCGCCACGTCAACGCCACCTCACCAACTTGACTCGTCGATCCGTCCGCCACTGGCGCCGCCGCCGGTCGCGACCTCCCTGCGCGCGTTGTTATCTTGTCAGGCTGCATTATTCGCCGCTTTGTCATCACCTGTGAATTGCTTGGACAGCGCGTCGTCTCGCCGCTCCATTGTTAATTTCAACCGAAATGCTTAACTAAGAAAATTATAAAACTATTAATTACATAACTAAGCAAATTAAATAACCTAACCTAACATAACCTAAGCGTGTGAACTAAACTAACGAACCCAACAAAATTAAATTCTATCGACCGCAAATTGTCGAACAACAAAACTAAAGTAAAGTAATCAAACATTAATAACCTAATTAACGAAATTAATTAAACATCACCTCCATCTCGTCGTCGAACTTCGTCGAATTCGCGCTCTCGTCGAGGAAAGAACGATCAGACAACGCGCGCGCGCGCCGCTCCACGTTTTTCGCGTGCACGCCGCCCGCGCGCTACGCTTGCCATCATGCATTGTCGCGCGGCGCGTGCGCGTTGCCGCGCCATGCCGCGCGTTCGTTGCGCGCCATGCCGGCGCGTCGCCGCTGCCGATCGAGCCACCGCGCTTACCGCACATTGCTGCAGCTCATCCGCGCCTCGCAGTGCTGCTGCCGCGCCACCTCGTCCGCTGCCGCCGTTCCTCCTCGCTGAGCCGACGCCGACTTCCTCCGCGCGCGCCCGCGCCTCTGGTCTTGTGCCGCGCGCTGTTGCGCGTCGTCGTCGCGAGTTTGCGCTCCGCGCCTCTGCTCCTCGCCGATGCTCGGCCGGCTCGTCGTCGACCGACCTCCGCGAGCCGCTTGGGACGCGTCGCCGCCGATCCACGTCGGCTCACCGGAGCCGGAGCCGCTCGCACCACCACCGTCGCTCGCGCCGGATCCACGTGGATCGGGACATAACTAATAGCGCCTTCCGAGAAGGCGCTATTAGTTCTCCCGTCGCCACGTCGCAATAGCGCATTCTCATTGGGCGACATTGCTTAGGGTGTGTTTGATAGGAAAAAAAATCTTCAATGAGAAAAAACTTTTTTTTAGCAAATCTTCTCGAGAGAATTTTATAAAATTTTTTTTCTCATAGTTGTTTGATTGCACGAGAAAGAATCTTCTTTTATGATTCAATCCGTGTGCGCATCTAAATCATCGTCGATGTCGGGCGCTCGATGATGATGTTGGTGACGAAGCCGGAGACGAAGAGAAAATGAAAGAGTGTGTATCCGCGAAAGAGTAGCAGAGGCAAAGTTTGTTTGGGTGGAAGAAATGATCAGTTCGTGAGAGAGATGGAGAGATTTTCAATTTTCCACGCTAAAAGATGAAAAAATAAATGAGGAAAATAGGAGGATGTGGTTTTTTTTCTCGGTGCGATTACAAAGTTATCAAACAAGTGGAAAAAACGGTTACATAAAAAAAGTAGACAATTTTCTATGATTTTTTTCATTTTCTTTGCTATCAAACACACCCTTAGTGTGGGAAAAAAAAAAAAAAAACCCACCTCTACTTACCTCTTTTAAAGTAAAAAGTTTAGTACTTTGGTAAAAAATTCGCTCATTTCGTCTAAGCGCGCGGCTAAATATAAATGTTAATAATCCCTGGGTGTTAATCAAACACTTGCAGTTATAATTGAAATTAACTTGGCCATATTTGTGCTAGCTTCAAAAAAATTTAACTGTCAGAAGTTGGAGTACTGTATCTATTCAAAGATTTAACAAAGAGAAATAAATCTACTGCAATAGAAAGAAAGAAAAATCATTCAATTGATAGAACTGTCAATCATGATTAAATTAATTTGGGATTCTATCTTATTTTATGTACCGATTTATTCTAGGCGATCTACCTAACCGCGAAACATTTTTGATGCTATAATGACTGCAATGAAACAACTCCTATAATAATCAACACAAAATTCAAGACATAAGATCAGAAAATCTCAGTTAAGAATGATCCATCCGATTCGTCGTACAAGGTACACACATATATGCTACTGACTTTGATGAGAGTAGATAGGAGGGCCAGGGCAGATCACATTTACAACAACAGAAGAAATTCTTAAGTTGCTTTACAAGGGACAAGGCACAGACACAATTCAACTACAAAATGATGCCTCTAAGAGACTAAATATACATGTTTATAAACATTATATATTGTCCTTGTTCCTTCTTTACATCTTGAAAGTGGTCTACACTTTCAATGGTCAATTTTTTTCAAAAAAGGCTCCCTTTTATTGAATCCTAACCGCATTTCATCGAAGGGATTCGATTGGTTAAATTTCCCATGGCGAGCCCGGGCAGTAGTTCAACATAATTTCAGCATCTGTCGACGACGAACCAAAGAAGCAGTTCTGCGCTTGATGTTGTTTTGGTGAAGTTTGGTTGCTTGATGATATCCAATCCAAAAGACTTATTTCATATGGCGAAGAAGCAAGTAATGCATTGTTCCGCAGTTCATGAACACCGTCGACTGAGTCCTTTGATGTATCCTCGATATCAAGGATGTCATGATGTTCGAACTTGGTTTTCTCGATAGTCCTTGTGCTGGTGCTCGCTGCGTTTGTTCTCTCTTCTTGCGATACTTCTGTTGCAATAAGTCGAGGGGACCGTTTAAGGTTAAACATGAGAAATTGATCATAATTAGTACAAGGAGAAGAATATGATCATGGAGGTCAACCTTGTTTTTGCTCTTGCACTTTCTTTCTTAGATGAGTTCTCCAGTAGTTTTTGATCTCATTATCGGTCCTCCCAGGCAATCTTCGAGCGATTTTCGACCACCTAGAATCATGACTAGATTACTCATTTTTATGTCAATGAATTCATCTAGTCCAACCTGGTATTTGTTGAATGAACAAGAAATCTAACATGGATAACAATACTAAAACTATTAAACCACTTCTTGTTGCCTAAAAGAATTGATGAGTGTGCTCACTTGTTTCCCCATTGTTCTTGAAGTTGAAGGATTGTGCGCTCTTCTTCTGTCGTCATTCGACCGCGCTTAAGATCAGGTCGTAGGTAGTTCAACCATCTCAACCTACAACTCTTCCCACTCCTCAAAAGCCCTGCAAGCAGCATAGAATTTCATTACATATAGTCATATATATATATATTGGCAGGTTTTAGATATCCAAAGCAAAAAAAGAAGAAGAACCCGACATGGTATTTTCGGCGAAAAAGAAAAGACCAGTAAGAGAGAAAGCGAAAGTTAAGGCGGCATGCATTAATACTCTTAGAAAACAAAGTAAACAAGTTAACACTATAGGTAAACATTCCTCTCTTTTACATCATCTCCTAGTCTTAGTTATGTACCTGATACTCTGGCTATGGAGTCCCATCGTCGCTCCCCCATTAGCGTCACAAAGGTGGCTAAGCGTTTGTCTTCCTCGTCAAGCCAAGGGCCCTTACGGACGATGGAATCTTCTTGCATGCCCACTTGGTACGCCATGCTGATCGTCGACTGGAAAAGTGATGATGCCTCATCATCTGCACAACTTATTACCAAGGTAATACCTCTGCTTATATAATGGGGGGCAAGGGGAAGAGTGACTCAGAAGCCCTATGTGGCACCATACTTGGACAACACTAGTTTGTGGAAACTCCACCACTCTTCTCTGTCTTAATTACTTAATTGTTTTAGATGAACTAGTACAACTTTGCATCATCAAATGTGAAGTTAATTATCTATTAAAAAGCTGTCTTCTTCTCATAATATTAAAACTATATATAAGCAAAGCTGTCACTCTACATAGCTTTGTATTCAGATTGTTAAAGATGAATCCTACTGAGTTCATGATGTCTGAGCCATCGACGTTGTTGTCGAACAAAAAGTTGTGATTATAACATATAAAAGTTCATCCTAGACTTCCATGTACCTAACTATATATAAATGAAGTCTTCATGAAGTTGAGTTGAGTTGAGTTTCTTTGTGGCATATATATTTTCTATCTGTTTATGCTACTACAGTTCATGACATATCAAGTACTGATCAGAATGGCTTAGCTTAATAATCATGAACTGTACATGGATGGAAGTATATATCAAGGAATGCATGTACACCCAAATGCATAACTCACAGAACTCGCTTGCGTCGCCATGATCAGTTGTTGTCTTTGTCGAAAACATGCATCGACAATGCAAGCATGGAGAGCGCACCAGCAACAGCAACCACCATTCAATCTCAGTGTCCCTTTTTTGAATGCTTAAGCTCTCAGAATTATAACTTTTCCCCTTCTGCTCCTTATCCTTCCAAGTCATTTCTCCTCTTACCTCCATAATTGTCTCTATGTTTACTACATAAATTAGTCTAAAAAAGGAGCCCACTCTACTGAAAGCAATGTTATACTAATCCGGTTAAAGCAAATGAGTTATTTCTAGTTAGAGAGTAGTAAAAAAACTGGGCATTCGCGGCCTCAAAAATAACAACAACAACAACAAAGCCTCAGTCTCAAATTAGTTGGAGTCGCTCATGTGGATCTGACTTTTTCCTTCAGCTCAATCTAATGCAGTTGATGATGAAGTTCCAGAAAAGTGAAATCCTAAATTACACACGTTCAAAGAAAACAAAAAACAGAAATACTGATTCTCTATGCTGATCTATGTAGACACAAACACACATTCAAATTCATAATAAACCATACTTCCGTGAAAATGGTGTACATTATACTTATAAAAGACAAGAAACCAATGCACTATAGCTCATACATCATATTACACTTGCAGAATTTAGATAAATTGTATCTACAGACCAAAACAACCTTAAATTGCAAACAAGGACCATGACAAACTGAAAGGGAAAAACCAACAATTTCTAAACCTTCTTTTGATCTTTATCTATATACCCCGAGAACAACAGCATTATAAGGGTAGTAGAGGACTAATATAACACTTACTAAAACACTAGTTCTTCATGTTTTGAGCCTTGATTCTGCTGCTGTTCTCCAAAAAAGCGCGGCAACTTTCCGTGTTCAGCTAATGTGTTGAACTTCTTCCCTTTAAAAGGATCTAAACAATTGCATTGAATCTTCACAGGCATTTATAATTTGAAACATCATTCAGCAGCTTTTGGATACATAAGAATTACATCGAAGAACCTCATTCATTCTTGAAACCTTTGCCATCTGCGATGATGCGCAACTGAAGAGAATCAGTTTACCATGACCATGCCATCGCCACTTCCAGTCTTTGCCGCAACTGCAGCTTCCAGTCTCTTCCAAGTTAACTCCCTCTTCTCCACCAAGACTTTGGCCTGGGCTTCTTTCTCCTGATACTGTCGTTGACACTCTTCGAATAGCTCGTTATCCATCTCCAAGAACATTTTCTGAACATTAGCAGTCAACCCATGAATTGCTTGGCTCCAATGGCTCTGTATGTTCTTCTCCAGTGCTTCATAGATGATGGGGAAAATCACATTTCGGTTCTGGGCAATTAAGCTCACAATATGGTCATTGTTCCATAGGAATAGAGCTCGTTCTGCAACCTGCCACGCAAATCACCAACCATAAGCTAATTAATACATTAGGACAATCCGTCTGGATTACTATCAAGAAAGCAAAAACAATTATCATATACGCATCATTACGCAGGTGGTCATCCTAGTTGACAAATGATGTCAACTACAGCTGCTCTTGTACAAAAGTTTCCTACGAGTTGCTTCATATAATAAGACCCTCTGTCAAGTTTTAAACTTGTGACAACTCTAAAAACAAATAAAAAAAATGAAGATAATAGCGATTTCTGCATCAAAAGCCCGACAATCTAAAGAAGTTTCATCATCTTTCTAATAAATTACTTAAGACACGACAAAATCTTAGTGAGAAAAGATTTTCGTAACAAGTTTTCAGCTGGCAATATCTTAAGTTATAGACAAAAGCTAAGAATGAGGAGCAGAAAAAAAAAAAAAAAAACACACACACACACGCGCGCACAGAGTCCAGTACATCAGCAAAGCCTCAAACTGAAATAAGTGCAGAAACACAATATACTTCTTTTTTGCGGAATCATTCTGAATTTCAAAAAATTAGGTTGCCTCGGCAAAATAAGGCACCCAAATTACGTGAAAAAGTTCCATTCCAAGACATCATGTGAGCAAAAGCTACAAAATCCCGACCCAAATTACATTCATTGTCTGGTCAAACTTCAAATTAAAACAGCCTAATAAGCAAATATATCCTAACGTTTCATGATTTTTGCAAAAACATCCCAACGTTTGAATTTTGACAAAAATATCTTAATATTTGGATTTAGTGCAAATTGTGGGGTTAATTTCTCTAATTGTCACCTAACTTTATGAATTATAACAGTTTGATCACAAAAGTTATCTTTGTAACACAAAAATCACAAACCTTTTAAAAGCTTTTCACCCAAGCTTTTTTATGATTATTTTCTAGCAAAATTGCCAACGTGGCAATGATGTGGCGCCACGTTGGTAATTAAGGGTCAAAAATACCCCTCAATTTAAATCAGGCAACTAATTTTTTATTTCACAATTCTTACAAATCTCAAAACATTATTCACCCCAAAAGAAAATTAAAGAACTCAAAAAAATGACGACATTTTAGCTTTGAGTCTGAACTATCTCTACATCATCCTAAACATTATTTTTCTTTTCTACGAAGGTGATCTATCTCTGCGATTTTTTGGTGCAACAACATAAACTTTTTAAAAAGTACGTATGAAAATTTATAATTAACAAATATAGATAAACCCTTTTCACTTGGAACAACAAATTCTATAAATTAATTTGCAGCAACACATCACCTACAACGTCTCAAAAAAAAAAAAAATTGCAATCCAATGCAAACAAATATTAATTATAAACAAAATGATTAATTAATTTCAAAACATCAAATGTAAAATATGTTGGTTTTTTGGTGTGGCCCAAACACCAATAGGTCCAGCCCATTAAGGGCTTATAATTCTAATTGGATTGGAATTGGAAACGGAAAGTGAAGAACAACGAAATAGGAGTTGGAATTTTAGGGATTTCGGTTCTACTAGGATATCGAATTGAAAAAAAAAAGGAGAGAGAAATTGGGGAGACCGAATATAGGTATTTTTGGGAGGGAAAAATACAAGCATTGAAAAGTTGACTTCGAGAGTTCGACTTGGTAACCGATTGGTGTGCGCACTCGAGTTGAAGTGTGCAATCTCTCTAGTTTTCTTCTCTCTACATTGAAGGCATATCAAGATTTTGAATCTGAAGACCCGCGGAGAGGCTTTGGTGATTTCTTGGTATTCAAGAAAAGAGGTGCAAGGGTTTGATACAATTGGTGTAGTTTCATACTTAGTGTGATCATCTAAGTTCTTGGAAGAGGTATTTTTGTATCACTCCATTGTTAGTGAATCTCAAGCGATTGAGATATCTTGTACTCTTTATTCACATAGTGGATTGTTCGAAGTTTGGCCCGTGATTTTTACCTCTGATTTGAAGGGTTTTCCACATTAAATCTTGCGTGTTTTGTGTGTGTTTATTTTCGTGCATTGATCGTGGTTTGGTGGGAATTTTCATTCATCTGTTTCATTGATCAAAGGGGTTGAGTAATCCCAACAAGTGGTATCAGAGCGCCGCGGTTAGATCTTGACCGGTGAATAATTGTGGGAATCGAGATGGGTGAAGAAAAATCATGTATGGTCATGTTGACTTCTTCGAATTATTCAATTTGGCAACCTATGATGGAAGATCATCTTTATTGCAAAGATTTGTTTGATCCAATTGAACTTGGACAAACCAAACCAGAAAGAACATCCGATGCTGATTGGAAGAAAATGCACAGGAAAGCTGCTGAGACTATTAGAAAATGGGTCGACCACAGTATCTATCACCACATCAGTAAAGAAGTTGATGCGCAAGTGTTGTGGAGAAAATTGCAAAGTATGTGTAAGAGAAAAGGTGCACAAAATAAGGCTTCTCTGGTTAGAAGGCTTGTAAACATGAAGTACAAAGATGGACGGTCAATGATAGAGCACTTGAATGATGTCAAAGACTTGATTAATCAGTTAAGCGCCATGAAGATAGTGTTTGAGGATGAGTTACATGCACTATTAATTTTGAGCTCTTTGCCAGAAAGCTAGGAAACATTGGTGGTGTCTCTCAGTAATTCCGCCCCGGGTGGTATTTTATCCTTATCCATGATGAGGAGACAAGAAGAAAGGATAAAGAGATTGATACTTCACAGGCTCTTGTTACTACAGAAGAACACAGAGGCAGAAGTATATCTAGAGGTCCGAGAGGGCGGAGAAAATTTAGAGATGAGTCTCAAGCAAAGGGAAAATTTGCTTGTTTTCATTGTGGCAAGGAAGGACATATTAAAAGAAATTGTAAAGTGTGGAAAAGAGAACAGAATGATGAGAAAAATAGGAACAAAGCGGATGATCGGAACACTATAGCTACTATATCAGATGCAAGTGAAGAACTGGTTGTGCTTTCTTTTGTTGAGGATCAAGGTCATGTCACTAATGCAGATAGTGAATGGGTTGTAGATTCAGGAGCATCATTCCATGCTACACCGAGGAAGGATGTCTTCTCTGTTTATCGAGCAGGGAATTTTAGAAAGGCAAAGATGGGGAACGACAGTTTTACAGATATAGTTGGCATAGGAGATGTTTGTGTGCAGACAAATGTTGGTTGCACGGTGATTCCGAAAGATGTGAGACATGTTCCGGATTTGCGTCTGAGTTTGATTTCTACTCATGCTTTGGACCTAAATGGTTATTATAACGTCTTTGGGGGCAATGAGTGGAAACTCACAAAAGGCTCAATTGTTGTTGCTAGAGAAAAATTGAGCTACACACTTTACAAGACTCAATTGAAGACCGTCAAATGTGACCTGAATGCAGTTGAAGATGATTCTTCATCAGATTTGTGGCATAGGTGGTTGGGTCACATGAATGAGAAAGGGTTGCATATGTTGGCAAAGAAGTCTCTCATCCCTTTTGCCAAAGGTAAAATTCTAAACCCTTGTGATGATTGCTTATTTGGTAAGCAACATAGAGTTTCTTTTTCTTCATCCTCTGAGAGAAAAAAAAATCTACTTGAGTTAGTTTACTCTGATGTTTGTGGTTTCATTAATGTGGAAACTATAGGAGGTAGCAGATATTTTGTTACTTTTATTGATGATGCCGATAGAACCCCAAACTTTAATGGACCGAACTAACAAAGAAAAGATAAAGAACAGGAGAAATCTGAGAGAAGAAGTAGGTATATTCTTGAACTGAACCACAAAACAAGCAATCCCACAACATTCAAGAGGTTGGACTCTCCAAGAACTCAAATGAGTTTCTAAGCCAAGACAAATGTATTGAATGCCTTACAATATTTCTCTACCCCTATTTATATAGTATTCCCCACTCACTAGCTTTACAAGACTCTATGTGGGACCTTATCATTACTCCCCCCTTTAAAATCTACCTTGTCCTCAAGGTGGTAGCTAAAGAAGTGATCACTGAAAAAAGATGGATATGCCCGAACGTGAACCCTCGTGGTGGAAGGTATGTGAATGAGTGCGATGAAATGACCATGCCAGGATCCATATGAACCTTGCGGCTAAATAACAACCTACACCATTCATCAACCTGATGCTCAACCAATCCATTCTGATAGTTACATCAGCCCAAAAGTGAAGAAGCACGACCAAACTGAATGCAGCTGTCTTAACTATGCAAGCCAAACCCCACTCCCCTTGGACCATATCATCATCAAGAATGAATAGCAGACTAACCCACTCCAATGTCAAAGAGGAATCCACAAGCTGCCCGAACAAAGTATGACCCATGTAATGAAAGTCAAATAGAGCGTGATGAAGATCCCCAACACTAGTAATAGGAAAAATGAGGGGAAAAGACTTCATAGAATGACTAATCGCACTACTCAAGTTAGCAGACATTTCTTCAAACACATTGAAGGCAACATGAAAAACTCCTCCAGATGTAGACCACAACAAGATTGTCATAAAAAATGAAGTAGTGATTGGATGTAAGTGATCAATAAATGTCCAAAAATGATGAGGAAGAACTATTGTAGGATCAAAGATAACATACTCAATCACTTTCTCCATAGTGTACATGGTAAACACAATGAGCATTGTTGTGAATACCAAATGCTCTGCAGGATTTACCGAAGGCGTCTTCATGATCGCCCCTACGCCTTGAGTTTGATCAGTATATTCCAAGGAGACACCCAAAATTGTGCTAGGAAATACCATAAAGCCACAGTAAATGAAGAGGAAGCAAGTTGCAGAGGATGGAGTACCCACAAAGTATCAAAGACATCTCCCAAGCAAAAGTTAAAAATGAGAAAAAGCCCATCACTAAAGTGCATGGTTGCACAATAAGGAAACAGTGAAGAAGTGCAGAGCTACCACAAATGGAAGACAGAACAACGACCATTTGATTCTCCTTGAATGTTGAGTTAGTCGATCGATCTAGCAACTTCAAATGAAAATTGTAAAATGGAGTGTGCATCCCACTAGAAAAATCAAAGGCCACAACATGATATTGTGGTGTAAATATCGTCTTACAGTCAATGATCCCACCACCCATGCTCTTATGTGTTGTCAACGATCCCACCATGAAAGCACCTTGAGAATGCCATTCTCTAAACAAAATCATCTCCAAACGAGCCCTTGTTTCAAAAAACTTGCACGTACCAAAGAGAACAAAAATGCAGATCGCTAGTGAAAGAAAAGGCAGCAAATAAAGAGGGCAAGGCGGTGGCCATGGCGGTGGATCGATTTCAAAGAACCAGTCATCCATACTTACAAATCTTGGATATGTAGACGCGTCATCGAGAATGGAAACCGTGAGGATCTTGCTGAGATTTGGTGACTCGTAGCTAGATCTAGACAAAAATTTGGTTGACGAGTGCAATTCGATCTCAATCCGCAGCACCAACCTTTGGATCTCTGAATTTGCCTTGGATTTGAGGTTGGGTGACTGTTTTTTCACCAGATCTGAAGCGTCGACAGTTGGAAACACCTCAATCGCCATTAGATCTGAATCTCCAACTACCCGAATCAACTCAAACGTCATCGGATCTGGCGGATCTGGTGCTTTCGTCCCGCAAGACTCTTCGATTTGATGCTCCCTTGTGTGAATCGATCCCGCGATGACGAAGAAGTTCGTCAAGCTTCTGATGCAACCCTCTAAACATAAACCTCATCTCATATCTAAGCTCCCCAATCGACACTTCAATGGTTGAAATCTTCTTCAACTCCTCTTTAATTTGATCTAATCGAGCTTCCATTCGATCTAATCGAGCTTCCATGTTTGAAAGTGTGCTCTGATACCGATGATAGAACCCCAAACTTTAATGGACCGAACTAACAAAGAAAAGATAAAGAACATGAGAAATGTGAGAGAAGAAGTAGATATATTGTTGAACTGAACCACACAACATTCAAGAGGTTGGACTCTCCAAGAACTCAAATGAGTTTCTAAGCCAAGACAAATGTATTGAATGCCTTACAATATTTCTCTACCCCTATTTATATAGTATTCCCCACTAACTAGCTCTACAAGACTCTATGTGGGACCTTATCAGATGCTTCACGAAAGGTTTGGGTGTTTGTTTTGATAACAAAATGTCAGGTTCTTGAGTACTTCAAGCAGGTTCCATACTATGGTGGAAATAGAAAAAGGAGTATGTTTGAAGTGTCTTCGTAGTGATAACTGGGAGGAGTATATTTCAAAGGAGTTCGAGAATTATTGCTCAGAACATAGAATCAGATATGAGAAGACAGTTCCGGGTACCCTCTTAGCATAATGGTGTTGCTGAGAGAACAAACAGAATCATCCTAGATAAAGTCAAATGCATGTTGAAAATGGCTCAATTGTACAAGTCATTTTGGGGTGAAGCTCTCGGTACTGCTTGCTACCTGATGAATCGCTCTCTTTCGGCATCGTTAGAGTTTGATACTCCAGAGAGAGTGTGGTCTGGGAAAGATGTTACTTACTCTCATTTGAAGGTGTTTGGATGCAAGGCATTTCTGCATGTGCCTAAGGAGCAGAGACGAAAGCTTGATGATAGGACTGTTCCGTGTATCTTGTTTTGATTTGGAGATGCAGAGTTTGGATATAGATTATGGGATCCAGAAAAGAAAAAGGTTGTCAAATCCAGAGATGTGGTCTTTCATGAAAATAAGACCATAACAGATTTCAAGACATCAGAGAAAATCCCAGTTGATGATGATGATGTTGATTCTCTTCCTGGACTAGTTTCTCCTTCGATTAGTGATGCCACACATGAAGGAGATTTAGCTGAAGAACATGGGGTCGATGATGAGCATGCACGTGATGATGTTGATGACGTGCACGCACCTACTGTTGATGATGTGCAAGAATCATATGATGATTCTGAGCGGGGGGAGCAGAGTCCTCCACTTGTGGCTACAACAGAACCTCCATTGAGAAGGTCGGAAAGAGGGAAAGTCCCTTCTACGAAGTACCCCGGTTCTACGTATGTTACGATTACTGAAGAGGGGCAGCCGGAGAGCTTCCAGAAAGTACAGATTCTCGCTGACAAGAATCTAGCTGATATGTTCACCAAGGTGGTGACTCGCGACAAGCGCAAGTCTTGCACCAAGTTGGTGGGACTGAGTTGCAGTTGAGCATTATAGATGTTTGGAGATCTCCCCATGGGCTGGAGGGGGAGATTGTTGGTTTTTTGGTGTGGCCCAAACACCAATAGGTCCAGCCCATTAAGGGCTTATAATTCTAATTGGATTAGAATTGGAAACGGAAAGTGAAGACCAACAAAATAGGAGTTGGAATTTTAGGGATTTCGGTTCTACTAGGATACCGAATTGAAAAAAAAAAAAGGAGAGAAATGGGGAGACCAAATATAAGTATTTTTGGGAGAGAAAAATACAAGCATTGAAAAGTCGACTTCGAGAGTTCGACTTGGTGACCGATTGGTGTGCGCACTCGAGTTGAAGTGTGCAATCTCTCTAGTTTTCTTTTCTCTACATTGAAGGCATATCAAGATCTTGAATCTGAAGACCCGCGAAGAGGCTTTGGTGATTTCTTGGTATTCAAGAAAAGAGGTGCAAGAATTTGATACAATTGGGGTAGTTTTTCTTCATACTTAGTGTGATCATCTAAGTTCTTGGAAGAGGTATTTTTGTATTACTCCATTGTTAGTGAATCTCAAGCGATTGAGATATCTTGTACTCTTTATTCACGTAGTGGATTGTTGGGAGTTTGGCCCGTGGTTTTTACCTCTGATTTAGAGGGTTTTCCACGTTAAATCTTGCGTGTTTTGTGGTGTGTTTATTTTCGTGCATTGATCGTGATTTGGTGGGAATTTTTATTCATCTGTTTCATTGATCAAAGGGGTTGAGTAATCCCAACAAAATATTCACACTATAGAAATGAAATTATTTTTTAGGAGGTTTAATTTCTAGAGATTGGAAATATATAAATTTTAAGATTTAATTTTTAGGTGTAAATTTCTGGATTTTTTTTTCTTGGGTTAAGGATTTCCCGATTTTTTTTTAACAAAATTAAACAAATTGACTAATTTGGAGTGAGGGGTATTTTTGACCCTTAATTGCCAACGTGGCGCCACGTCATTGCCACGTTGGCAAACTTGCCAAAAAAAGAAAAAAAAAAAAAAGCTTGGGTGACCACCGTTGTATAATTTTAAAAAGGTTTGTGATTTTTGTGTTACAAAAGTAACTTTTGTGACTAAAATGTTATAATTTATAAAGTTGGGTGACTGTAAGAGAAATTAACTTGAATACTAATTTTCCTAATTTGCCCTTAAAAATGTTGTGGCATTATAAAACAACAAAACAAACAATTACATAACACTGTTTTTTGAAAGGAAGCGGTTATTCGCACCCCATTTTTGAATTTTTTTTCTCCAGCCTCCTAGTGAAATGACTCAACTAGCCCTCCATATAAAAGAGTTTTTTCTCACCCATACCCCACTCACCCCATTCACGCATACCCCAGTCACCCATCTCTCAAATCGCGTTCTCACCACCAACCCAAATCCAATAAAATCTGGGCAAAACCACATCGATTCGACGTCGTCGGTGCACTCCTCATCTCTTTTAGTGTCGATTTCAAGGTTTTTTGGAGTTTTTTTATTAGTATTTTGAGTCGGTATTTTTTGTGGTTTTGTTGTTGGGTTTAGGGCTTTGATTTGAGGGGTTAAATCTTGCATTTTGAGTACAAAGTCTCGATGGAATTGAAAATATCAAGCGATTCCGAGCAAAACCCACTATTTTTTTGGACATTATCATGTATTTTTAGGAGTTTTGAAATTTTTTTGTTCGTTCTTATTACCCAATCGTGTCGGCCACACAGGGACGACAACTCTAAAGAGGTCTCGGCTAGATCCTGAGTTCTCTTTTCATTCTCGGTTAGAGTCGACTAAGAACTCTAAAGAGGTCTCGATCGGAGTCGGTTGTTACCTCTTTAGAGGTCTCGGTCGGAATCGGCCAATACCTCTTTAGAAGTCTCGGTCGGAGTCGGTCGATACCTCTTTAGAGGTCTTGGCCCTATGCATCCGAACCCCGCAGGCGACACTTCTTCACTTATAAGACATGACACGACCATATCCGACCTTGTTCAACGAAAAAAACACTCATACGATACTTGGTGACTTAGTACAAGTGCTCTACAATGACTAAAACCGAGAAATGGAGATGATTGAGGAGTGTTGGGATGAGGGTAAGAGATGGGATAACATTCGTTGAGGGTGACATGTAGTTTCAGAATAATTTACAAAAAAGTGGGGTAAACGCGGTAAAGTGAATGGGGTACAAGAAGCAAAAAGTGGTGTGCGAATAGCCAATTCCTTTTTGAAATTCAGTTATAAACTAAGAAAATATACTTTTCAGTTTTCAGTTAGAAACTTAACACGCACAGGAAAAGCCATAGCTGCCATACAACAACAACAACAACAACAACATAGCCTCAGTCCCAAATTAACTGGGGCCGGCTACATGGATCAAACTTTTCCATTGTGCTCGATTAAGTGCCTAGCTGCCATACTAACAACAAAATCAAATTCACAGTTACAGTTACAGTGATTTGATCGTGGGGAACATTCACCACTCTACATGCTAAATAGGTCTGAATTGAGATGTGATGTGATTGACAGGAGAAGAACATATAGCAATTGGAGCCTGGTGGTTCAGGGGTTCACAACCAATGGTCAGTAAATGTGATTGGACACAGACAATAATTCAAAAAGTACCAACAGCAACACCAGGTGAAAGAACTCAAGGCAACAGATTTAGACCTTAAGAGGGAGTTAACTTAAAAGAATCAGGAAGCTTTGATTCCAGCAAAAGCTAAAGCCAATGATGGTAAGCTCATTGTTAACTACTACATTTGAGGACCCAAAGAACAAAGATAGTGATCATATCAGGCATGGAAAGAAAGCTTCAAAACAATTCTAATGCACAACAAAAGTCTGGATAAGGTTCCAAAATACAGGTAAGATTCAAAGCAACTGTTTAAAGCATTTGAAAAGCACAGTTGATATTAAAGCTAAACATAACAAGCAGCCACCTCTTTCTTGGACAAACAATTCGAAAAAGGGATTTTTTTTTTCATGGTTTTTTTCTTATAAGATGTTGGGGATTTTGTGGTAACTGGTAAGAAGAGGAAGAATGTCTTTTCTTTGTACTAGTTGAGGACTAATGGTTCTCTACTCCTCTTTAATTGTTTTCTATAATACAACTCAAAAAGAAAACATCCTACATCTTTGGGACCAAAAGGCAAAAATTAAGAATTGAGTTTTACTAGCAATATCCACTCATCAAGCTTCTTTTAATAGGGATTAGAAAAGATAAAATGTTTAGAAAATTGTTTTTACCATTGAATAGTCGTGACAACTTGGCATGAAATTTCATTGGTCGAAGTTTGAATCTTTGAGTTTGTTTTGTGTGTAGACACGATTGATCTTCTGTTTCAGTTTTGTTTTGTGAGTAGATACGATTGATCTTCTATAATTCTATTTCAGCAAATGTATTTTAATGCATGAGGTTTAATGGAGTTCGGATAATTACGTTACCATTTTTACAAACAAAAAACCAAGAGGATTTGCTAATTCATTTGCTAATAAAAGTATGTAGATCCATGAAAAATTTAGTCACCAACTCTATTTACTCGCTATACCAAGATGAACAATTTCTTAATGCTTTTGGATCGTAAATAAGTTCCTCTAACATTTTCTACTAATATTGTTTTTGACCATATATAGAAGCGGACAGAGACATGAAGAGCATGGAGAATGCAAAGATACAACAAGAAAAATGACCAAGCCTCAACCCCAAATTAGCTGACCTTGGCTAAATGGATCAAACATTTCCACTCAACACTCAGTCTATTTAAGGAGAATGCAAATAAGAGGGAGGATAAAAATAAATGGTACTTTTGAAAAAATAATATTTCAATGTTTCATTGAAGCCACGAATAAATGGACATCAAACTCAAAAGCAATAGCTAAAAATTATGCATACAATCTTACTTTTACTAGTGATGCCAACTACCAAGAAGCCTTATGAGTTATTCACTCTAGAGATGCCTTCTTGATGTTTTATTGTAATCCTACTGTTCCAAAAACTTCTAATTAAACTTAATATTCACCACATGATCCAACCTAATAATATAAAGGAAGATATATAGACCAGTTCAATTCCCATAAATTAATATTCTAGAGCTGCAATCGACATAAACTTGAAGTGGCAATTTATGTAAAACCCAGCAAAACTGCCACAATACACAAAAAGCATACCAACTTATTAAGTAACATGCAGGTATATGTTTCATCATCGAACCTAGTTAACTGCCCACTAAAACCAAACTCATAAGCTGCAGTGAGTTAAATCAATATTCATCTGCTGATCATAAATATTAACACGAATGTAAGAACTGAAGGTCTGAAATCCTTTTTTCAGCAAGAAACAAAATGGTCTCTAAACACTAAGTAAATCATTAAGTTCATAAATCACAACAAAGGTAGAAAGCCAAAGTCGAGAGCTTCTACATCAAAAAACTCAAGAAAAGATCGAGAATTATTAGACAAGGCCATAAGTTCAAGTATTCAAATAAAAACTAGTCATGCTTTCTGCCCCTTTATCCAAAGTAAAGAGATATTTATGTTGACCAAGATTCGCGAACAGCTTGAACCTCTTAAAGCCATTGCGCTCACTAAAACCGCCTAAGATTAATAGTTATCCATGAAAAAAGAATGCAAAAGGCTTGGTTTCAATAAGAAAAAGGGAAAAAAAAAATACTTCAACAAAACACGGAATATGGTGACTTGGTAACCATAACCACACAGAACGTAGAATACATGGATTGATTGGCAGCTCACCTGGAAATGAGAGCTATTGAGGCAGCGGGCAATCTGTCTAAAAAGCGGTACCATACAGCGTTGGAACTCAGCAGACTGTGTTCCCTCCAAAACCTCCTCTAATTCTGCAAGAAAGAGTACCTCCTTGGGACAATTAGTTACAGGCCAGTACTTCAACAATCCCCTTATCACAATGTCTGCTAGTTTGTAATCCTTTTCGACAAACTGGGTAATGCAATACGACAACTGCTGATGATAAGAAGCAATCGATTTAGGCTTATGAAGCGGAATAAGAGCCCGAACGAGAAACAACTTATGCTCCTCCTTCATTGGCAAAGCAAACCCATTAATTATACTCCCTAGAATCTCCAACAACTCAGCAATCCCACTATACCTCTCAGTCTCAAATATAAACCTATAGAAGATGTTACTAATCGCGCGTCTCATAAACGGGCGATGCACCATGAACTTCCCGTAAATTCGATGCAGTATCGTTTTCAAATACTCCCTCTCGCGAGGGTCCTCGGAATCAAACAAATCAAGCAACTTTAACACAAAGGAATGATCAATAAAACGCTTGGCAACCTTAGTGTCGGTATCCGAACTCACCACATACCTCAGAAGCAAATCGTACACAATTTGCAAGTGAGGCCAAGAGGGCTCCAGATACATATCATCCTCTTCAGGCTCGGCATTGTCAATGGCGGTGTTCTCGTGCGACGCCGGCGGCAAGCACCGAAAGATATTGATCGAAATCATCCGAACCAGCTCCTCCTGAACTGGCTCAGTGATCTTACTCGACCCTGACTGCATAAAATCCAGCAATTCAAGCAAAGTCAGCCGCTTTATCTCCTTCTCCCTCGCCGACTTCCCCGCGTCGGCGAAATCGAACACTACACAACAAATCTTCAGCTTTCGCATAAACAAGCTCTGCCGATCCGATACCGGTACGTCCCTGAACATGGGCAGGGGCTCAATGATGTCCGAAGACAGCGAATCGCGGTCGCCGCGATCGAGGACAGCGCCATTGCTGTTCGCAGTGGCAGTGGCGGATGGTCGCGAGGCGTGATTGACAGTGACAGTGGAAGGCTGAACGCGGGAGGAGGGGTCGTGCCCATTCGAATTGGGGTCGGAGAGGTCGGATTTGGGGAGCTTTCGGTGGCCGCGCTTGATGATTCTATTCAACATGACTCCTCCTCCTCCTCCTCCTCCTCCTCCAGAACGTGCCCTAGAAACCCTAAACCCTAATTTGGGGAAATTAGGGGAAGCCCTAGTGAGGGATCAAAAGAGGAGACTTTGAAGTGGAGAGTATGTATGAAGAGAGAGAGAGAGAGTGAAAGAATACATAGTTTTATGAGTTGGGGTTTTGGAAGAATTGATTGAGAGAAACATGGATTTGGAGAAGAAGTGATGAAAAAACAGAGAGAGAGAGAGAGTGGAATTGAAGGAGAAGAAGAGGAAGGGTGTGGAAAGGGGAAAGGGAAAGAGGAAGTTGGGAGTGGAGTGAGGAATGCACGTGTGAAATGGGGCACGTTCGCACGTGGAAGGAACGTTTTGGGTCAAAAACTGGTTTTTTTTTTTTTTTTTTTTTTCGAGAAATAATTTTATACATTGAAATTCAACCATGGGATCTTGTTTATTTTGATAAAAATCAATCCTTAAAAATCTCGATTTTGAGAGCTAACTGCGAGCTCAACTAAAATGTTTATTTTTTTTTGTGTCAATATGACCTGAAAAGCAAAAAAAGAAAAAGAAAAAAAAATATTTTACTTGTAAAACTAACTCGATACTAAAATTACGATTTTAAAAACGTTTAAACCATGAAAAACTTAATCGAACGCAATATACCTTTAAAATTTCGATTTTGAGAACCTACTACGAACACGGCTAAAAGTACATCAATATTACGCTAGATCGAGTGTAACAAAAGAGTTTGATCCAACACGCGATCTCAGCAAGACATTATGACTACCCAAGTTGTACGAATATCAAATCGATATAACCTAATCAATAGTGTATATAACATCCTTTTGTCACACGATATCCTTTTGATCAAACATAAGGCATGGAATTGTCATCCAACATGTTCAATCGTACTAGTCTCGATCTCTAAGTAGACTGAAAACATCCAAGTGACATTGATCAATATCAATTCACTTAGACTAGGCCTTTTAACAGTCTAACACATCGAGAACACATTTTGGTATACAAGTCATAAGCAGTCTCTAGCAAGACATTATGACTACCCAAGTTGTACGAATATCAAATCGATATAACCTAATCAATAGTGTATATAACATCCTTTTGTCACACGATATCCTTTTGATCAAACATAAGGCATGGAATTGTCATCCAACATGTTCAATCGTACTAGTCTCGATCTCTAGGTAGATCTGAAAACATCCAAGTGACATTGATCAATATCAATTCACTTAGACTAGGCCTTTTAACATCAATACTACGTTAAATTGAGTACAATGAAAAAATTTGATCCACATAATTGACATCAACTAATTTGAAATTGAAGCTTTGTCATTCTTGTTATTGTTGGAAAACACATCAATAAGTGCACTAACTAGTAAGTCGATCATGGCCAATTGTGGCTTTGTTGATTTTTTAAAAATGACAAACACTTTCGATAATTTTGAACGTTTATAAATGAAACTTTACATAAACAATACCTAAGCCAAGGAAGGCCAAAGAAGATTATCTGGCCAGGCCACGCCCAATACTATAAGTCATCGCTAATATTTTATTGAAAAAAAAAAAAAAAAAAAAAAAAAAAAAAAAAAAAAAAAAAAAAAACTCGGTAGATTTCAAAGAAGAAGAAAAAACTAGTACAGTAAATATTTGTCAGTACCTGGTATACAACCCATGAAATTGCATCTGGGAACCTGATATAAACCATAGATGAAAAATTGATGCTAGAAACCTGACAAACTATACATGAGAACCGGGCATGAAAAGTTTCTACATCAGATACTACCAAGTTTCTACATGAAACCACCCTTGCAAACCATGGCAAACAGAGAAAACAAATGGATGAACCACCTTACATCTTCAACGACTCGCCGTTTGTCCCCTCCTATGATTCTCGACAGTCCTGCGGCGAGATCCCTCGTGTTGCGCAACTGGAAATTGATGCAGCAGAACTACCGAAAACACAACCCTGGGAATCCAGATGCTCACAAAGAAACACATCAAATTCAAACTCTAGAAAATTAAGCAGCCATTATGATAAAAGTTCGAGACCGATTCAAAAGTGTCGGCCGCGAAAAAAGAGTGTCACTGCTATTAGCCAGTAGCCTCTGAAGAGTGGCATGCAAACAGGCTCTAAGAGGTGATAGCAGCTGTGCAGGAGATGAAAATCTCTCAAGTGACAAAAGAAGCAACTTGTCCATCTGAACAGAAGGCAAAAATAGCATAAACTAACCAAGCAACCATAACAAATATATACAGACTGCTATAACAAAAATATTTTAAGTTCTTGTTCTTCCCCAACTAACACGTCTGTGATCACCACCCTTTCTTGCCCCAAGATGCACTAGATGGCGCTTTCTCCCATGACTCTTTTGCCTGGCCTGCATCTGCATTTGCCTCTTTGGCATCAGTGGTTTTATTCCACCCGGATGAAGATGCTGCCGGAGCATTGGGTTTACTCCAGCCATCATTGTTACCAGCATTTGAGGCGCTGTTCCAACCACCTCCAGCCGCACCAGCTGAATCGGTTCCTTTCGTCAAACCTGACCAGCCACTGGCAGCGGTAGTCTGCGGCTGTTTCCAATTGGTACCGCGATCTGCAGAACCAGGCTCGTTACTGGTATCCTTTCCCTTATTTGAACCAGAACCCCAACCCTCATTCTTGCTGTCATTGGGTTTACTCCAGCCATCAGTGCTTCCAGCATTTGAGGCACTGTTCCAACCACCTCCAGCCCGCACCAGCTGAATCGGTTCCTTTCATCAAAGCTGACCAGCCACTGGCAGCAGAAGTCTGCGGCTGTTTCCAATTGGTACCGCGATCTGCAGAACCGGGCTCGTTACTGGTATCCTTTCCCTTATTTGAACCAGAACCCCAACCCTCATTCTTGCTGTCATTGGGTTTACTCCAGCCATCATTGCTTCCAGCATTAGAGGCGCTATTCCAACCGGCACCGGCACCGGTCGCACCAGCTGAATTGGTTCCTTTCGTCGAAGCTGACCAGCCACTGGCAGCAGAAGTCTGCGGTTGTTTCCAATTGGTACCGCTATCTGCAGAGCCGGGTTCGTTACTGGTATCCTTTCCCTTATATGAACCAGAACCCCAACCCTCATTCTTGCTGTCATTGGGTTTACGCCAGCCATCACTGTTTCCAGCATTCGAGCCCTTGTTCCAACCACCTCCAGCGTCACTAGCTGAATCAGTTCCTTTCGTCAAACTCGACCAGCCACTGGCAGCAGAAGTCTGCGGTTGTTTCCAATTGGTACCGCTATCTGCAGAGCCGGGTTCGTTACTGGTATCCTTTCCCTTATATGAACCAGAACCCCAACCCTCATTCTTGCTGTCATTGGGTTTACTCCAGCCATCACTGTTTCCAGCATTCGAGCCCTTGTTCCAACCACCTCCAGCGTCACTAGCTGAATCAGTTCCTTTCGTCAAACTCGACCAGCCACTGGCACCAGAAGTCTGCGGCTGTTTCCAATTGCTACCATGATCTGCAGAACTGGGCTCGTTACTGGTATCGTTACCTTTATTCCACCCAGAACCCCAACCCTCACTCTTGCTGCTTTGCTTCTGCTGACCCCAAGTAGAACCTTCTTGACCCCAGGTTCCAGCACTGCTGTTGCTCCCTTGCTGCCACTGACCCTTGCCGAAAGCTCCATCCCCAGCGTCATCAGTTTTCTCACTGTAATCTTGTCCCCTGTTCCGACCACCAAACCTTCCACCGCCCCTGTTGCCGCCCCGGCCCCAACCCCTACCAGAGCCTCCATCACCCCAACTTCTGGTACTGTCGTCGTTGCTCCCTTGCTGCCACTGACCCTTAGAAGAATCATTATTGTCACCGAAATCTTGTCCCCTGCCCCGACCACCAAAACGTCCGCCACCCCTATTGCTATCCCTCTGCCACCCACCCTTGCCAGAGTCTCCATCACCCCAACTTCCAAAACTGTTGCTGCCCCCCTGCTGCCACTGACCATTGGAAGAATCATTATTCTCGCTTGAATCTTGTCCCCAGCCCCGACCGCCAGAACGCCCACCACCCCTGTTGCCACCCTTCTGCCACCCACCCTTAGCAGAGTCTCCATCACCCCAACTTCCAAAACTGTTGCTGCCTCCCTGCTGCCACTGACCATCGGAAGAATCATTATTCTCGCTTGAATCTTGTCCCCTTCCTCGACCACGGCCACCAAAACGTCCACCACCACCCCTCTGCCACCCACCCTTGCCAAAGTCTTCATCGCCCCAACTTCCAAAACTGTTGCTGCCCCCCTGCTGACCATTGGAAGAATCATTATTCTCACTGTCATCTTGTCCCCTGCCCCGACCCCGCCCGCCAAAACGCCCACCACCCCTGTTGCTACCCCTCTGCCACTGACCCTTACCAGAGTCTCCATCGCCCCAACTTCCAGTAGCGTTGTCACTTCCCTGCTGCCACTGACCCTTGCCAGAATCATTACTATCCTGCCATCGGCCCTTGCCAAAACCTCCATCACCTGTATCATCAGTTTTATCACCGTAATCTCCTCCCCCATTCCGACCACCAAAACGTCCACCGCCCCTTCTCCCCCGACCTCTAAAGCCACCTCTGTCAGAAAAGGATGACCTTCCCCTGCCAAAATTCCCATCCTCGTATGATGAACGTACTTGATCATCTCCATTATTATCGGAGGATCCTCTGTTCCAACCAGATGAACCGCCACCGCCTCGCCAGTTCCCACCTTTATTACCACCATTATCATCATTATTCCCAAACGCTTTCTTGTTCCAGGTTTCTGATTGACTTTCACTTCCACCTTCATTTCCTTTGCTTCCCCAACCAGAAGATTGGCCTCCACCAAAACTAGATCCACTACCCCAGCCAGCTGCGTCACCTTTGTCACTTTGCCCACTCCCCCAACCAGTATTAGAA
The DNA here is from genome assembly GCA_039657325.1 of Stephania cephalantha. Taxonomy (NCBI): domain Eukaryota; kingdom Viridiplantae; phylum Streptophyta; class Magnoliopsida; order Ranunculales; family Menispermaceae; genus Stephania; species Stephania cephalantha. The sequence goes on from CM077572.1 coordinate 53,327,948, forward strand.
GTGTTACCTTTGTTCCAGCTGCCTTCTTGATCCTTGATACCCTCTGTCCCTTCCTTAATAGCAGGTTTTTGGCCCCAAGAGGAAGATTGAGTGCCACCAGAATCTTTCGTAGAACTCCAATTGCTTTTGCTGCCATCAGAATCCTTTGCTCCGGCATTCCAACTGCCAACCTGATCAGCATTGGAATTATCTTTTCTATTCCAACCATTTCCATCATCACTGCTCCACTTCGGTTTATCATTTGCCACAGATCCACCACCACCCCATCCAGATGATTGATTATTACTCTTCGGAATACTCCAATTACCATCCCCACCAGATGATTGGTTTCCACCTAGGGAAGATGACTTGCCTCCTGAAGAATTATCCCAGCTGCTGCCTTTGCTATTCCAACCAGATGCCTCATTTCCACCTGGGCCGGAAGAATTTACTTTGTCGTCTGCTTTAGTTTTCCAACCAGATGATTCATTAGCATTAAACGAATTTGCAACACGTTCACGTCCACCACCCCATCCAGATGATTGATTATTACTCTTCAGACTACTCCAATTACCATCCCCACCAGATGATTGGTTTCCACCAAGGGAAGCTGACTTGCCTCCTGAAGAATTATCCCAGCTGCTGCCTTTGCTATTCCAACCAGATGACTCATTTCCACCTGGGCCAGAAGAATTTACTTTGTCGTCTGCTTTAGTTTCCCAACCAGATGATTCATTAGCATTAAACGAATTTGCAACAGGTTCACGTCCACCACCCCATCCAGATGATTGATTATTACTCTTTGGATTACTCCAATTACCATCCCAACCAGACGATTGATTCCCACCTAGAGAAGATGACTTACTTCCTGCAGAATTATTCCAACCAGATGACTGTTTGTCGCCGGACTCAAGAGAATTTCCATTCCCGTCTGATTTTGTCTTCCAACCAGATGAATCACCAGCATTAAATGAATTTGCATTATTCCAACTACTGTTATTCCCACCAGCATCTGAGGAAGCACCATCCGAATTAAATGAGGATCCAGGAAAGAAAGCAATTAAAAAACAAAACAAAAGATATAAAAAAATAAAACAAGAAAAATAGAAGACTGAGGAAAAAGTAACAAGCTTGCTTACTTTGACTAAGAGCATCTGTAGCCTTCGAACTTTCAACAGCTTTGCCCCAAGAACTTTGTTCAACTGATTTACCAGCTCCTCTATTCCATGATTGATCATTGCCAGCATCAGACACTTTTGGTTTGTCCCAACTTTCACTTCCTGTTCCCCAACCTTTCGTTCCACTACCATCGGAACCGCCACTTTTACCCCACTGACCTTCATCCGAAGGTTTTGCTTGGTTCCACCCACTAGCCTCATCTCCTACTACCCCTTTTCCCTTGTCCATTGGTTGATTTCTATTAGAAGATGGTTCTCCCCAATTGCTAACTTTTTCATCAGCAGAATTTCCAGTTTTGAGCTTCCCGGTATCCCATCCACCTCCTGCATCATTCCATGTCGACTGCTCTCCAGTTGGAAGTTTGGCAGAACCCCATTGATCGGAAGCAGGGCCTCCAGAGTCTCCCTTGTCAACAGCTCTGTCCCAACCGCCACCTTGGTTAACATTATTTTCAGCAGTGTTATCTACACCAGTACCTGTAGCCTGGCCCCAGTTGTCAGTCACTTTCTTAGTAGTTGTCTTGCTTCCCCACGGGTCATCTCCTTTATCTTCGCCTAAATAAAGAAACAGGAATTAGAAAATTTGACTCAAGGTTCCACGCCCTTTCCATATACTACTAATAGACAAGAGAAATGAAACAGACAAATGACAGGAATAAATCAGGAAAGCACGGTATTTTTTTCAGGATTACTACTGCATATAACCAATAAGCAAGAGAAATGACATGAATAAATCTGGAAAGTGGCACCTTTATTCGGATCATTATTACTGGAAGGATTTTCCGCAGTCGCATCCGCCTAAAATTGTAACCATCAGAAAAATCAAAAGGTTAAAGCCATTTCATAAAATTAAATTCCTAGCATATCAACTGAAAAGCTAAAAGTAAATTAAAAACTCACCAAGAAATCAGAGGAAGAGAAATTAGGCCAGGGATTCCTGCAAACAGAGTTCATACATCAGAGAAATAAATATTTTTGACGCCTATAATCCATTGTCACCTCAACATTAATCACGTTTGGTATCAAGCATGAAATTGTCATAATAATTTTCCCACAGGAAAACAAATAAATTCAATCCTAGAGAAACCACCAAGTCCTACGAATGAGCAAATGGCATCAATTTAAATAATACCTTCTACCAGTCAGAGCAGCAGAGTTCCATCCACCATCATTTGTGGTTGCTGCAGAATTCCAACCACTAGTGAGTATCCAAGATATTAAAAAGTGCATCCCTTGTGAAATATTCAGTTTCTTTGTAGGAAAAATTATAAGAGGAAACATTTGAGTGTGCAGATTGACAAAGATCTTCAATTGTATGTATTTGTCTGTCCATGTAGAGATTCTTGTTGAGGACATTTGAATAAATTAAATAGTAGTTTATTAATTGAATTGACACCAACATGCCTACACATGGTGGGCCACCTAAGGATCATATGAGCACCTTAACGCCTTTCCTACAAAAGAATTTCGTCGCGAAAAAAATTTCTGGTGTTCGACCTATATGCCCCAAACTTTTTAAGATAGAAAAGGTTCTGGTTTAATCCGTATCCTAAATAAATTCAAAACACAAGCATCTTCCACAAGAGACACATCATCAACAAAAGTAAATGAATTTTTCAAAAATAAAATAAAATAAAATAAACACAAAAAAAAAAGTTAATGAATTGGAAACGACATAAATAACTCAATAGTTGGATCAGAACAATTCATACCACCAGAAAGTCCTGTTGCAAATCCATCAAATGATCCCATTGAGTTGGGTTCAGGGTTCCTGATAATGAAAGGAAAAATTAGGAAATCAGATATACAACTAAAGCAATAAATAACTCAACATTGCTTTACTACGTGCATGCAATTTTGAAATATCACCAATTCAACGATTTCCTATGGGAAGACAACAATATTCAAAATGTTCACAGTAAACTGTTGAAAAGCCTCGACAACCATACCCAATGGACTTCACACCAGCCACCGATAGATGTTCACTTTTAACTGCGAAGAGAATTCAAATGTTATATACTAAGAATTCATTTTATATCCATTTTATAAATCCAAGATTGAGAGTCAACCAACCTGTAATGACCTTAATTTGAGTATCAAGCCTGACAGTGACATCAGATCGATATATAGCAACAACACGACAAATATGTCCCTTCAAAGGGCCCACTCGAATTCTCACAGTCTGACCAATGGAGAAGTTGCAATCTTTATTCCCACCGTTATTGCTGTTGACTACATTCAATTGACCAAATTATTAGCAAATTAAGATCTAAAACCATCTTTGGAAAAGCACACATTGAGCAATTAACCTACATGCGTTCTTTTCCCAACGTTTTCTGCTTGGTGGCTCAGGCTCAGGAGACTTTGGAGATGCAGCAAAATCTTCGGAAGTGGGAAAACCCGATCCATCGCCCTAGGAAATTAATGAACATACAGCATCAGAAAATGTAAAAGAAAAAAATTAAAACAGCCATCATACGTTGTTCTTGTACATACATCATTTTCAATGCGTGAATCCTCACAAGTACTTATATTTTCGCATGATTGAGAATTTGCACAAAAATATCCACCATTCTCTGATTGGTGCTCATCAAAAATGAATACACTTTCTTGGCAAATATGCTTAATAACCCCCTGCTTACCCTGCATACAGAAGTGACAAAAGAGTTTAATTATTCAACAATTACTACCTTCTGTAAACCAAATATAGAATTTCTAGAATGAATATAAACCTAAAATGAAGAAACTCAGTACAATAAAGGAACGAATACCTCTGATGGTCCCTCCAAAACCCTCACTACATCATTGAGGGACAATTTGATCATATCCTTGCCAAAGGTGCTGAACTTTTTATCAAGGGACGCGCTCTTCAGCTCATGGAGATCAATGTTCACCATCTTTGCTCCTTCCACGTCATCTTTTAGAATCTAAAGGACAACACAAGCCTTAATTACCAAACAAATTCAGGATGGTTTTAACAAATATTGAAAATAGAGTGAACCTAACCTGGAAACGGTCATCGTCCATGCCTATGATAACACCAAAATCATTCTCACTACAAACAAAGGCCATCAAAATTAAAGCAATCAACATCTCAAAGAGACTATGGCCACACAGAACATGGACAAGCACTAGACTTACCCAAAAAAGACAAGATCATGCAACTGAAAACCATTTCCTTCTTTAGGTTCTAATGCATCTTCCGATGCTTTAGTTGTAGCTTTCATGTATTTTGACGAATGCTTTTTTGTTCCTGATGTACTTTCCCCTTTGCCCGTCCTTTCGCTGGACTCCGACGAGCACTTCTTCCGTTTTTCACCATAAAGTTGTGAAAGCCACTCCATATCCTCAGATTTATCTTCATTAGAAGGGTTAAACTTCTCAAGCTCCTCTGCCGAAGGCAATTCAGTCAAATACTTTAATGATTGCACAGAAATCTTTTTATACAGATATCCATCCTTGAGTGTTAAACCATCAACGGTCTCAAAGACCTCTCCAGTCTGACGATCACGCTTTGATTTAATATGACGTCGGATGTCCCTGACAAGTCAAACCAAATTAAAAATACGAAAAAATTAACAAACTAAGTAATTCACTCATAGAGAAAAACAAGTATTACTCGAGATCACTGGAAGTGACAATTCTTGGTGCTGGAACTTTGGCTTCTAGTGCAGTACCTCTACCAGCCTGCATACAAGGTACCAGTCACTTACACGACAATCAAACAAGGAAATATGCAAAGGGAGCAAGGTATAGCAGCTAATTATATTAGATGAGTAGTTTTCAATCAGTAGCCACCATTCCAAGACAACACAAGGAAAATTCTCCTACTACCAACCATGCACATGAAAGTAACGCAACTACAAGTAGCAACAAATCTTCGTTGACCATATAAATTGGAAAAAAAAAAAAAAAATGATTCCAACATTGTCCTCCTCTTTCTTCCCAGTTGAACAAGAAATAGCATAGATTAAATTTTTCAAAATAAATGCAAAGTCAATAAGTAGCCAATCAGCGCCTTCTGATCATAGGACTCCTTCAGAAAAGAATTCAAATAATTGCAATTGCAACAAAAAACCATAATAATAATAATAATAAATTAATAACAATAATAACAACAATAGTAATAATAATAATAACAATCCATAAAAATTGACTATTGGCTTCAGAGAACAGTTAACACAACCTTAATTTTCTAGTTTACCTAATAACCTATCGATTAAAACTTTCATTTTGAGTTCTTCAAGTAACCCAACTAAAGGTTTATACCAAGGAATGATTATTCTCAAAAAGAAAAAAAAATAATAAAAAATAAATTGTACACCAAAGAAGTGCTTAGAAATCATCAACATAGATTGCAATATCCAATGAATAGAAACTAATAAGAATTTCTCATTTAAGTCTTTGATAAATTTGTCCTTCGGCAATTGAAGAAGAAAGATACAAGAAACCAAAATTCTTGACAAGCAGGATACTACTTGAGCAACAACAACAACATAGCTTCAGTCCCAAATTAAATGGGGTCGACCACATGGATCAAACTCTTCCATTATGATCGATTTAGCGCAATTGAAGGTGAGCTTTCCAAACCATTCAAATCCCTCCTAATTAATACATTTCAAGTTAACTTTGATCTATCTCTACCTCGTCGAATTTCTTCAGTTTCTATTGAATCAAGTTTTCTAGTGGGGGAATTTGTAGGTCGTTTTTCCAGGAGACCAAACCACCGCAACCGCTCTTCCCTAATCTTCGTGTCAATTGGTGCTACTCCTACTTGTCTTTGAATTTCTATATTTCTTATTCTATCTTTACGAGTTTTACCACACATCCACCTAAGCATCATCATTTATGCTACGTTCATTTTATGTACTTGTTATTGCTTTACTGCCCAACATTCACTCCCATAAAGCATAGCTGGCATGATTGCGGTCTTATAAAATTTTCCTTTTCACTTAGTCGGAATATTTCGATAACATATCGCACATGTTGCACTCCTCCATTTCTTCCATCCAGCTTGAATTCTATGTGTGACATCATTCTCAATAGTACTATCATTTTGTGTAATTGATCCTAAAAATCTAAAGTGGTTCACCTAAAAACCTCTACTTCCCCTAATTTTACTATTTCATCATCTTGATGCCTAGTATTTCTAAACTCACAGTGCATGTATTCAGTCTTCGTCCTACTCAACTTAAAGCCTTTAGATTTTAATGTATTCCTCCAAAGTTCTAATTTCTCATTCACTCCATCTTTTGTTTTTTTCCACTGAGACAATATCATATGAAAATAACATACATCATGGTATATCCTCTTGAATATGCCTAGTTAGTTCATCCATGACTAGAGTAAGAGATATGGGTTTAAAGCCGATCACTGATGTAGTCCTATCGTAATAGAAAATTATTATGTAGTTCCTTCAAATATCTTTACACTCGTTACTACTCCCTCGTACACCCTTTACACTCGTTGCTACTCCATCTTTTGTTTTTTCCACTGAGACAATATCATACGAAAATAACATACATCATGGTATATCCTCTTGAATATGCCTAGTTAGTTCATCCATGACTAGAGTAAGAGATATGGGTTTAAAGCCGATCACTGATGTAGTCCTATCGTAATAGAAAATTATTATGTAGTTCCTTCAAATATCTTTACACTCGTTACTACTCCCCCATACATATCCTTAATAGTGTCTATATATCTAGCATGCACTCCTTTTCTTTCTAGAACCCACCAAAGAACATCTCTAGAAACTCTATCATACATTTTTTTTCTAAATCTACAAATACCATATGAACATCTTTTTTCTTTCTCTATATTTTTCCATCAATCTTCTTACAAGGAAAATCGCTCTATAGTTGACCTCCCAATCATAAAGCCAAATTGATTCTATAATATTGTTGTTTCTCTTCTTAGCCTATTGTCAATTATCCTCTCCCAAAGTTTCATAGTATGACTCATAAGTTTAATTCCCCGATAGTTTGAACAACTTTAAATGTCTCCTTTATTTTTGAAGATTGGTACAAGCATGCTTCTTCTCCAATCCATTGGCATCTGTTTGATTTTAAAATTTTGTTGAAAAGTTTTGTTAATCAAGTCAATCCAATTTCACCTAAGCATTTCCAAACCTCTATGGGTATTTCATATAGGCCACATGTTTTCCCTATTTTCAACCTTTTCAATGCCTCTTTAACTTCTGAAATTCCAATATAGCATGTATAGTTTACATTTCTTTCTTGGTGTGGGTTTTCATCTACTATGATATCGATTCGCTCATCATAAAATAAACTATCGAAGTAGCTTCTCCATCTCTCCTTAATATCATCTTCGCACGTTCAAACATTTTGATTTTCGTCCTTAATACATCTTACATGACTTAAGTTTTTTTTTTCTTTTTTTCTCTTAATTTGGCTAGTCTATAAATATATTTTTCGCCATATCTATTACTTAAACTTGTGTATAGATCTTCCATGAAATTTGTTTTAGCTTAACTAACTATTTTTTTAACTTGTTTTCTAGCTTATCTATATTGATTGTACACATCTTCATCTTGTCACTTAGGTATTTTCCTATACATCTCTCTTTTAGGGAAGGGCGGTTGCGATAGTTTGGTCACCTGCAAAGACGACCTACAAATGCCCCAACTAGAAAACTTGACTCAATAGAAACTGTAGAAATTCGACGAGGTAGGGGCATACCAAAGTTAACATGGGATGCATTAATTAGGAGGGATTTGAATGGTTTGAAAAGCTCACCACCAATTGCACTTAATCGAGCACAATGGAAAAGTTTGATCCATGTAGCCGACCCCAGTTAATTTGGGACTGAGGCTATGTTGTTGTTGTTGTTGTTGTTGTTGTTGTTATTGATCTCTCTTTTAGTCTTAATTGCTCTTTGGACATCCTCATTCCACCACCATGGTTCCTTCTTTGGTGGTCTCAAGCCTTTAGATATACCTAACATGTTTGATGCTACTCTCATTATGCAACTACTTGAGCATAAACCATAAAGTAAAAAATAATAGATAGTTTCAAAGTAATTGCTAAAAACCAAAAGCCCTTGTGCTCAAAATGTGAATCCTCCACAACACGATACCTCCGCAATGAAACCTAATACCTTGTCCATGCTTACAGGGAAAATAGAACTATATGCCCGTAGCAACTCATATTGGTGCTACACCCTTAGACAAATCCTAAAAATTGCATTTGCTAATAGTATTCCATTATGGTGCTAGACCCTTAGACAAATCCCACACACTATACCAATTAGGAATTTGTCCTCAATTAAGCGCATATTTCGTTCTGGCCAAAAAGATTATGTTGAGATTTGACGCAACAACGCCTATTTTGTTCTGGCCAAAAAATTATGTTGAGATTTGAGGCAACAACGGTGATGTGGTATACATACGAGGCCTAGTATGAGAATTAGGATTTGCAACAAAACCCTAATAACATTAAAACTTCATGTTCCTAACATATAATGCTCATATTAGGCTTCGTATGGCTACTATATCAAACATCAATTTGAGTCCTTGGATCCACACAGTGACACAAACAGATTTCCTTGGACAAAGTATTCAAATAGGGTCTTCAAGAAAAAACTCTTTAAAATTCAAATACATATGATTGAATTCCCAAAAGTCTGAAATACAATAAGAAACATGAATCTTGATCTAAAATGTACGCTTTAAATTAGCACTGACTGTCAAACTTCATAAATCATAACCATTTCCATATTTCTCTCCTGAAATGTCCCACAAATAAAAACAGAAACATAATTGCAGCTCTCAGACATTAAAGATGGGAATAAGAAATCATGGAGACAAATTCTATCTCAAATATATCGAGAAAGCAAATTAATAGCATAGCAAGTCTCAAAGTCAATGAACGGCTATGGATTGTTAGTACATATGGAAATATTTTACTTGAAGCTTCCAACTTACAGATATAATAATTCAAATTGCCAGTATTTGAAAAGTTTTCCTACCCCAAGTAGCCAAGAAAGTAAAACTAATGCTTGGAAAGCATGAAAAATATACAAGTAAACTGAATAGATTTTTTCCATAAAAACAAGCATATCATGCTGTTCATCAAGTACCAAAAAAGTCTTCTGACAAATGCAACAACTGTAAAGCGTCCATTATCACTAGATCAAAGCTTTTTTTTGCTTCAATTTCTCATGCACCTCAATATTGCATACAACATATATCAATCTTCGTGACTGTGAGAATCAAAACCAATATAACTAATAAAAGAGCATAGCACATACAAGCTTTTTGGTCAACGCTTGCACATTAATTCTCGGCAAAAGTTTTACAGTAGCTCTTTTTTGGGTTTCTTCAACGGACACAACCTGCACACATAAGGGAAAGGAACATTAAAATAAACTAACAACCAATGAGTTACCAACAAGTAAGGAGTGAAAAAGAACTCATACCTGTGCCAGATCACCTTTATATTTCCCATGCTTCAGCCGAGCCCACATGTGCTTTGGAACTTCGGGATTTGGTTTTGTGTTTTGTACAGAAATCAAACGAGAAACTTCGTTGTTGGGCACGGGTGAAATTCTACTAAAATATATGTTACAGAGTCCTTTACAAGCCTAAATGGAAAAAAATACACATATTATACATCGTATCTGAGCAATAGACAGCAGGGAGAAACCACTAATGGAAATGATATGAAGTTATAGCAGCAATAATAAGAAGAACACTCTTTAAAATACCTCCAGAACATCAGCTTGCTTATCAGCTTCCATATAAACGAAACCTTTTGTATGCTCAAGAGCAAACGCAGAAACTATCTTCAGTTTAGACCCAAGAGAATGTAAATTGACATATTTGTGCATAAGAGAAAAGACAATCTGGCGCTCACGTCCAACCTAAAATAAGCATCCTTAAGCATAAAAATATGGTGAAAGAAATGAAATTGATGGACAAAGACAATTGGAAATAACAACTTTTACCATGCATTTGATTCTCCAGATAGTTGGATCATTCTTTGAAGGCATGAGGAAATCTTTCTCATCAGCTGGCTCAGATTCATCTCCTGCATATTTAACATGATGCGAGCCAGTCTTGTATCTCTCCTCCAGATACTTTTCAAGCTCATCGCCACTGAGCTCCTCTTCTTTTGGTAAAATTGGCAGTTCGTAGCCCTTTGTCGATCCATTCTTGTCATTCGATTCCGCTCTAGCATCATCTATAAAATCTGCTTTGGACCAAAAAATAATATAGAGATAATTTATGCCTCAAAAATCAAGAAAATGAACTAGGAAACTACAAAATATAGGATTAACTATTGTCACAACCAATCAGATATAAGCAAAACCAATACAATTTTTTACATTGGGCTGGCTACATACTTTATCCACTATTTCTACGGTCATACACCAACTTCAAATATAGTTGCATGTCCCTCAAAACAATTTTTCCCTCTTGTTCTATCGCTACTCCACTCCTCTCAAATTCTTTTACCCCCAACCTAGAACATATTTTGACAATGCATCTACACTTCAATACTAATTTTAATGTATGAATGCTACACTGTCGACCGCTATCCGACATTCATTTTCTATCACTCCCTCTACCAACTCTATGTACCCTACATCATCCAAACTGAATAAAGCCTCATAGTTCATTACAGGGCTCCCTTCTCCGGGAAAAGAGAAGCAATGCTGTTTAATCATTCACCGATACCGGTATCAAGTCGGTTGCCTTCATTGAAGAAAACATGTTCTTCATCAAGAAGCCCTACTCCTACACTAGTAGACTCGAACCCTCGCCCTCATGTAGAGGTGGACAAATTGCCCTAGATTTGCTCATTTCACCTTCAAAACGACCAAACCACCAAATCTACAGCTACTAACACACCAAAAACCACAATGCATGTCATCCTAACCACCCATCCATGACCCACCACTCTACATCAACATCAACAGTTCAACACAAGCAAGCGCGCGCGCGCACAATCCCCACCAATCCAACAAAAACCCCCAAAAATCACACACAATCGTTCAAATCGGCACAGAATTCACAAACAGAAACCCTAGAAATCAACAAATTCAAAAAACCAAACAATCGCAAGAGTTTCTGACTTTCTCTTCACCTTTATCGAAGTCCTCCTCCTCCTCGCTATCCTCCTCCTCCTCCCCGCGCGCGTCCGCCGCCACATCGAAGAACTGGAGCACGCCGGGGTCCCTCCTCTTCCGGCCGCCGGACCTACCGGCGCTCTCCTTCTTCCGCTTCGCCGCCGGAGCTTTCCCGGCGGCGACTTCCTTTCCCTTCAGAGCCATCATAACCTGACCACACCTTCAGAGACTAACAATGGCGAAGCAGAGAAACCACCATTGAAGGAGAAGAAGCGAAGCGACGGTGCATTGTGTATTTGTGTGTGATGTTCTGAAAATGTGAAATACAAAATGCGTGACTGAGTAGGGTGATTCGGTGTCGCGCGTTCGGTGGACGCTTCGCGGCTCCTGTTTCTAAGACTGCCACGTGTAGCGTTCGACGTGGTAAGTGCTTTTGAGCGTTGGATCGACTTAGAAGGTAATTTTTTTTTCAACTTTCAAGTGTCACGTCATGGATTCAGAATGTGTAATCGAGGTGCTGCTGTTACTGAGGACGGTTTTCTTACTATAATTCGAGAGCGGGACTGCACAATTTTTGATTTAGAGTGGTAAGCATATGTCACGCGCACTGAGGACGGTTTTTTTTTTTTTTGGAAAATGATATTTTGACCTACTTTCCCTATGTACATTTGATACACATGTGACGTGGCAACGACACCTCAGCTCTATGGGCCCACCTCGAAACCAATGGAAGACGTTAACGGACATCTTCTTCTCCGTTCGATTTCTGACGCGCGCGTCACTTCCAATCTTTTCTTCTGTCAGTCGACTGACATGGAGATGTACTGTTAACAGGGATGAAAAATCTAAATTTTTTAGTGGGCCTCATCCGGGTTTGTTATACAAGACAAGAAAAGTAAAACTTTGTTCCTTCGTTTTGCTTTTCCTTCATCGAGAAGTTGCAGCTCATCACTATGGTATTTACAAGCGAGTTTGAGTGTTGGAGTTGTGGAAGGTATGAACATGTTGATGTTGAGTGTCCTAAAGGAAGAAGTTGTCATGGTTGCTTACTTGGTGTGATTGTTAGGAGGAGGGTCAAGAAATATGGACCCAACAAAAGTCGGTTGTTCTTTAGGTGTAGCAGGGAAGGATGTAATCTATACTTCAGAGGGATTACTCCTTGTGCTGCTGCAGGTAGAGTGCCATGTAACATGGACGCACCTAAGCGAATTGAGAGCACAAATGTAATCGAGGACATCGAAGGTTGAGTTCGAGAGATGACTCACTTGTTCGAGGAAGGTTTGCATGTTGCAGTCCGAGAGGGTGGTGGAGTGGAGGTGAAGTCTGAAATGACCATCAAATTTGTGAGCTTGGAGAAAGGCAAGGTGTGAGTTTTTGATTTTGATATCCTTTCATTTTGTCGATTAGGGTTTACTTTTCTAGATTAGGGTTTTTTTTGTTAGCAGTTGCTTTCTTGTTCGAAAATGTATGGACGTATGGGTTTTCCTTCTCTTTTGTTGGGGAATTATGGTTTGATATGCTTCAATGTCATGTTAATCATATAATATTGCGTTTTAAATTGTTGTTTTTGTTGATTTATACATTCAATGTTAGGGTTCTTCAATGAAAAATATTTTTGTTTACTATTAAACAAAATAGCAGAAAAGAATTCTGAATATTCGAAAAAATAAACTTTGAATAATTTGACCAAATTTGACGGATTTTACCATACACGTGTTAAGCTCGCAATTTTTGTATTTTGATCTATTTGAAAAAATTATTTTTTTAATAAAATCGATGATTTCGATAATTTTGATATACACAACCAATCTTGAGGTACACGTACGTGTGTGGCTGTGATTATTCCATTTTTTTTAAATTACTTCAAGATCTCGAGAGATCTATGGAGAGATTGTTGAAGGGACATGTCTTTGAAGGGAGTCGTCACGCCAGTCCATCTTCCCAAGACGTCATTATGACTCATCAATAGGCACCTCTACATGCGTGAGAGAAGCAATTCTTAAGAGAACCTTTGAACTCTCTTACTCACGTAGTTGCAGTCCCTTTCCAAACCTGTGGCGGCCCTCGCCGCCCCGCGGTGACGTGTCTCCGTGTCCTCCTTGCTAGCCGGCCCTACTACACGTGTACGGCACATGCCCGTCCTTTTCATATCTCGAAATTCGCATCCACTTGTGTGTACAGCGTATAAATGGCATATGCAGCGGAAGTTGTACTTAAATGCAAGGAATATTAATCAATTTAACAAATCATACTGTGGAAAAATCATGAAAAGTATTCTATATAAAGGTAGACAACTGTACCATGTAAATTATCTATGTACAATGTCGTGTCACTCCCCAGTTTCCAAAAGAATCAAAATATCAAATAATCAAACGTACAAGTAATCCTCAGAGGTAGGCAGTCAGAGGTAGTCGCATAAGATCCCCTTGCCTTTACTTGTACTCAGATCTGCACTCAATCATCACATAAGAAAATGGATGACGAGTCCAGTCAGTAAAATCCCAAGGAGCTCCTCCGAGCATTCATATAAATAAGTGGAAGTCAATAAATACTGTTAAATAAACATGCGGAATGTAAACAGACAACTGTAAGTAGGGCATCGCATGCATAGATAACGATAAAGTGCAAATGTGTGTGCCTGTTCCATTCAGACTAAACCATACTTCGGGATTCCCTTCCAAGATCCCACTAGTGGGCGCACCTAACTAGCTATCACCTTATCCCTCTCGGTGGCTGGCGTAGACCTACGACGCACCGACACATGTAGCAGTTCAATAGCTCGGGTCGTTATCCACCGAGAACTCCTGATACACATGCTATGATCTAGAATGCATAGACACACAACGAAAAATCCGATGGGAGTAACTCAACCAACCGTGCAAACAACGACAAGATATAAATATAGGAAAAATCACAAGGAAATACTGGAATTGAATGGAATTATAAAGCAAAATAAATACTTAAGAGTTTTTCCATTGGGTTTTACAAACCTCACAACGCGCTCCACTATCCCGTAATCAATCCCCGGGTCCAAGTCCACTGAGTCCTTGGTCGCCAATTGATCACTGTGTCAACCTATGTCCATTTATTAATAATTTAAGTTAGCATGACAATTTACCACAAATTTCTAAAATTTTAGGCCAAATTGCCTATTTCGCGCTTTTCGAGGCAAAAACCCCGCGAAAGTCGCGTTTGAATTATCCAAATATTTCATTTGTCATAGAAATTCATAAATTTCTATTTATGTTATGGAAATATAATTTTTTTCGGAATTTTCCCAATTTTTTCCAGAAATTTTCTTTCATTTTTCTTCTCTTTTTCTCTTTTCCTCTTCTTTTTTTTTATTTTTGTTTGGGTTTGGGTCGGGTCGACCCAACCGGGTCGGACCCGACCCTGGGCCAGAACCGGTCCAGTTGGATACATATATATAGTGGGAGGCCCTCCAATGGCATATATGTGGTTACGATCAATTAAGAATTCACTCAACAATTTCAAAACATTGCTTAACAACACATTTAAAATCCAAGGCTTCATTTGGTTCGTTTATGCCAACTTATAGTGCGAGTGGAGATAACTCCATGGAGTTAACTCTCAGTGTAAGTTCATACTTTATGTTTGGTTGAATTTTAAACTTGCAGGGAAGTTGCAAATTTTTTAAAACAGTAAAAATGTGTGAATTGACATAAATACCCTTCAAACATATTTTTAAAATAAAAAAATGGTTTGTGAGAGACTTGGGAAAAAGATGATTTGTGAGGGTTTTATCCATTGAACTTTTGGGAGATAAGATTGGTTGCCCAACTCCCAAATTAAGGCCCAAAATCAAGATCACCATTTCATGTATGCACATAATTCATGGCATAATAACTTCTCTGCAGCAAGCCGCTTCAATTACTCTGAGTCTCCATTTCGATTGTTGAATTGTTCTTCGATTTAAACTTCCCGTACACATCGCCTTCGCAACACCAATACAAAGGAAACAAGAGCTCCAAAAAATGACGTCGCAGCCATTACTGCAAAAGAGGTTCTATATATAACATTGTTTTCTTTCCCATACAACTCAATCCATGAATTGACCTCCTATACTAATGCCATTTAAGCTGAGTTGCTTCAACGCCTCTATGTCATAAAGCTTGCCTGCAACCTTCGCATTTAAGACAAAGGAACCAAGGGGGGCGAGCCAAAATGTCACCATTGAACAATGTGGCATAGTGTTTTGAGGCCAAAGAGAGTTCAACTATAATGGTGAAGAGGGAAATCAATTGTGTTGCAAAATTAGATGGAGTTCAACTTGCTCGAGGCGCGTATTCGCTGTCCTCAAAGATATTTCGTCGTAATCGGCGTACCCCCAGGATCCAAAAGCCTTCTGTAGTTCAACGGGAGCAGAAACAACAAAATAGTAATATAAAAATCCCAGCAGAAAAATAGAGAACAATAAAATTGCAGAACAAAAAAAAAAAACAAATAGGAACTGCGTAATTGTAAACAGAAGAATAAACATTGCAAAACAGTGGACAGAAAATAGAATCGCTGCAGTGAACAAAAAACAAAATCACTGCAGAACAATGAACAGAAATAAAGAATCACTGCAGAACAGTGAACAAAAAAGAAAATAGTGAACAAAAGAGAAAACAAAAACAGAATTTTTTTACATTTAACAAAAACTTGAACAATAGACAAAATAAGAGAAATATGATAATCAAAAGCTCTTTTTTTGTGTCTATCTAAGAGTTTGGGTTGAAATCTTTATAAACAAAACCACCAACGGATAAAAGACTCATTCTCGCCTAAATAATAGAACTGACAACGTTAAGAAACGGTGAGTCAAAAGAAAAATAAGAAAACGTGGGGATTAGTGTTTAGGTGTTTCATTACTTTTGAAATACCTATTAATTTTCCAACAATCCCCTACATATTTCAAAAGGTATTAGATTTGCTGGGATATTTTCATATAAGGACAATGCATCGATTTTGGTGTCTATTGAACTATGAACCAAAACTAGAAAGAATGAGCTTTTACTTACAAAATAAATGGTGAAGTTGTAAACTTCTATGAACAAGGAATTCTCACATAAGCAGAATTCCCACCAATCACATCATACCCTCACAACTGTTGTTCAACGCGGTGGTGCACTAATAGGCCATGCGTGTGCCTGGTTTTTCATGAGTGCTCTAGAAACTTTGCCATAAGTCACATAGGAGCGACCCCACTCCACACTCATATAAATTGTTCCATTAAGTGTACATTGTAGATTCATACACCACCTATAAAGGCTATGGAACTTAACCACTCTTTCATTGCAGTTATGCACTTTTACACCATATGAGGGACTTCACTTTAAAAGTGCTTCACAAACCAACTAATGACTTGTTATTACCCATATAAACCTAATTCATGGATCTCCAATCACATAGGTCGAGTTACCATCACTATTGACAACTCAAATTGGCAATAGTCTCATTCCCCTGATGTTTCAGAAACTAATTTCCTTCCTAAAGGTTTAGCAGATGATCGACCAAATTCACTTCTGACTTCACATAATCAATAGATATGACTCCATCCTTTTGCAATTGCTTAACCACATTATGTCTCAATCGAATGTGTCTATTTTTATCATTGAAAATTTTATTCTTTGCAATGGCAATAAGCCGATTGACAATCACAATGTATCGGCACAGAAGGAGTAAGTTTTATTCTTAAAGGAATATTTGCTAAGAAGTTTTTCAACCACTCAGTCTCACTACCAGCCAATTCCAAAGCAATGAACTCTGACTCCATAATAGATATAGCAATAATGGTTTGCTTGGCTGATTTTCATGTAACTGCACCACCTCCAAGGGTGAATACATAACCACTAGTGGATATTGTCTCATCTGAATCGAAAATCCAGTTAGCATCACTGTATCCCTCTAATACAGCAGAAATCCACTGTACATAATACCATATGACATGGTACCTCTCAAATATTTCATTAGTCTGGCTATCGCAGTTCAATGCTCATTATTGGGATTATGTGTATATCTGCTCAATCTACCCACATCATAAGTTATGTCAGGTCGTGAAAAACTCATCAAATGCATCAGACTCCCAATAATCTGTGCATACTCAGATTGAGCAACAAGATCACCTTTATTTTTCTTTAATTGAGTGTTAGCATAATAAGGAGTACTCACCGGTGTGACATCGAAATGTCTAAACTTCCATAGAAGTTTCTCAACATAATGTTCTTGTAATAGCATTATATCATCACCTTTCCTTATGATTTTAACACCCAAAATCATATTTGCTTCACCCATATCTTTCATATCAAACTTAGAAGCAAGAAAATTCTTAGTCTTATGTACAAGTTCAAGACTAGAGCTAAAAATCAACATGTCATCAACATACAAACATATAATGACACAATCACTATCAACATATTTGGTGTAAACACATTTATCTACTTCAAAATAAGAAAATCCATCACTCAATAAAACACAATCAAATTTTTCATGTCATTGTTTGGGTGTTTGTTTCAAACCATATAAAGATTCGACAAGGTTGCAAACTTTGTTTTCTTGACCAGAAACCACCAACCTTCGGGTTGTTTCATGTAAATTTCTTCTTCCAAATCACCATTCAAAAAGCAGTTTTAACATCCATCTGGTGAATAAATAATTTATAAATAGATGCTAAAGCAATCAAAATGTGAATAGAAGAAATTCTAGTAATATGAGCAAAAGTGTCAAAATAATCTACATTTTGCTTTTGGGCAAAACCTTTTGCGACAAGCCTAGCTTTATATTTCTCATTAGAGCCATCGGGATTAAACTTCTTTTTAAAAATTCATTTGCAACCAATTGATTTTGCTCCAAATGGTAAATCAACTAATTGCCAAGTTTTATTTTGTAAAATAGAATCAAGTTCTACTTTAATAACATCTTTCCAAAATGAAGAATCAGAAGAAGAAATTGCTTCGGAAAAACTCAAAGGATCGTGCTCAATAAGATAAGTGTAATCATTTCCAAAAAGATTTTCTTTTTTAAGCCTTTTGCTACGTCTCAAAACCTCATTCGAAAGATTGTTTTGAAAACCAGATGCATCCTTTTGAGTAAAATGTGTATGCAAAATACTTCTAATTTTCAAAGGAAAAACATTCTCAAAAAATTCAGCATTTTTTGTCTCAACTATTGTATTGCATTCTAGCACATCACTTTTCAAAACAAGAAATCTATAAGCAGCACTATTTTCAATATGGCCAATAAACATGTAATCAGAAGTCTTAGAACCTATTTTCCTTTTCTTAGGATTAGGCAACATAACTTTGGCTAAGCACCCCCACACTTTTAAATATTTCAAGTTAGGTGGATAGCCTTTTCATAATCCATATGGTGTCTTACCAGTTTTCTTGTTAGATATTGTAACGACCGTTTTAATCGATCCCGATTAACTGGCTAATTACAAATTAAAAACATAAGCTCAGACCCACGTGGACATCGCAAAATAGTCTATGACACGCCTAATGGGTGAAATATGTTATCTTTGTGTGGCGAGTATTTAAATTATTTTACTATTATTTAATAGTTCGCGTCGCGTTAATTGAGAATTTCGCTTGGTCGCGCTGTGCGCGTGTAGTGACGAGAGTGTGCGACGTCGCGGTGTGTGCGTAACACAGGTGTACGGGGTAGTATGAGATTGAGTTGTCTCATCACTCACCCCATCATGTCACATCACATCAAACTCATCTCTCATCATTCTACTTTGTCATTTCTTCAAAAAAATTCCTTTCTTTTTTCTCTCTTTTTAAATATGGAAGAGGGAAAAAGATGAGAGAGAGGAAAAAAGAGGAAGAGGGAGGAGATGAGAGAGAGAGAAGAGGAGAGTGAGAGATGGATGGCAACAAGAGAGAGGCGGCGACGATGACCAGCGGCGGCACGCGGACGGACCAGCGGGCGCGGTGGTTCGGCCATGCAACGACTCGCGAACACGAGGAGTGGCGCGGCACGGAGGCGGCTCTGGCAGCGGGGTCGGCAGTGCGCTGCAGCGCATGACAACATGCGGCAGCGGTGCCGGGCCGGCAAGGCGGTTGGCAGTAGCGGCGAGGGAGAGAGAATCGTAGAGAGGGGGAGAGAGAGAGCAACGGCGGGGGAAGATCGGAGCGCCAGCGGTGGAGTGCGTCGCCGGCGGTGGAGCGCGTCGCCGGCAGCGACGCGACAGCGGTGGTGGCGAGACGTTAGCGGCGCCGGCAGCGGCGCGGTGGCGCGTTGTCGGTACAATCGATCCCCGGGACTTAGGCTACCATAGTCGGGTGTCGGGTACGTATCTCGAGGCGTGTGCGGGACGTTTCGAATGCGTTTTGCGATTTGTCGAGGTAAGTAAACCCACGAGAAATTCAGCTTAGAATTTACTTATTTTCATTGTAAATTATTCATTTCACACTACTTTTCGCAAGTTCAGTTTTTATGGTTACTCTATTCCTGCGTGTGTCTGTGTATGGTCGACTGAACGGTATGACCCATTTATGTCTCTCTCGTTGATGATGATCCGATTGTTGCTACGGTGTTGGTCATACCTTAGACTACGCGTGAGATATCTCAGCGAGTCGATGATCTTGAGAGCGAGTTGACGTGAGGCCCACCTCCGTCACAGATTTCCTCTCCTCTGAGGCGTTGGGCGGAAGTCTACCTTCCGACCAACAGAGTTCCTCATTTCGACCGTGAAGAGGGGGTGTGGATTTCCTCATCTCCAGGGCCTTCTCGATTTAGTATTTTTGTCCCAGGGCTCGACAGCTATACACCACACTCGCGTTCCACATTCTTGATTATCTCACGACTTATATTCATGTTTTATGTTTCTGTTCATTTACTTTATGTGCATGAATTGTAGTTGTTTCCTTGGATTTCTTGTGAATACTAACTGAATTTCTCTGGAATTTACTCACTTGGAACTTGTCATTGTTTGTTGGTGGCGAGTTGCAGATCCTACGACGAGTCGGGGGAATGCGGTGATAGGCGACTACCTCTGATTTGGAGCGCCTCCACTAGCTTACTCGTAGGTGTTTGTGTTTACATAAATATACTTTTTGGGGTCACTTTGGGAGACTTTTTTTCCACCTGATACATGTATATTGACATCTATTATACGGTTTTGTCATGGTATCATTTTGCTGGGTTTCCACCCCATAGGTTGTTAATTAATGCATAACTTGTTTACATTAATTATGTGCATGTTATTAAGACTTCCGCTACTAAAATAACTTAAATAAATCAAAACAAATGAATTAAGTTATAAAACTTTATAACTTAGTATATTTTGCTAAAATAATCATTTAAACATCAAAATTTACTAAGTTGGAGTATTATATGGTAAGTTCGCGGGCCATCACAGACAGGTGTGCGGGTGACGTGGCATGGCTTGGTGACGTGTCCGACGACGTGGCGGTGTCCGGTTTGCCTCGGGATTTGGGGTCGTAACAGGTATTCTATTTTGTAAGTGATACGCAGACAAGATGGCTTCACCCCAAAGGTTTTCATGAGCATTATAACTAAGTAGCACGCAATTCATCATGTATTTCGAAGTCTTATTTTTCCTTTTAGCTACTCCATTTGATTCAGGTGAATAAGGTGGAGTAATCTCATGTATTATTCCTTGCTTTTCATAAAACTCCTTAAGAAAAATATCTTCTCCACCTCTATCTGATCTAATCCTTTTTATTTTCCTATCTAATTGATTTTCTACTTCAGCTTTGTAAGTAAGAAATACATCAAAGGCCTCATCTTTATGTCTAAGTAAATATACTTTAGTATATCTAGAAAAGTCATTATTAAAAGTCACGTAGTGTTTCTTACCTACTCTAGTCATAGTTTGTGTTAAGTCACCTAAGTCTGTATGTATAAGACTAAGTAATTCTGACTCTCTATGAACTGATGAACATATTTTCTTAGTTTGTTTTGATTCAACACATATCTCACACTTATTCATACATAAATTACTAATACAAATCAAACCTAGTTGTTGCATTTTCTTAACATAAGGATTACTAACATGTCCTAGCCTAGAATGCCACAAATCAAACGAGTCAATTCAAGTAAGCAGAAGAACTAGCATTCTCATTCATAATTTCAGCAACATTAAGTACAAAAAGACCATGATTACAATAACCCTTCCCAACAAGAGAATTTTGTTTTGTCATTACGACCTTGTCAGATTCGAATGACACTTTTACCCCCACTTTTCCCAACAATCCTACGGAAATTAAGTTACTTCGGATGTTGGGGACATGAAGCACCTCATTAAGTGCTAGAGTCTTGCCAGATGTGAGTTTCAAAAGCGTTTTTCCTTTTCCAATAAGTGGAGTAGTGTGTGAATAACCGAGATAGACCGTGTCTTCCCCTTTCTCAACTCGAGTGTAAGAGGTAAAAACATCTTTGCTTCCACAAATGTGCCTAGGAGCACCAAAGTCTATCAACCATTGTTTCACATCAACCATAAGGTTATCTTGAGAAATGACCGCAACAATTATATCATCATCCACTTCAACCAAATTTGCATTTGGTTTAGTAGGGTTGCCATTTCTCACTAACCATTTCCTACATTGAGGGGCATAGTGGCCTGGTTTGCCACAAACAAAACAATTTTTCTTTCTTTTTGAAATGAACATTTTTTACATTGGGCTTGTAATTAGGTTTGTTGTCATACCTCTTATTTGGCTTTTGTACCTTGTCTTGCACCATATTGACTTTGTAACTATCTCCTTGCTTTTCGAAGACTTTGACTCCTTCCTATTTGTATCCTTGATGATGATGTGGGTGATGAGATCTCGCTAATGAAAGTTGTTTGTTCTTGTGTTTCAATTGTTGTGTTGTAGTTGCTCCATGTTGAGGGGAGTTTCTCAATCAACATTCCAGCCACGAACTCTTCTTGAAGTTCGATGCTCTCATACTTCAAATCCTCAATAAGCTTGTGGTACTCGTTGATTTGGATTTTAATATCCTTGTCATCTACCATCTCCTACTTGTAGTACTTGCCAATAACAAACTTTTGTTTCCCAGCATCTTCGGGGGTGTACTTGGCAATTATAGACTCCCAAATCCTTCTAGTTTCCTTGTAAGAGCAATCACATCGAATAGCTTGTTAGATTGCAAACCTTGTTGGCATGAATCCAAAGCTCCAATTGCTTTGATGAATATTCCAACGATTTAGGTTTGGTGAGTGCATGCGCCACCCCGTGCATATCCAAAATCGAGAAGACACGTTCTTGCCATCTCTTAAAACTATCTCCCTCGAATACTTCAATCTTTGAGATGTCCAGAAATGGCTTAGCGTAGTGGACAGTGGGCATAATCGGTACTGCGGGTAGAACGGTGTCACCGAGGAGCTGTGTAGCTTCGAAAGTGGTAGCAAGATGAAGCAGAAGAAGCAGCTAAAGCAACAACGACATTAGTCATTCATTGCATTAGTGGTATTCGCAGCAGCAGTAGTAACGGGGGGCAGACTGGCATGAATAAGGAATGTGGTAGTAGCTTCAGAATCCATCAATGCAAATATCCTTGAGATTGTTGCAAAATTAGACGGAGTTCAACTTGCTTAAGGTGTGTATTCGTTGTCCTCAAAGATATTTTTCGTCGTCACATACCCCCAGGATCCAACAAGCCTTCCGTAGTTCAACGGGAGCAGAAACAACAAAATAGTAATAGAAAAATCCCAACAGAAAAATAAAGAACAATAAAACTGCATAACAGAAAAAACAAATAGGAACTGTAGAATTGTAAATAAAAGAATAAACACTGCAAAACAGTGGACAGAAAATAGAATCACTGCAGTGAACAAAAAACAAAATCATAGTAGAATAGTGAACAAAAATAAAGAATCACTGCACAACAGTGAACAAAAAAGAAAATAGTGAACAAAAGAGAAAATAAAACAGAAATTTTTTAACGTTTAACAAAAACGTGATCAGTAGATAAAATAGGAGAAATATGATAATCAAAAGCTTTTTTTGTGTCTATCTAAGAGTTGCGGTTGATCTCTTTATAAACACCACTAACGGATAAAAGACTCATTCTCACCTAAATAATAGGACTTACAACATTAAAAAATGGTGAGTCAAAAGAAAAATAAAAAAATGTAGGGATTAGTGTTTAGTTGTTTCATTACTTTTGAAATACTTATTAATTTTCCAACAAGTTGTGCACCATAAGAGAAGCCCATTGCCACTGAAGCTACGTAGATAGATGTTCGAAAAGGGAAGGCTACAACCACCAGGGGCGGACCCAAGAGTATCATAGGAGGGGCCATGGTTCCCCCAAGTCCCCTTAGCCCCCTATACATATCAATGCATATATATATATTTATCATATATATATATATATATATATATATATATATATATATATATATATATATATATATATATATATATATATATATTTATCATATATATAAAAGCACGAATACCAGGTTTTTGAGTGGTAATGAAATTTCCTTCTTTTTCCATATATATCTATCATATGTACTTCTTTCTCAATATATATATATGATATATATATAAAAGCAACTATATATCTATCTATATATGTTACCTCTTCAATATCTTGAACACTGCATCTTCAAATTGATCAACAACTCAACTGATCAATGACTTTCCTTCCTCTTCAAATCATTCATTCCCTGCTTTCCTTCATCGACTCATTCGTTGCTTTCCTTTGCTCTTCGATTCAAAGGTGAGTTAATCCACATTTCTTCTCCAATTTTTTTTTTTTTCGTAGAGGTTCGATTCAAATATGAGTTAATCATTTGGTCTATATGGTTCAATTTGATTCATGATTTTTGAAAGAAATTTGGGTCTAATCCACCCTTGATTCAATGTTGAATTTAACACAAAAGCCCTCTTTCATCTGGTCCATATGGTTTAATTTGATTCATGGTTTTTGAAACAATACATTGGAAGCTAATATGATCAACCCCTCTTTCATTGTATGGTTATTAGAATTCATGGGATACATATATGTTTGACTATTTGTAGTGAGCGATTTCTTGAAGACACTAAGCCGAAACTTAATTGGGCTTTAAGATCTTGAATACTAGGTGTTTGTTGAAATACCAAATAATCTTCATCTTCTTCCTTTATATAAGAAATATATAGATGTTTGATTTGTCCGTCTTTTTACAAGTTGGAATTAAAAAATTGCATATTTTATATTAGCATATTTGGAAAAAAAAAGGACATGAAGTAATTTGAATCTTTGTTTGTTGAACTTGTTGTGTTGTTGGCAACGAACTAATCTCTTGGTTCATTAATTCATACACAAATGAATGTAAAGTTTTTGTGCTAATTTGAGATAAATGAAAGCCTCCAATAAAAGCATGTAGGAGATGAAAAGTAAGCAATGAAATTCTTGTGTCTTTTTATCTATATCGAACTTGCGGTCGATATTTTTTAATTTTTTTGCTAAATTATGTCTTTTATGTCTTGTTGAACAAGCTCTTTGAAGTAATCTTTGTGATACATAATTTATGGTGTAGAATTCTTTTGAGAGGTCACAACCACAATACATGCTAATCCTATTATAACTTGGAACTGAAGTTGAACTAAAAACACAAACTGTCTCCAAATTATATTTTCAATAATTGTGGTTTATCATATATTATAATTTGATATCGAGGAGCAAAGCCTATTGCATTTGCTCGATTATGAAACATTATGATATATGTTCAACACTCTCATATGCATCGGTTAATTTTCATATGTGCAAAAATACCATCTTAATTCATAGTTAAGATGAAATGATGGATCATCTTAGTTTTACAATTACGCTTGTCTACCATCTTAATTTTACAATTATGATTGATATGTTCTTCTGTGATTTTCTGTTTCAGTTAATTTCCTCAAAGTAGGTCTTGACAATAAAGCGAATAAATGAATAATAAAATAAGAATAATCTGTCACATCAATTAAAGTATAATGAGAGAGCCCCTTATTGAGGCAGTTGTCATCCCTTTTTTCCATTTTTTCTAGATTATTCTCGAGGTATCCTGAGATTTGCTCCTACCAATTTTGGACTTGAGGAATGTAGGACTACAATAATTTGCAAGAGTTTTAAAGCTTTTTCATTCCTAGAGTTCTCATCCATCTTTTCACCCGATTTATATTTTGAAAATGTGTTTGTAAACAATTCTTCTTAGTAATCCGACTTCGAAAAACTCGTGATAAATTTTTTTAATAGGTAATATGAACTCAAACTTGTAATTTGCTATTTATATAGACCTACTTCCATTTGAAGTTTTAAAGATCTAATTAAGTTTTAATGTATTTAATGTATTTAATGTATTTAAGTTTTAAAGGTCTAATTAAGGTAACGTTACACATAAGAAGTTCAATCCTCTAATGGGTGGCTTAAACTACTTGCATTTGGTGGCGGTAGTTATAACTTAACATCAGAAAATTGAAAGAGTTTCTTCTAGATTGAGTTAACTCATAAACAATAATTCCATAATCTTTTGTTTTGATAAGAAGCCAACTTAATTAGATATAGCATACTTGACTCCAAAATGAGTCAACCCCTAACCTTTCCTTTGACATCTACATCAATATTAATTCATCTAATTAGAGATGCTTTGGCATAACTCTATAATCTTTCCTTCTTGCTTTCCACTTTATTCATCAAACAAGTCCAATTTGTAAAGTTGGTCATCTTTCAAAATTTAGGCTATTGTTTCTTTTTTATTTTCTAGAACAAATAATTAAACATTATAAAAATTAACAAGACATATTTGCGAGTTGATCAAAAGTCTATTGTATAGTTATATTTTTTTCAAAAGAAGATATTTGCGAGTTGTGTGCTAATCTTTTGGAAGACTAGGGAGGGCTAGCAGCCAAAAGTCATTAACCTCAGGGCTAAATATTGATGTATAGTTCTATTTTTTTTTTTCAAAAAAAGATAATATTTAGATTATCGGTTCATGTCGTCAGTATATTTCATGAAATGTTTAATAATGTTTATAGTATATGTGTCCACAATTGTGAATTCAATTTTGTCACGTCTTTTGCTTTGATATTTCGTTCCTATGGATCCTTTTTTTCCTTTCTATTTTTTTTCTTTGCTAAATGATGCTTCTTGAATTGCACTTTTACTTCTTACGTATTCAAATTATGTACGTTTGGATTTTATATTACATAGTTTGTTCAAACTCACACATATTATTTAAATTAAATTTTATATTTAGTTGCATATTAAATTAACATTATTTATTTATTTTAATTACTACTCTAATGTTTGTTTCATTAGATTGTAGTTTAACAATCTCATCTAAAAATTCGTTAAGTATAACCATTTTACCTTGCATTAGCGAGTTACCATGGTTAAAAACTTAGGAGTTATCAACAATAGTGAATACATTGTAAGAAAAACAATAAATACTAATCGTAGAGAGGTGGATAATTAATTTGAAACGTAAATTTGCAATGGAGGAAGAAAAAGAAATGAAGCGGGCTCGCCAAAGACAACTAAGGAGTGAAAAGAAAGAGTTGAATGATCACAGTATGGATTTGAAACTTCACAAAATATTCTATGAAATATTGAGTAAGGTAAATGCTATGAAGCAAAATGAATGATTTTAATTAATAATTTAGAAATTAAGTTGTCTTTATTTCTTTTTTATGTATAGGCCCCCGGAATGCAAAACCACATTATGTCGCTATGGGTTTTGAGCATGTTGCAAGTTCAGCAGATGTGTTACCATCTGTAAACTCTTGTCGAAATTGTAGTGCGAAAAAGTTTTTCTTGAATCTAATAGTTTATGTTGTTCAAACGGTCAAGTAACACTCGTTCCTAATGTTATCCCTGAAGAAGATGTTGTACATTCTATTTTGACATAGTGTTGTTATTTTAGCACGCATTTTCCTAATGTTTAACCTAGTTTTCCTTATCTTTGAAACTCATCAATACTGGTTCCTAAAAAAAAACTCATCAATACGTTGAAGTGATCAATAAAAGGGTAGAATAAGAAACTTCATTTTTTTCTAAGCTAGCAACCAATTAAGCTTACATCATTTTCCTATCTTATTAGCTTAGCTAAAACCCAAAATTCCAAAGGTGTACAATTCAAATTAAACTTTTCTACATCACACATGTTAAACAAAAATAAAACAAGGAAAAACTCACATATAGTCATATAATGAATACATGAGCAGTACTTTAAAGTCTATAAATTGAAGCCTTTCTTCCAACACGTTACTTACAAGCAAAAAAAAAAGACATTTTAGAATAGCAACACTATGTCACAATAAAATGTATAATAATTAATATGGTGCGAGGGCTCCATGTCAAAATCTCATAAAATGACATACCCAAGTAACTTAACACCCCATTTTGATGTGGGGCACTCGCGCAGATGTTGTACATTCTATTTCGATATAGTGTTGTTATTTTAGCACGCATTGCCCTAATGTTTAACCTAGTTTTCTTTATCTTTGAAACTCATCAATACTGGTTCCTTAAAAAACTCATCAATACGTTGAAGTGATAAATAAAAGGGTAGAATAAGAAACTTCATTTTTTCCTAGATTAGTCAACCAATAAGCTTACATCATTTTCCTATCTTATTAGGTTAGGTAAACCCCAAAATTCCAAAGGTGTAACAATTCAAATTTAACTTTTCTACATCACACATGTAAAACAAAAATAAAATAAGGAAAAACTCACATATAGTCATATAATGAATACATGAGCAGTACTCTGAAGTCTATAAATTGAAGCCTTTCTTCCAACACGTTACTTACAAGCAAAAAAAGAAATTTAGTAGAGAAAATGGGAAGAACTGATTTTTGTTTACTGTTGCTCTTGTGTGCCATAGTTGGTGCTACTGCTCAGAGAGCCACCAACGTGCGTTCAACATACCACCTATACAATCCTAACCAGATAAACTGGGACTATCTCCGAGCCAGTGTTTACTGTGCAACCTGGGATGCCAACAGGCCCCTTGCATGGCGACGACAGTACGGATGGACTGCCTTTTGCGGCCCGGTCGGCCCTACTGGCCGTGATTCCTGTGGCAGGTGTTTGAGGGTAAGCAACTGATCATACCATGCACATTCGTATATATAGCCCGAACGAATGTTTTAATTTGTGGTCTTGGTAGCATATTTGATCTGAAGTATTTTTTTTTAGTTGATCATCATTAATTGGATCTTGAGATATGATTTTCAAAGCAAATATATTTTAGTTTCTGAATTGGCTAATAAACTGTTAAATTAAGGAGACAATACGTACGGGGTCAGAGTATTATATATGGGCCGTCAAGAGAAAGGTTGTGGAGTATTTCTTTAAAAAAATCACTCATCAATTGATTGCAAAGAAAGAGACCAATATATAAAATTCTCTTCCTATACGACCTTTTATATAACTCCCTCCAAAATGTGTTAAGAATTTTTCTTTGTGGGCAACACTATTCTAATGACAAGAACCACCTGTAAGGCTCAAAAGATGACAGCGTCTCCAAATAATTTATTCAATATCAATTAGGACTCAGACCTAATTAAGTCCAACATCTGGTTAAGAGGCATAGAGTTATCCCGACTATTCAATCCACCGTTTGCATGATAATAAAAATTAATTTGGATCTCCTAAGGTTTGAATATTGGTGATTGCAGGTGACAAACACAAGGACTAATGCAGCAGTAACAGTAAGGATTGTGGACCGGTGCAGCAATGGAGGGCTGGACTTGGACATAACACCTTTTAGGCAGATAGACACTGATGGAAATGGGATTAGACAGGGTCATCTTATAGTTAATTACGAATTCGTCAACTGTTAGACTTTGTTCACTATATATATGATGACCAGGAAGTCCATTTGCATAAAATAAATAAGGAGGGTATGTAGTACTTCAAGTTGTAATAAGATTGCCAATGTTAATTAGCATCTGCATACATAGTTGCAAATGCTTATATTTCTGAGCAATCCTTGACAATAATAATAATAATAATAATAATAATAATAATAGAGCATACCTTCAAGTAAGAATTAACAATTAGGCCAATAATTAAAACAAGTGTTTCATTTTAATTTTGCATTTGAATTTAAGGATCAATTAGCTAAACAAGTCATATTTAACAGCTATATATATACATATTGATTTTTAATTACTTAATTTAATCATTGATTATATATATGTGCAGCAGGTGCAAATTAATTAGGATATATAGAACTCGTTTGGTTATTTTTACTAACTTACTGGGGAGTTTTCTTGAGTTAACTCACAGTGAATATCATATTTTATGTTTGGTTCAACTTTGAACTTAGATGGAAGTTGCAAATTTTTAAACAATAAAACATATGAATTGACATAAATACCCTTCAAACAAGAGAGAGAGAGAGATGTGAGTAATAAAGAGGTAATTAATGAGGGGTAATTTTTTCTACAAGCTTTTTATGCACTTTACAAAATAAGGAAGATTTAGAAGATCACGTTGTTCAATTAGTTTCAAGTGTTAGTCGCCTTCTACTTATAATTTTTCATGTTTTCTATTAATTGCAGTGGTTCTTTTCAATTTTGGTTAATTAACTATAAATTAATTCCCGCGAGCGAAGCGAGCGGGTCAATCGTGCGTAGCACGTCTTGAAACTAGTATATATATATTTTTTTCATTTATGTCCCTCCCACTTTAGATTTTACACTGTGACATTAGACACCCTAACCTCTATCCAACAATGCATATATCATTATATCTTTATTTTTTCCACTCCCATTTTAAATTTTGTTTTAAATCTTTGTAACTCGATCTGCTATTAATAAATAAATTACACATAAAAGCTTAGAGATGAACGCGTACTAAAAACTTGCAAAGTTTCTCTTTTAAGTTGCCCCATTTCAATTCAAGTATGGGTCCGCCCCTAGCTACAACATATATATCTATCATATATATAAAAGCACGAATACCAAATTTTTGAGTGGTAATGAAATTTACTTATTTGCCTATATATATATCTATCATATTTACTTCTTTTTCCATATATATCTATGATATATATAAAAGCAACTATATATCTATCATATATATATATTTATATACGCTACCTCTTCAACATCTTGAACACTGTCTCTTCAAATCGATCAACAACTCAGCGACTCTCCTACCTCTTCAAATTGATCAACAACTCAACTAATCAACGACTTTCCTTCCTCTTTAAATCATTCATTCCTTGTTTTCCTTCATCGACTCATTCGTTGCTTTCCTTTGCTCTTCGATTCAAATGTGAGTTAATCCACCTTTCTTCTCCAATTCTTTTTTTTTTCGGAGAGGTTCGATTTAAAGGTGAGTTAATCATTTGGTCTATATAGTTCAATTTGATTCATGGTTTTTGAAAGAAATTTGGGTCTAATCCACCCTTGATTCAATGTTAAATTTAACACCAAAAGCCCTCTTTCATCTGGTCTATATGGTTCAATTTTATAAATAATTTACTTCATGACAAGGAGCATCCATCTTTTTTGCAACTGTACTTTTATGATACTGATCATGAAGTGCAAAACCGAATGCATTGCTCTGATGGGATGAAAGAGATAATTTTGGCAAGGTTAATTAGTATGCTTGCGAAAAATCTATATGCAAGTTTTTTACGCACTTTACAAAATAAGGAAGATTTAGAAGATCGTGTTATTCAATTAGTTTCAAGTGTTAGTCACATTCTACTTATTGTTTTTCATGTTTTTTTATTAATTGTAGTGGTTCTTTTCAATTTTGGTTAATTAACTAAAATTAATTCCCGAGAAGCGAAATGAGCAATCAATCAATCGTGCGTAGCACGTCCTGAAACTATATATATATATATATACTAGTTTCAGGACGTGCTACGCACGATTGACCCGCTCGCTTTTAAAAATTTATTAATAAAACTCAAAATTTAAATTTAAATTTAAAAATTAGAAATACAAGTACCTTTTTTAGCTTATCAATATTCTCTAATGTGATTGATATAAGATGTTAATGAAAAAACAAGCTAGTAATGCT
The DNA here is from genome assembly GCA_039657325.1 of Stephania cephalantha. Lineage (NCBI taxonomy): Eukaryota > Viridiplantae > Streptophyta > Magnoliopsida > Ranunculales > Menispermaceae > Stephania > Stephania cephalantha. The sequence goes on from CM077572.1 coordinate 53,359,189, forward strand.
AAGACATTACTTCCTAAAAAAAAAAAAAAAAAACAAGGAAAAAAAACACAAGTGGTTTGACCCATCAATTTGTGAACACTTGCTTGTGGAGATTCCGTAGAATTGTACATAAAGTTCAATCTTTACCTCAAACTCTATAGATAAAAAGGATAACTTTGAAATTATGAATGTAAATAATTGAATTAGTTGGGATTAAAGCTTTAGACACTTTTTTTTTGACATGATTAATCAGAATTTTTCTCATTAAAATTTCTTATGGGTTTTGAGTTTGTTCCCTCCCCAACACCTTTTTCAAACCACCTTATTCTTTTCCCTATCAGATTCTCTCTTCTTCACTGTTTATATATATATTGCATATATACCATTGGGAAAACTCTGAGTTTACAATTTGTGATATTTAGTTGCTTTTTTATATATAGTTGTTTTTATATATATATATATATATATATATATATATAGGCAAATAAGTAAATTTCATTACTGTTGAGTCGTTAATTATGTAATATTATATATAGGTTATTTATATATTTTTATTGTCAAGTCTCCAAAATACTAGCTTAATTATGTTTATTTATTATTTTCAAGGTTATTGGAGTTGTGGTCGAATTCGTGGCAAAAAATAATGTAGAATCGAATATTTATATGCAGTGATCAGATGCCAGAGGATTTGCTTCGAAATACGCATTGCACAGTTGATTTGGTGTGAGATTAGTTGAAGTGACGCAGCTAGGGACATGGTCAACCTACTCACGTTGTTGGTTTGTTCTCGAGATACGCGCGGCACTAACTCCCATATTTTCGCACGAATCGTGCGATTTCCTCCAAAGCTTCCAAGCCGCCACGTGTCGCCTGCTTGTTCGACAACCTATCACACCAGTAGCCTCTCCCACCAATGCGAGCACGCCACATGTCGTCTGCACAGCTGCCACGCTGCAGCGTCTGACCAGCCCACGTTCACAGCAGCCTCTCCACCACTCACTGCGCGACACGTCGCGCATGCCAGCAAGCTCGCATAATCCGTGTCCGCCACGTGTCCGAGACCTTGCAACAAGCTCCAACAACCACCAGATCCTCCTCGGCGCACATGTGACGAACCAAACTCCAAATTTGGCATTCTCTCTCTTCCAGGGACGAATTTTATTAGTTTTTGAGAATTAGAAGTTTAGGGGGCTCTCTCTCTGTTTCTGGTTTTAATCTTCTCTTCGGGCCGAACTCCTTCTCCCCCATTCTTTATTTTTTATTTTTCTTCTATTCTTTTGTGTTCTTGATGCGAGGCTAAAACCTCTAGCCTAGGCAAATGCATGAGGCTAAAACCTACATGAGGAAGGTTCGATCGCGCATATCAACGGATTTGTGAGATTTATATATTTTAATTTCAGTCTTTTCATTATTATTTTATTTTCTTTGGTATTGTTTGAACAATCAAAGTTAAACACTTGTTTAAACTTTCATTTATTTGTCAGTGAGTCGTAAGCATCCGTACTTGTGCAATAAGACCACATTAGTGGCAATTGACCCTACCAATTGATTAGTCTCTTTTGGGACCGGTTGAATACCTTAGAAATATAGGCTAAATCGGACACACTAGTGATCCGGTTGTCTAGGTGTAGTGCCTTCAGGAAGCTCAATGCGGTCAACGCATTAAACCCAATTCACTTGAATTGTGGTTATGTGTTTGATTAGGGAAGTAGTCACCGTCGTACCTTGGCTATCGAGATTAGGAAGTGCGAGGAACCGCGTGCGTCACCGGGTCTATAGCTACACTAAGATATTTTGATTTGCATATTTTACATAAATCGACGACCAAATCCAATCTTTTACCGAACCGAACTTGTATGTCTTGACCTAGGTATTTTTATTAATTATTTGATTTTCAATTTTATTTCCTTTGCTTTCATTATTTTATGATTAGATAATTAATTCATTTTCTATCAAACCCCGATTTTCCTTTTTGTTATTTTTGACCTTAGAAAGAATACCAGTCCATGTGGGATCGACCCTTTGCCACTATTCTACAAAATAGTTGGTTTAGGTATTTTAAATTTTATTGACGCGTTCGGCGCGGGTCAATTACCACTCAAAAATTTGTAATTCGTGCTTTTATATATATGATAAATATAAAATTCAAAATTCAAAATTGTAATTAAAATTTAAAAATTAGAAATATAAGTACATTTTTTAGTTTATCAATATTTATATAATGTGATTGAGATAAGATGTGAATGAAAAAACAAACTAATCATGCTAGGACATAGCTTCCTCAAAAAAAGTATATTGGATTGATGAAAATGAGTTCATGATTGATTTGGAGATAAAGAAAAAAAAAACGTGTAGTGGATTGATAAGGAGTTAGAGTTTGATTTGGATAAAAAGAAAATGTTGATTTGAAGATGAAAAAAAAAAAGAAGTATGGGCAAATAGGTAAATTTCATTACCACTCAAAAATTTGTGATTCGTATATTTATATATATATATATATATATATATATATATATATATATATATGTCTCGTTTGGTTCATTTTTGCTAATGTACAATGTTAGTTGAGAGTTATCTCATTAGAGTTAATATTTTCATATTTGGTTTAACTTTAAATTTATTGGGAAGTTTCAAAATTTAAACAAGAAAAAATATGAATTGACATAAATAACCTTCAAACAAGAGAGGGACGAGTAATAAATGAGTCATTAATGAGAGATAATTGTGTCCATAACTTTTGAGAGATAACTCCCTATGGGGGTGGTGAGAGATATCTTATACCCTAGTGTATAAATTAGAGATAACTTGCAGGTAAGTCGAGCAACCAAACAAGATTAATTATCAACTCCCTGTCAGTTGAAAGGCCCGCCCATCAAATATCCAAGTCTTATAGGGGCTTTTTTTTTTCAGAACTAGGCCCGATCTAAGTAGTGCGGGAGTGGTCCCCACTACTCACACACGGTGCGTGAGTCCTACGCACGCGTGGCTCACGCGCCGTGCGCGTCGATTTCGTGCTCATGAAATTGCTCTCTCAACAAACAAACAAACAAACAAACAATATAAATTTCCATGCGCGTCGCTCTTCCACATTCCCAATACCAATCTCGTCGACTTTCCCTCTCTTTTCCTTCTCTTCGATCGCTTCAAAACCAAATCCCCAAATCACCAAACCCTATCGCCCAGATCGCATTCGCTCCCAAAATCGATCTCTTCAATCGAAACTGCGAGAGATTCGCTCTTCGCTCTTCACGCAAAAACTGAAAACTCACCCATCTGAGGTGCTGCAATGGCTTTGATTTCAGTTTGTTCCGACTTTAATCCTTAGATCCGATTGAAAATGGAGTCTCAAGTGTCAGATCTTGCGTTGTTTTGAATTTTTAAGCTTCTCGCTCTGTGATTTTGTGGTGAATGTAATGAGATCTGGCTTTTGTTTGATTTTCTTTTTACGTGGAAACTCTATGATCTGATTAGACTGATTTGGATTCTTCAATCGACGAAGATGTCGATCTGAATTGATTTTTTTTGAAGTTCAAGTTTGCATCTTTTCCTGTTTGAGTACTTGTGAAATTCTTCATTATGTCATTGTGATAATTTTGGGTTTTTGAGAAAATCAAGCTTTTTTTTTGAGATCAATGGGTGTCCAGACCGAGAAAAATCAAGTTTTGATTTTGTTTAGATCTGATGCAGGTATAATTCGCAAACGCTTTTACGCGGGCGCTTTGATTGATTTGGGATTGAGGCTTTGTTGTTGCTACGCGGGTACTCATGGGAGCTATTGTTGATGGCGCAGTCTCGGTATGATTTTTTTTTTTCACAATGTTCATTAATCTGAATTACTCGTGGTGCATATTATATGATATGGTATGATTTTTTATATTTCCTATGTTCGAGTTGTCGTTTCATAGTTTTCCCTTCTGTTTGAGTTCCTAGTTTGGGTTGGATACTAATGAACATTTGGAATTTTTTAGGAAATGAATCAAACATTGCTGGAGAAGAATGTCAAAGTTGTGTTTGTTCTTGGTGAGTTGCTTTTGTCAAAGTTGTGTTTGTTCTTGGAGAAGAATGTTATGTTACTTATGTATTAGGCCAAAGCAAAAAGAACTTTCCTTTAAGGGATCGGAAATATTGTGTGCTCTTTTGTTGTTAATTTGATTGTAGAGCATGAACAGGAAAATGGACATACTATATACATATACTCTTTTGTTCCTTGTCTTACTATGCATTTCACGAAGGCTTTCATGTATTATCAATTCTAGCAACTTTGTTAATAGGTTGCGTATCGCATCTTAGATTATTTTCCACGTTATATCCTAGATTCATTGGTGACAGCCAGCATAAAACTTTTGTCGATTTTCATGAAATGGATCAAACGCATATATCCTAGATTCATTGGTGAACAATTCCCAACTTGAAGCCGAAGTGGTAATCATTATGATAGAGGTTGAATGTGTCATTTGCCCTCTTCCTAATTTTGCTCTTGGATTGTGGCAATGGCTTTGTATTAATTTGACTTGTCTGTATGTGAATTTTAGTTTCTGCCATCCTTCTAACTTTTGACTCTTCAGTTCTCTTCTGCGTATCCATATTTTCTCACTAAAGAAATCCTGCAGTAATCATTGTAGTTTTTTTAGTTTTAGATTTTTTTGCCAATGGTTAGTACTAGAGCCCTTAACAATCTCTATACATCTCAAATCAGATTATATTTATATTGCTCTTGGAACAACACCCAATTGTTGAACTTATTTCATTGACTAGAGTCAAACAAATTAGAACTCAATACTTCTCTAGATGGTTGAAGTTTAAATGTGAGGTGCCACACCCTTGTGGTCTAATCAATGTTTGCAATATCTTTACTTTTTGCTGGGTAAAATTGTTGCAACTTAAAATGCATGTTGTCCCAGAGAAAGCTGTACATTTATATTGTTCTGTTTTATGTGTATATGTATGTGCATGCGTGTAGTTGCTGAATTTGTCATCCCAGTCTTCTGTTTCCCAAGTTGAGGTCCTCTGGTTGTTTGTGGGGGATGAATTATTTGAGAATTATGAGTTAGCCTTGCTGATTTGGTACTCTATCATCAGGCGGGCCTGGAAGTGGGAAGGGCACCCAATGTGCAAATATTGTTGAACGCTTTGGCTTCACTCATTTGAGTGCTGGTGATCTTCTTCGAGCTGAAATTAAATCTGGATCAGAAAATGGGTTTGTCATCTTCTCACATTCTTTTTCTTACATGTTTTTTACACTATTACCTCAAGATCACCTTCTATCCTATTTAGTTTACAACCAGAGAGATGTAAGCCTGCTTAGCACACTTGTTGAAAGTTAACCGGGAGTCATGACCAAGATAACTACCATTACTTTTATTTTATTTTTATCGAGACCTCGTTAAAATACTAAAACGAGTGATGGATTGTAGTTTATGAATCTATTATCTATACATTGCTGAGGTGGGGTATAGAACTATGAATGTAAGCCATTGATAGACTTCACAATTGCGAAGCCTGCGCAGGGTTCCCCAAAAAAGAAATCTGAAACTTGCTCGTCATCTCTAACAATAGCATGCGTAATGGGTTCTATAAGATTCAAAGTGTTATCTTTTTAACAACTTATCTTGTTCCATATATTTTTCCATTTGTTTGTTCTTGTGAGCAGAAATGAGGATGCTTAGGTGTATGTGTGGTAAAACTCGTAAAGATAGAATAAGAAATATAGAAATTCAAAGACAATTAGGAGTAGCACCAATTGACACAAAGATTAGGGAAGGGCGGTTGCGGTGGTTTGGTCACCTGCAAAGACGGCCTACATATGCCCCAACTAGAAAAATCGACTCAATAGAAACTGAAGAAATTCGACGAGGTAGGGGTAGACCAAAGTTAACTTGGGACGCATTAATTAGGAGGGATTTGAATGGTTTGGAAAGCTCACCATCAATTGCACTCAATCGAGCACAATGGAAGAATTTGATCCATGTAGCCGACCCTAATTAATTTGGGTCTGAGGCTATGTTGTTGTTGTCTGTTCTTGTGAGCATTACAAAGAATTGGGGTGGGTGGTCCGTATGAGTAGATTGTTTTGTTAGGTCCAATTCTCTCGGCAACTCTTGTGGGACTATCTTGGCCTGGACATTGTGGTGATGCTGATAACCTAATTAAAGTATCCTTGCCTTTTCCATTTGTAGAATATTCCCTCATCCTATTATGATAATCTTTGAACGTATATTTATTGTTTTATTAAAAGTCTCCCCATCTTGGAAACTACTCACATTTTTAAAATTCTTCATGTTCTTGCTACAGCACCATGATCCAGAACATGATTAAGGAAGGGAAAATTGTACCCTCAGAAGTCACGATTAAGCTTCTCGAACGGGCAATGCTTGAAAGTGAAAATGATAAGTTCCTCATCGACGGGTTTCCTCGTAACGAAGAGAACCGTGCTGCTTTTGAGAATGTTGTAAGATTTCACAGTTTTTTTTGTCACTAAATTTAGTGTCCTATCTTATTAATTGAAAGCTAGGCAGTGGAAGTGCATTGAATTGTATGTTTTAGTCAATCTCTTTTAATTCACCATCTTTGATAAATTTTACTATTTGAGGTTGGCTTCTGAATGGTGTTTCATCTGTAAAATTTGTTATTCTAAAGTTTGATATATTTCATTTAACTCTAATGGGCAACCCTGCTTTGGCAGACAGGAATTGCACCGGAATTTGTACTGTTCTTTGACTGTGCAGAGGAAGAGATGGAGAGGCGTCTTCTAAATAGGAATGAGGTTTTGCAGAATTATTTTATTTTATTTTATATTTCTTTTTCCCTTTGCCATTTGGGAGAGGCCTTTTTTTACATTTTCATACTTGGGCGCTTACATAACTATGCTGTGGCTATGAAGGGAAGGGTTGATGATAATATTGAAACAATAAGGAAGCGATTTAAGGTTTTCGTGGAATCAAGTCTTCCTGTGATTGAGCATTATAGCTCGAAAGGGAAGGTTCATAAGGTAATCCTTTTTAAGAATTTCTCCTTCGCTTATTTCTGTGGGTTTCCACTACATTAGCTGACGGTATTCCGCTCCTGTCTTGTTGGTGGGGTTCTGGACTCAGATTGATGCAGGAAAACCTGTTTCAGAGGTTTTCGAGAATGTCAAATCTATTTTCTCCAGCTTTGACAAAAAGGTAAAAGCTCATTAAAACTGTTAATCAATAGAAATCTCATGTTATGGTATCCGCAACTCCTTTCAAATGAAAGTGCTCTTGCATTGATACAAACCTCATTTGAATTGGACGACATATTTCCATCTGATACTCAGTTTACTTTTCTTCCACTAATGGTTTGGAGTTTTTTTTTTGGCAGGAGGAATAGACTTGTACAACTGCATCTGTTTGTTGCTAAGCATGATTTGGAAGGTGAATATTCCTTAAACTTGAAGTTAGATTTAATGTTTGTGTCCGTAGTTGTTGTTACTATATCGAGTGCAATGGAGGAGTTTGATCCATGTAGCCGATCCCAACTAAATTAAGATTGATGCTATGTAGTTGTCTCATCTTTCTTTTACTTTCCTTTTTTCGCAGCAAACTAGCAAAAAGAATCTTTAGATTTTCTTCTTCCTGTTGCATTTCTTGATAAAAAAGTATGTACATTTACTCTTGATTTTTTCCTTTTGTAGGTGGTGGTATGGTGTTCTGCTATATATATACATAGGAATACTTCTTATTGAGACCAAGCAGCTTGTTTATTTTTTATGGGAATTTATACTTTATTGGATGAGGCTCCATTGTTCCATTTGTAATGTTACCGTAGCGATTTGCGAGTATATGGCCCCTAATTAAGATATTCTACATTCTTTCTTCCTCAAATAAACGATGTGTTCGCTTCCCCATTCTTTCAGCCATAGCTTCACAAAAAACCTGCTGGGGTTCAGAAAAATGTTTGTTTAGTGTTTGGTTTATTCTTGTTTTCTTGTTTGTTACAAGAAATCAATAAGTATGAGCATTTACTTGTCTGTGACATTGTCCTAACCATGAATCTAGTTGGAGCTGTTTGACAAACTGTTCCTCTTCGAACAAAAAGGCGATGTGACTGGGCTTTTGAATACTCTGTAAACAAACTAAAGTCTAAATTCTACAATTGGCATGAGCTTTGAAACATGAATGTTTAAGAGTTCCTATGCAGAAGAGATTTTACTTCAAAAGTTGAAATTAGCACTGGTCACACTGCAAATAGTTTTCACACATTATCAGTGCGTCTGTGGAGCTTCAAGAGAGGTTTCATTTTACCTTTACATGAACTGCATTCATGATTGTCAAGAAAACATGACTCCACTACTTTTGAGTGCATTGGCAATGATAGAGACAAGAGGAAAAAGAACACCACTTGTTCCCAGTGCCGTGTCTCTATTCCCAACTACTCATCTTGTAATGTGAGGTTCTCGTTCTCGGAATTATTCTGATAGAGAAGGATGTGTCACTTACAATTACATGACTTTCCTTGCACTATCGATGTAGTCGACCTCAACTAACTAATTTTAGCACAGAGGCTTTGTTGTTGTTGACGTAGAAATGTTCCCTATAAAGACCAAGGTCCTTCAATTAGTCTCTCTCTCTCTCTCTCATTTGTTGTTTTCTCTAATTAGACATTCCATAACTTTCTGACCCACCAAGTGTGATTCTAATGCATTTACAAAGTTACATTTACAGGCCAAACACTAGTTTCCCCATAAAGAAAATAAACCATTCAATTCCACACTAATAGACTTTCTATGTGATGGAAGATTTTCTGCATTGAGAAATCAGTATTCACCATAAACAGATATTAAGAGTGTTCCACAAGTTCGCCCTTCTTACAGTTTTGCAATTCAATACACTCGAAAGTATCAAACTTAAGTATGTACAAAATTGATGTAGAGAAGGTAGGACTTATTGCAGGAGTTGGTTGCATAGAAAAATGAACCTTCTGAGTATACTTTAGTCATAAAATGAGAAAATGAATATGAAAGATTAGACAATTTAAGAACTAGACTAGTTTCAAACTTACAACGGATCTTAAATGCAGAACAACAATTGTTTGTTTGTTTGGTGCATTTTTTTCATCTATCGATCCGTTTGGTTGGCTTCTGCGCGTTCACTCTCGTTCGAGGCCATACCATTTTCAGCTTGCAAATTTTTGTTTTCATCTTTGAATTTTTTATAGATGTCTCCTTTGTAGAACTCACTTGTTCTGACGACCAGCACCATTGTAGAAGCAGCTCCGAAGATAGCCACCGCGGCCATTATAATGAAGGAAAGTCTGTAACACATTGTGCCAAGGCAAGTCAGCTCTTTCACTGACTCCCTGGTCATGCCCTTCACTGCAAGTTGCTTCAATGCCTCTCTATCATAAAGGGCACCAGAAACTCTCACATTGAACACATACGATCCGACGGGGCTCGCCAATTGACCGCAATTGAACAATGTAGCATAATGTTTGAGGCCGAATATTTCCGAGATGATTGTGTAGAGCAATGTGAGATGTGCACCAAAACAGAAACCAACAATCACAGAAGCAACATACACTGATCCATTGAAAGGGAAAGCAATCAACATATGGCCAACCGCGGACAACACAAGCACACCGGCGATCATCAAAGGCCGAGGAAGCCTATACTTGTCGATAAGAATCTCAGACACAAAACCAGCAAACACCCTTCCACAAAAATTCCATATACTCACCAAAGACACAAATGTGCTTATAGTAAGAGTTGGATACCCCAAAGACTCCCCAATCTGCCCAATATTATCCATGGCAGTAAGGTTCGTCCCCAACCCGCAAAACGTCGATACCATGATGATAACCATGTCGTAACTAAACAATGCCTGCAGTATCCCAAAATCCTCCCCCCTCTCGGCCCTCTTCCTTATATCACCAAAGAAAGAACCTTTCTCTTTCGCCTTCGCCGGGGGTGCCGCCGGGGGTGGCGGGGGCGGTTCCAGTGTCATACTCCTCCTCCTCCACAACTTAAGCTCTTGCTTAACAGCAATCACAAGTGGGAAAAACAACAACACACATATAACAGTAGCACTAGCAACATAACCAGCATGAGAGAAACCAATCTGTTTTTGCAACACAGTCATGATCATACTGAACAAAGCCAATACCAATGCAACATACAAGTAATGATAAAACACACTCAACTCATTATCATCATCATCATCATCATCATGACTACTACTACTACTACTACTACTAGTAGTGCCACCACTGTTGATCACCACCCTGATTGTGAACATGAACACTAGACAGAGCGCGGCGGGAAGCCAGGCGATGAGCAAGATCAAGGAAGTGGAATCATTACCATAAACAGCCAGATAGAGTTGAGTCATGACAGCTCCACTGAGGCCAGTGAAGCCCTTCAAGAGACCCAGCAAAATGCCCCTCCCATGTGGGAAGTTGTTGACGCAAGTGACTAAAACGCCGGTGTTGGCGAAGTTTTGGGAGTTGGCGGCGATGAGGATGAAGAGGGACATCATCCATAGTTTGGGGTGGGGCAGTTTGGAGGTGACGGAGAGCCAGACGAGGAAGTAGCCGGAGAAGTTGGTGGCGGCGCAGAGGAGGAGGACGAGCGAAGTCGGGGCGATCTCGGCGATGAGGCCGGAGAAGACGCCGATGTTGGCGCCGAGGTCTTTGAAGAATGCGAGGAGGTTGAGGGTGGTTTGGTCGTAGCCGAGCGAGGATTTGATGGATTTGGAGTAGGTCCCGAAGACGTAGGTGGCGCCTGCGCCCGACATGATCAGGAAGGACGCGAACAGCATGAACCAACGGCCCAGGATCACCTGGGATGCCAAGCCCATCGCATCTGATGAACAAGAACAACCCATTTCTCTTGTTGCTCTGCTCTGTTTTTTTTTTTGGCTCTGCTCTGTTTTGGGGATCAATGAGATGGAGGAGGGGTTTATGGATCCGGGGATTATGGTGGGGGATTGGGATTGGGATTAGGGAGCTTTTTTTAGAAGGTAATACTAGTTAATTAGTTGTCTAATTGGGTGGGATAAGATCTCGTGTTTTGTATTGTGTACTCTAATTTTGGTATTTTTGTAGCCTCTTAGGGAATGATTTTATGACATCACCGAGAGGGTTTGGGGGTAGTTACCCCTAACCCTATAGTACCCATACATATTCGTCATTTTCGCTATATATTTTTATACTAATGTATTTTTTTGTTTGAAAAAAAAAAGGTTAAGGTGAAAGTTTGTCCCCCTCCCACTTAACAAAGTTTTTCCGGTTCGGCCACCGGCCTCGCGTGCGTCAGTGTGCACCTCGAGATTTGGAAACGATGATATGTATTGGGAACTGTGGGTGCATGCATTTTGAATCATGTAGAGACACCTTGTGAGGTAGATGTGCGTTTAGTAATGTCAGAGTAAGACTTTTTTTTTTTTTTTTTCTTATATTGTGAGGTCGATGATTGCCCGTCACTATTCCACAAAAGTTAAAGAGATATTCCACCTTATAAGAGATATGTCTAAAAAAAAAAAAAATGGAATTAAGACCTTATGAAGATCCAAACGAATAATTAAGTAGGTTTTAATCACTACACCGAAAAATAATATATATATATATATATTTTTTTCAGTAAGAGTCGAACCTCGAAACCAAGATTTTTTTTTTTTTTTTTTTTTTTTTTTTTGATATTTGCGGGTGTCCAGGTGAGTTTTAACTATTCCCACAAGATCCTGATGCAATCGATTTGAGCGTACTCCAGTAGCGAACAATCTTACTACATTGAGAAATCGAAATCAAAATCGTGCTTTTAACTCACACAACTCTATTTTCACTTTTACCACAAGATATGATGATATAAGTGCATGTCACGCTCATCCAATACGAAGACCACCAATATAAAATGTTCAAATGCCAGACAAAAAGACTATACATCCACATGTGAGTTTTGGAGAGTCGTCAAACTGACAGTCCAAGTAATGAGTCCATACCCTCCAATACCATATATATAGGGCTTATTTGGTAAGGAATGAAGTTATCTATCGGGATATAACTTACTGAAAGTTTTTGATTGCCCAACTTGTCTGCAAGTTATCTCTCAACTTACATTATAGGGTGTGAAATATCCTCCACAACCCCTCAGGGAGTTATCTCTCAGGAGTTGTTGACACAATTACCCCTCATTAATGACTCATTTATTAACCATCTCTCTTTTATTTAAAAGGTTATTTATGTCAATTCATATTTTTTATTATTTAAAAATTTGAAACTTTATTACTTTAAAAGGTTGAACCAAATATGAAAATATTTACTTCAAAAAATTAACTCCCATTTAACACAGTAAATTAATAAAAACGTACCAAACGATGCCATAAAGGAATCACTAAAAATGCTATAATGACATTTCAAAGGAACATCCCTTGACGTGGTGTGTAAGCCCCGTTCTTAATAGCTGTTAGTGTGCACCTTGAGATACACACATCACTTTAATACCATATTTTCATACATTTATTTTTACATAGGCTTTCATGAGCCACGTAACCGGGGTGTGACTTTAAGAGTGCAATTGTATAACATCTTCTATAAATCAAAAGTGTCGATGTTGGTTCACATGCTTGCAATAATACTGTGCACGTTATAAAACATAAATCACTTTAGTTTGTCTCTTTTGCTTACGAGTCCAAAACGATGGCGCACTACGTAGTACGTACACATTGTTCTCCTTCTTTTTTGGCATGATTGGTTCATTTTTAGACAAAAAAAACAGATTAGACTCTAATATTAAAAGCTGATGAATTAAATAAGCTTTTGAGCTGCACATGATTTGGTGATATGGTGAAAGAATGATTGAATTCAACTGATTGACTCCTTTTCACGTGAAAAGAGCCAACAAATATTGCATTTTCAACTCTAAAATTCAAGTTCAAGGTTACTTTTTCGAGGCAAGCGTGTTTAGTATGTTCTGATACAATTTCTGGTTTCAATTTATTTCAACCTAATCTTTTTTGTTGGGGTCAAAATCACCTCGTTTCCTAAGCCTAATTGACTTCAATTAATTCAAGTTCAAACATGGCGTTGAAGATGTGTGGATCGAAAATGTTTAGTCCTACGTCAATTAAATATATATATATTTAAAGATGTTTGAGCTTTTTGCTCATTGAGCATTTATCTTGTTTCTATATAAAAGAATATACTTTGTAAAAAAGTATGTAAGTGCGTAGAAATTCATGTCAATTGGTATCGAGATATTTTAAGTTAAAACTACGCATCTATGAGTTGAAGGTGGATTAATCAGTGCAGTTGGTGTCAGATACCATGCGAGAAACCAAATAAAAAAAAATTATGAAAATTCACTTTACATGTTCGAAAAAATAACTAAAATATAAATGCACTCACAAGGAGCAGTAGAACAAAAACAGAAGTGAGGTAAGTTGTTTCTTTCTTATAAAACAAAAGAAGTGTGGATAAGACAATGGGGTGCATGCAATTAATTTTTTGTTTGCTCCCCTCATACTCAATAGCCCATTTAAACCTAAACTAGTACACGTCTAAGTTGGGTAGATGGACACAAATAAAAGATCTCATAGTATTAAAAAAACAAACTAAAAAAAAAGAAAAATGATTCGATGACTTGTTTCGAGACACTCGATTTTTTGTGTCCATTGATTTGTGCATCGATGTATGTGTGCACACAAATCGATGTATATTGAAGGGACACAAATAACATGTAAATATCTCAAAATGGTCATCCTAGAATTGTCCAAAAAAGAAATCCAATAGACCATCATAATATAATTACTTCGAATTGTAAAAAAAAAAAATTGTCTCAATTGGTCATCAAATTTTTCCAAAGTTTCATTAATGGTCATTATATCCATCTTCTGCTAAATAATGATTGTTAAGAAACGCAGACTTGGCAGTAACTTGACCTAGGGCATCAAATTTACTATAATTTATACTTTTTATATTTTAAATGTCAAATTATTTTTAAAACTAAAAAAATTAACACTTGGGCCGAGCCAAAAATGGACTTGTGCTTTACTTGTAAGCCCAAGGCCAACCTAACAATCATTAGTTCTAATCAACACACAATCATTGAAAAAAATACACGAGTAAGCAAACAACACATAGGTAAAACTAATCATATCGTATTTGAATAGATCTATAATTTATTTGATAAATATATAAAAAAATATAATTGAAACCACAAACGATGAAAAAGAAAATTGACGATGGTCAAGAGCTACAATCATGGTGAAAACCCCAGCCAAAATTTTAAGGTGAGGGTATGAAAGACTTATATTAATTAAAGTGAGGTTGCATGTGATTTTCTAATTAAGCAAACCAACCAACTCCCAACTCTAATCAATGAATTAAATGCTAGAATTTCAATTTTTTTTTTTTTTCTCTTAAGCTATATTAGATAATGATTTCACTACAAACTTATTACTTTTTTTTTAAGGACCACTACAAACTTATTACTTTAATTAACTATTCTTTTTTAAGAAACATATTAGAGTTACACCGCTCTAATTAATCGTTCAAACTCAACACAAAAAAAATAAAAACCTTAACAACTTACGATAGAATTGAGCACATGTCAAATCAGTACTTAAATTGTAATTCCATTGGCATGACTTGAATAGTCAACTTATTACTTTAATTAACTTTTTTTTAAGAAGCATACTAGAGTTACACTGATCTAATTAATGGTTCAAACTCAACGCAAAAAAAATAAACACCTCAACAACTTACCATAGAATTGAGCACATGTCAAATAAGTACTCAAACTGTAATTCCATTGGCATGCCTTGAATAGTCAACTTATTACTTTAATTAACTTTTTTTTTGAGAAGCATACTAAAGTTACACCGCTCTAATTAATAGTTCAAACTCAACACAAGAAAACTAAACACACATGTCAACCCAGTACTCAAACTGTTATTTCGTTAGCATGTCTTGAATAGTCACACTTTAATTAACTTTTTTTTGAGAAGCATATTAAAATTACACCGCTCTAATTAATCGTTCAAACTCAACAAGAAAACTAAACACCTCAACAACTTGCGATAGAATTGAACACCTATCAAACCAGTACTTAAACTGTTGTTCTGTTGGGAGCCATATACAAGGCTGCTATAGTGCAGGGCACCTTGGTGTGAACCCCGATTAGTGAAAAAAGAAAAAAAAAATTAAAAATATGTAAGCTAGCCCACTCGTCAAACACTACATTAAAAAATATTTTTATAACATCTAAATATATTCTTATATTCTACGTTTTTAAAACTTATTTAATATGCAATCAATGTCCAACAAACTATCTATAACTAAGAAATTAATGTGTAATGATTTATAATTTATTGAAGTTTTTTGTTTTATAATATTTAGTCAATTGTTAATAACTATTTTTTTCATTAATAATATTAAGTTATATATTAATTTAAAATTTAATAAGTTTTAATAACGTATTATATAACATTAAGATCTGTAATTTTTTATTTTTTTTTTGTAATGAAAGTAATGTTTAAACTACCATTAATATAGCTTAGGGGAACTTGAAATGCTAGCTCCGCCCCTGTACGTTGGCATGCCTTGCATAGTCAACAAAATGCAAATATAGTTATTGTAACAATATAAACCACCTTGTTATATTTAACTCTAGTCCGTTACAACAACATACTAAAATTAGGATGTAAGAAATTGCCAACAATATCGTGCATAAATTTTCCTAAAAAAACACCAAAATTAGATCAACCAACTAAGATTCTACATTTGATAAAATAAAAACATGAACTTATCCAGCCTGATTAGACAAGTAATTAACCATGACTTTCCTTCTAATCTCCTATTAATTCCCATCACCCCTAATCACTCTTTCGAACTTCTCTGTTTCTTACTCCCCGCATTTCAAAAGCAGAGAAAAATTAACAAAGCAACAACAATGGCTGCAGAAGCGATTAGCTTCACGTTGCATTTGATTCGAGGCCGTTGGTTCATGCTCTTCGCATCCTTCCTCATCATGTCCGGCGCCGGAGCCACCTACGTCTTCGGCACCTACTCCAAATCCATCAAATCCTCACTTGGCTATGACCAAACCACCCTCAACTTGCTTGCATTCTTTAAGGACCTTGGAGCCAACATGGGTGTCATCTCGGGCCTTATCGCCGAGTTCACCCCCACTTGGTTTGTCCTCCTCGTCGGCTCAGGCACCAACTTCGCTGGCTACTTTTTAATCTGGCTAGCTGTGACTGGCAAACTAGTAGATCCAAAAGTATGGATGATGTGCTTGTTCATACTAGTAGGCGCGAATTCGCAGAACTTCGCTAACACTGGTGTTTTAGTCACTTGTGTGAACAACTTCCCTGAAGGGAGAGGCATATTGTTGGGTTTGTTGAAGGGTTTCACTGGGCTTAGTGGAGCTGTCATGACTCAAATATATCTGGCTGTCTATGGTAATGACTCTACGTCGTTGATCTTGCTTATCGGGTGGCTTCCCGCCGCGCTGTGTGTTGTGTTCATGTTCACAATTCGGATGATCAAGACTGCTAGACAGCCTAATGAGATAAGAGTGTTTTACAAATACTTGTATGTAGCAGTGGTTCTGGCATTGTTCAGTATGATCATGACTGTGTTTGAGAAACAAGTTAGCTTCCCTACTTTCGCTTACCGCAGCAGTGCTTCCATTGTCTGTATACTGCTGTTGTTACCACTTGGGATTGCTGTTAATCAAGAGCTTAAGTTGTGGAGGAGAAGAATGAATTGATTATTGGTTCTCCAATAGCAGTGAAAGTTGAGTCACTGCCTACGGTTACTTCGCCCGAGTTTCCCGCCAAGTTTGAAATCGAGGAGAAGCCGAATGGTTCTCCCAAGAGAGGGGAAGACCATAGCATCTTGCAGGCAATATTCAGTTTCGATATGGCTCTCATCCTGGTTTCGACGTTCTGCGGACTCGGGACTAACCTTACTGCCATGGATAATATTGGACAGATTGGTGAGTCTTTAGGCTATCCAACTATTACTACAAGCACATTTGTTTCTCTGCTGAGTATTTGGAATTTTTGTGGAAGAGTGTTTGCTGGTTTTGTCTCCGAGATTCTTATCGAGAAGTACCGACTTCCCCGGCCTTTGATGATCGCCAGCGTGCTTACATTGTCTACAGTTGGGCATTTGTTGATTGCCTTCCCTTTCGGAGGATCAGTGTATGTTGCTTCTGTGATTGTTGGATTCTGCTTTGGTGCACATCTAACATTGCTCTACACAATCATCTCGGAAATATTCGGCCTAAAACATTATGCTGTATTATTCAACTTCGGCCAATTGGCGAGCCCTATCGGATCCTATGTGTTCAATGTGAGAGTTTCTGGTGCTCTTTATGATGGAGAGGCATTGAAGCAACTTGCAGTGAAGGGGTTGACAAGGGAATCAGTGAGAGAGTTAACTTGCCTTGGTACCGAGTGTTACAGATTGTCGTTCATCATAACCGCGGCGGTTGCTTTCTTCGGAGCATGTTGTACTATGGTGCTGGTGATGAGAACAAGAGAATTCTACAATGGAGATATATATCAGAAGTTCAAAGAGGAGAACAAAAGGTTGCATGCCGAAAATGCTATGGCCTTGAGCGAGAGTGGGCAGAGTGGGCGCTGTGAATTCAGCCAACATGTCTTAGATAAATGAAATCCGCGAAACAATTGATGATCTACATTTAAGATAAGTTGTAAGAGTGCAAGTTTTTTCTTTTTTTCTTTTTTTGATATCGTGGAGTCTAAAATTACTCCCGACTATTCCACGAGAGACACGCCCCAACCTATAAGAGATATGCCTCGAAAAGTTAGCAGATTGGAACCAGTGACCTCAAGGAGGCCTGAGTTGAGTCTTGTTGTTTTCGAGATTGTTTCGTTGTTCGGCAGGAGTATTATTGATGTTCAATCTCTTGATTTTCTCTCTTTTGCTTAGGCTCTAATGCTAAAGAAAACAGATTAGGCTCTAATACCATCACAAGCAGAAAATCACATAAAGTATGCCCTTTAAGTTGTACATGTTACTGATATGGGTGACTTATGTAAGTTTAAAAAATTTACAGGGCACCCAAAAATTAGACCCGAAATACCTAAACTACCCCTCGTGGAAATCCATCTCGCACCCCACCACCCTCGTGCAAACCCCCGAGCACCTCACCGCCCCCACCACCACCTTCACCGAACTCCTTGTGGAAGAATCAATTTGTTTTGAGAACCGATCAAGTGAGAGGAATCCCGAAATCGTGTTCTCGGAGTCCCTCGCCGTGTGTTTCTTCTTCGTTGTTCGAGTTTTACGCATTTTGTAGGGTCGGTGTGTGAGCCGACTTCGTCTCCAAATTAGGGCTCGGTTGAAGATCGTCGAATTAAGTTACATTTGGTAGAGTAGTTGTAATGTGTGTGTGGCGGTTGTTTAATTGTAAAAAAATTGGGAAATCGCGGTTCTCGGCCACACGAGACCAGAGACGGTGTCAACTGTCTCGCCAAGCATGGCCGAGACAGAAACTAATATTTTTGGGAACTCGCAGATCTCGGCCACGTAGACGGAAGAGTTGACGACGTATCGGTTACGCATGTCCGAGAATACCGCCGTTATCTCGGCGTGACATGACGAGAGCTACAATTAGTGATAGGTAATGTGGCGTCGGTGGTGGTGTACAACCGAGAATTTTGTCTTACACTCGGTTGTCCACTTCCGAGAGGGTCTCGTGAGGCTCGGTCGTCATGGGACGAGTAAGGCGAATTGAAATGGTCAATCCATCTCGGTGGTGTATAACAGAGAATTTGCTATTGGACTCGGTTGTAAACGGTCGATATATTGGACTACTTGTCGGTCATGGGTGACCGAAAACATGGGTTGTTTCACGAACCCGCTTTACCGAGACATCGAAATGGATGAATTTGAACATTACTTTTTGTAAAAAAAATTTGTGGTATGTCAAACTAACAATACAAGATTGAAAATCCAAAGACGACAATTTGCACCGAAACTTAATTAATTATAAATCTCCGTAACATTCAAACCGACTCTAAAAAGGGTCCATCCATAAGTAAACAACAATCAAAATACAAGCACAACATTTGCATATACATAGAACATTCGGAGAAATTGACAAAATTTCTAAATGTTTAGCCATCAAGGTTTTTAGGTACAAGCTTTAACCTACGGTGTATCTAAATCTACAACGGGTATGGTGGCTTCATCATCGCAGTTGCAATGGGCGCGATGTCTCGAAAAACGAATCCATCTCGCCAACCTTTGGCGCGATCCTCAACGTACCGATCCCACGATGGATATAAGGATGGCGGCGGTGCATTCACAAGCAATGCGCACTGTCAAAGTGAACAGTAGAACATAGAAGATATTGTCACAAACCCGATTAAGGGAAAATAAATCAATTCACAAAAAATCATAGAACTTACCCTAACACAATGGATATTCCTTTCATTTGCCATTGCAATGATAAGTCGTTGCTGATGCAATGACGACGGTGGAGTACTACGTAGAGGTAGGAATGTGGAGGACTCCCATGCGAGAGGTTGACGAGAATGACATTGAATGCGGTGGATACTAACAATCCCATGTCGGAAGTGTCAACCATTCTTTGAAAGATGCACCCTCTTGCTTCTCTGGGCAATGCACCGCATTCTTGACAGTCTCGAAACTCGAGCCAAGCACTTCCCGCCAAAGGTCTTCATACCCGATAATCTCATCGTACATCCTTCTACGCACAATCCTCCACCCGTCTACATCGGCAAGGGCAAGCCCAGAGGCTACACACCGATATCCACAATTTCCATCGGAAACCACATCGATAATGGCCTCAACATGTGGCAACCAATCCGGTTCTAAGCAATGACCATAAGCCATGTTAGATCCACTTTGCGTGCGTCGACTGACACGACGCATTTGTGGAACAACCTTGCCTTTCTTCTGCCTAGAAGTGGAGGCCTCTTTTGTGGAGTGGGAGGACTCAAATCCGCTCTCCACCCGTCTCGTCGAAGAATCGTCATCATCGTGTTCTCTTCGACACTTGGGTGCCTCCGATTGGAGACCCCGGTGTCCTCCCACCCGCATCCTCAACTTCCCGCTCGCACTCCACAAAAGACGAAGGTGGACTAATCTCCCCGAGCCGCTCACTTTCTCGTCCTCCCCGCATCCTTAACTTCTTCATCCCCCTTATCTAATCTTCCTGCGGTGTCGTGATTGTGCCTCCCATAAATCACGGTGACATACTATAAGGAGTCGCATTTTCCTTGACGTTAATTTGGAAAGGGCATCCACATTTCTTCGTACCATTGTGACTCCTCGCCTTTTCATCATTCCTTGATTTCTTTAAAATTTTTGCCGCTTTCCCCTTCCCTACTCTCGAGCCGAGTCCCCTATATGTCCCGGACCTCTCACGAGGCAATTTTCACCATTCCCCGCGCTTAATACCCCGCATCCGAGCGCTTCGTTACTAACACAAACTTGTTCTCACCACCAATCATTTAAAGCCATGAAATAACCGCTTCTCGAGAGGGGAATGACTTAGAAGGTGTAAAAGTGTCCTTGTAGTTTGGAAAATTACTAGATAACGGCATTACCCGCAATACAAACAAGTGTAACATTATAATCAACCAAAATGTACAAGCACAATCACAAAAAAACAAAAAAAACGGGTTCTCGGTTGTACAGTCCGAAACTTTCTTCGAGTCTCGCTCATGTACGACCAGAGTTACTCAAGTACTCTCGATCGTACCAATCCGTGACTGCGTGAAACCTCTCGGTCCTCATGACCGAGACATTACTATACATCTCGGTCTTGCGAGGCCGAAACAATCGCGCACCCAGACGAAACTTCGGATAACCGCATAAAAAACACAAAAAATTTGCAAAATTACCTCAAGGACGACCTCATCCGGCAGAAGCATTACAATCCTCCATTATATAGTGGAAACAACGGATTTGAAGAAATTACCAAACCCTACGTTGACAAACAAATCATTATTTTCACGGTTATACACAACTAAACAGTTCTAAAAAACCCGAATATGGTTGTCAAACATTGTTACCTCATTTGTCGGATGATGTCAATCCGCAAGAATCGATCAGCTCTTCGCCAAACGCAATGTGACTTTGTGGTTCAAGCTTGGTGGTGGGGTGCCCTAACTCCTTGTCAAAATGGTTTGAGGGGTTTGAACCATTATATATACAGGGGCAAAATGATCTTTTTCATTTTTGCTTTGAAATTTTTACAAATAAGTTGGGTGCCTTCATGAAAAGGTGGGGTGCCATTAGCGGTCCTCTTTAAAAATAGAGGAACAAAAGGGTAGATAAAGAAATGAATAAAAATACTCACGTAACAATATTTAGCATCACCATGAAGAATAACAATACCTCAAGTATAACTAAACCAACTCTTAACGGTGCATTTTAAAAGGAATTAGAACAGGAGTACATTAGAGAGATAAATACCTCTGAAATGTGAATCCTTGATGCTAAACATGAAGCAAAACCGCTTATCGAGATCACGTCGTTCCTACGTCACGTTCCCAAGGCTGAATAAGATCGAAAACAAAGATCTTAAGCTTTTTGGATCTGCACAATAATGCGAAGAAACAATCGATTGAGACTGGAGGTTGAATTATTGAACTTATCAAAGTCGTTATGTTACCCTTATAAGGTCTCTCGAATATTTTTCCCTTCCAAAGTGAATTATAATACATTAAACAACCCCCCAACCAAGTTAATTCATTAAACAAATGCAATGGACTTGGTTAAAACAACATCTAATGTTGCCACCCACAGCATCGAAGTATTCACTAGTATGGGTGAGAGGGTTGCAAAAAACAATGAAGTCAGAGACTGTAGGGATGAAGACTAATGAAGGTTGGCGATAGGAAGAGCACCACAACTGCTTCAATCGTTCTTCATTTCTACTTCTGTGCTTTCAACAAGAACTCTTTTTAACATCAAAACAAAACTCAGAAACACACTTCACAACCACTAAATTTTTCTGCCAAATTGATTGCTATTGTTTCGGGCATGGCTCTTAGTGGCAACCCCGTCTTGACCCAAGATCTAACACCAAAACAAAAGCACCGATCAACCCTCTCCATCAGACTTTACCTGTCAAAAACTTGATAAACTTGTCCTGCCATTTCATGAAGGAAAAACCCCACCGCTGTACTGTAAAGTACCAGTAAAGCCATAAACTAGAACTACCCCGAAAGCGACTCATCCATGATGCATTGACGCTTGATGCATGAGAGCATTGGCAGATTAATAAAGAGTCAGTGAGTAAAAAACCTGAAACATCTCAATCTCAACACAGACTACCATCTACTCTGCAACTGCAAATCTTCCAATACATCAAAATAGACCTTACCAATACCAGCTTACCAACTTAATACTTGAATTTGAACAGTAAAAGATCCTGAAAACACATAAGAAACAGCCACTTCTAATAGCGATCGTCAAAGGACGAAGGACGCCCTCCTCCCCTAGCAGGACGTTCGTAAGGGCCCGGCCTCTCCCTGTAGCCCCCGCTCCCAAAACGTGTCGGTCCACCACTTCCATACCTGTCACCACCACTTCTCGGCCCTGCATCCCTATCATAGCTCTTGTCCTTGCCATAACCATTCTGGGTGTACCGGTCGGAACCGCCGTATCTGTCTCCTGAAAAGCGATCTCCGCCTGCTGCATACCTGTCATTTGGATAGCGATCTCGAGCTCCATACCTGCTGCTGTCACGGCTGTCCAATCTATCTCGGTCACCATATCGCCCGCCATCATAACGATCATCCATGATGCGATCCCCATAACGATCTCCACCAAAACGGTCGCCGCGACCCCCGCCGCCACTGAACCTGGAACGAGAAGAGAATCTGCCGCCACCGCCGCCACCGCCGCCGCCACCAGCAGAGGGGCATTCCCTGGCCCAATGGCCAGGTCGTCCACATTTAAAGCAGTCAGATTTTCCTGCACCCCTATCTCCTCCGCCTCCTCCATAGCCACTCCTTCCACCTGATGAGTAGCCTCCACCGTAACCATAACCTGGATCATCACCCATCTTGGGTTGGGCCTTGTTAACAGAGATCACCCGTTCACCAAGCTCTCTCCCATGCATTTCCCTGATTGCATCATCCATTGCCCTGTGGTCTGAAAATGTTACAAACCCAAATCCACGAGGGCGACCTGTATCTCTTTCCAACATGACCTACAATAGCACCAGACTGAGCAACAATAGAGGAAACTAAAATAGAAGTAATGCTGAAAGAATTGTTTATCATTGCCAAGTAATACTGCAGTCATACAGTTTAAGTACTTCCAAGTTCATCATCCCAGGTAAGCATTATTAGCTAATAATTTGCATACATAATTACACATGGGACCTACCCCAAAACTAAAAGCAAAATCCTCAATGGTGACTCCATTACCGTTGTTAAAAGGAGGACTAGTGTTCAGCAAAAGAAAACGAAACCCCAAGATTACATTTATATAAATTCAAAAGTTAACATGGTAATCACTCAAATGGAGATGATTTAATTGAAACCAAAAAAAAAAAAAAAAAAAGAAGATTTAAATGCTCAAAGAAATGGTTTACAATTTGTAAATACAAAAACCAAGCGATAACAGTTACATAACAGAAAAAATCTAGAGAATGCATCATCAGCAATAATGATCACCTAACATATTTGATAAGACAGCTTTTAAAAAAAAAAAAAAAAAAAAAGAAAAAAGAATTAGCACTCAACGACAACTTAAGGTAAAAAAATTTACTGCAAAAGATTATTAAAGAAATGTAAGGGAAAAATATATTTTAACATCTTCAATGGTGGATATTCTCTCAAAGAGATAATTAAGGACAAGTTTTCAAAGAATTCATGACTTAAAGTAGCATCTTAAATGATGATGGAAATGTTCCCAAAGAGATATACTTATTAAATTCACTGAATAAAAATACTTTCTTTAAAAATGCATGGTTTAAGTAAATATTGTCAAGTGTTCTTACTTGATAAATGCAAGCTGCAGGACCATGTCAGAAACATGAATTCAGGACTTAGTTTCCCCACTGACTAAGAACCCAAATGTAACTTGACAATGAACCGTACGGCAACTAAAACTCAGAAAACCCCATTTTCAACAAATTCGACTGATCTAATTCCCTGATAGTACACTGCTAGAAGTGCTTATGAATTTCTTGCCACCACAAATCAATTAACTCGAAGCAAAAAATTATCATTAATTATTTATGCATAAACAGCTTGATGCTCCCTTGTCCAAAGAAAAGGAAAGATTGGCGTCAAGTTGAACCAGTAAGTTATCACCAGCTCTTTTGATTTTGACTAAAGCACCACAAAGTTATCCCTAGATTAGTGCTTCTTTTTCTGGACTTCTCACTGTCTCATCCTACCCAGATCCACAGGATTGGCATAGCTATCTCATTGTTTGAAGATGCCAAGCACATCAACAGTGAAGGACGAACTACTTGAACTAGGAAACAAGCTCTTCCACTTACAATGACTTCATTAGATTGCAATTGCAGACTGAATCCATAACAAGCCAACAAAGAAGCTTCAGAAATAGTAGCTAGGAATCTCAACAGGAATCTGGATAATGAGCTTGTGCTTTTCTAACATCAGCAAAGGGGGCGACATCATTTGAGCAGAGTCATCAGCCAAAATTACTAGTCACAGTAAAGGTGTGTGCATAGGAAGAAAGATATTTGCACCATATATTCCGGTCATAAATTGTATTTCAATTCCAAACCCATGCGGAGCATGTTTTACAATGTCAAGGGGTAACATCAACCAAAATCAGAGGAAGTCCCAGATTGTCTTGGAAAAACATTTTGTGTTCGTCCTCTTTATGATCTCAAATCAAATCAAAATTCTCCACCAACAATCTTCAATCTTCCACAAACACGGAAAGCTACGTCACACGGAGAGTTTCTAAAGCCTAAGATATAGCGCCTGCTCATTCCAAGCCGATCTTGAGACATGAGCCGACAACCAGATCACAGATTCAGAACTGATGCTCATAAAATGATCTGGAACTATGGACCAAGTTTTCACGGCAAAGAGAACAGTACGATTCCAAGTTTATTGCAAGTAAAAACAATGAATAATCCCACAAGAAGTTCTTTAGTAATTTTTCATTAGTAACCTTTAAAGGAATTTCAAAAGCACCTTTCAGAAAAATGAAGAAACAGTGCACTAAGAGCATCAGTTAATTATATCAAATCTGCGTGGCAAATATGATTACTAAGGTGATTTTTACCCAATTTAGCGAGGAAGTTCTACCGACAACTAGTGCTAAAAAATCGGCACAGCAAAAAAGAAGACGACGTCTAATTCACTTGCATCCAAATGAATGCCGCAATTGTAGCTTCACTCAAAACTGCAACAGGCTTGGCAACAAACAAATCATGCAACTGAAGCAACCTTCTGTGCGCTTCAACGAATTTCTCAAACAGCACATAACATTTTCTTGCTAATCATCAAAAGCATGATGCAAGGAAGGCATAATGAGTTAGCAACTTCTGAGAAAATTCTTCCAAATGAAACATCATTATTATGATACATGTGACTGGACAGCGATGAAGCAAGAGTTCTGCTCATTTAATTTAATGTCCTGCCTCAAAACTACCTTCACTATATTACTATGATGTGGCAATATATATTCAATATTCGCTCATGCACCTCAACTTATATCAATCTCCTCTTTATCAGACTTCAAACAGTATTAACAACAGATCATTTCTAACAACAATTTGCAGCACATATGGGGTGGTAATTGATGGTCTATCTACAGCACCCTCTTTTTTCCAAGTTCTCATAGGACAGCAAGTTTTAAAAGAATAGTATTTCACGACATAATCATCTTCTTCACTCACTTCATCATCATGATTTTGCAATATGTGAATACTCAAACTCTGGCCTTGAAGCTCATATTCTTAACCAATTAGACCACTCCTCCTCAAGAACCACAAAGGCACAAACCATAACTCTTTTCATCATTTAGATTAGATTCCTTTCAAGCAAACCAATACCAGACAACAAAATGTTTTCCCCACTGCACTGCCCTCTGATCCCAAATTAAGCAGATCTACATACCATTTTTCACATTAACGACCAATGCAGAATCTCAAAAAAATAGCGGAACAAACGATATCACACAACTGATTCTGACCAACAACAACACTGCACGGCCCAATCAATCATATATCTCTTACAGAAACCAAGTGAAGTAACATGTCTCAAAATGTCACAAACAACATACAACCAAGAAACAAAGAAGGGATCATTAATATGCTGAAGGATGAATAACTGCAAAAATAATAAGCAAAACACCAACTAATTAACAGATAAGAGAATAATAATATGCACTGGATATTAATACAAGCGAATGGCAATGATAATATTATATATTAGACGCACGAATGCACAAACTTGTTTGTGAAGAAAATAACATAATAAAGAAAGATTAGAGATGTAAATAACGGATGAATGGATGTATTTTCATAGGCATACGAATCGCATCATCATAACATCGATTCATCCATTCATCAAGACATGTGCTCAGAAGCAGGCGTATATGCAACCTCCTAGTCTAGGCAAAGCACAAGAACCACCGCGGCTAATCAGAACCATCAAAATAAAAATGTGTTAATACAGTTCCTAATTCCTATGAGTTTCCTAAGAATTTATCAGAGCCCCTTCAAAATTCTTCTATAACCATATAAAGTTAAATAGTGATCCTAGTCTCCGCAGAACACCAACCAAAAACTTCTTTGTTTGTTCTACAAGTTCACCAAGTTCACTATTGAGTATCGACATATTAAACACTAAAACACTAATCAACAATTGAATCTTAAAATCCTAATCACGACACCAAAATCGTATATCCAAATTAGGGATCTGCACATTCATTCAGTCATTTTGTTTGCCATCTAACAAATCTATAGAGAAAATCACAGAATCATCAATTAAACTTCTCAGAATCAGACCAACACATCTAAAACCACAAAACAAGACCAAACACCAAATATTTAAGCGAAATCGATACCTGCGCCTCGACAATTTTGCCGTAACGGCCGAACGCGTCTTCGAGATCGCGATCTGACGTCTCCCAAGACAAACCTCCGACGAATATACGATTCTCGACCTTTGAAGCCATACTTCGAAACCCTAGAAATTATAGAGCGAATCAAACCCTAGAAACACCAGCAACACAATCGAAACCAACAAACAAACAAACAAACAAACAAACCGACAAAATCGAAGAGAGAAGTGAATCAAGCCAGTGAAGATGAGATGAGAAATTGAGTAAACCCTAGAATGGAAAGCGTGAATTCGTTGTGAATTGGAGAAGAAGACTCACAGTTGTTGGCGCTGAATGGAGAGCGAGCGAAAGCGAAACCCTAGAAGTGAACAAATGTGATGGAACGGTGGGAGGTGGAAATGACTTAAATGGGCTTGGGAACTAAGGTTGTGCTTTGATAGCAAAAAAGATTTTCAATGAGAAAAAAATTATTTTCTTCGACAAATCTTTTTTAGATAATTTTCATAAGAAAATTCTCATTGTTGTTTGATTGCACATGATAAAATTTTGCTTTCAATTAATTAAACAAAGTGGGACCCACACTTTCTTCCCCAAAATCAAAATCATGCATTCCCCTAAAACCAGAGAACGGCTGCGCCTCCACCCCGGACCACCAACGCCAACCACCATCACCACCACAATCGCCACGTAAGGAGACATGAAAGCGGACACACGTTAGATTGAAATTTTATGCCTCCCATATTTCTTTGAACAATTCGATCAAATTGATCGATCGACTTTTTGTTCATGCAAATTTGGTCATAATTCGATCTAGGCATTCGAGAAATTAAGTGATTTGATCGTGGTTTGCATCGAATTCGATCAACAATGGTGAAGTTATTAACTGTGAGGGATTGCAGATTGTACGGGCCATGGCCGGAGAGGAACATATGGGAATACATCAAAGCGGGGGTTTACATGTTTGGGACCATTGTTCTTCTTGTTGGGTTACTGTGTGAGTTGTCTAGAAGCGCGGCGAAGCCGAGGCTAGTGGTGCTGCTCATAAGCTTGGTGGTGTAGTGGTAGGCGTTTGGATGTTCGGAATGGAAGTGCGGCGAGTTTGGGTCGATAAGTTTTTTTTGGTTAAAGAAGAGTTTTGGTGGAGACGAATTAATCTTGAATTTCCATCCCAAAATAAGAGAAAATAAATGAGGAAAATTAGGGGGTGGATTTTTTCTCTATGCGGTTACAAGTGTATCAAACACCCAAAAAACGGTTATACTAAAAAATAAAACAAATTTCCACGATTTTTTTCATTTTCTTTGCAATCAAACACACCATAAGGGTGTGTTTGATGGCAAAAAAAAAATAAAAAATGAAAAATGAAATTGTCGTTATGAAATGGATGGACACTTGTGCATGTATGTGACCACATTGTGAAACATGGTTCTCACATTGAATTGTAACATCAAGCATGACTCTCACACTTCATGTAATTTGTAATCATCTCCAATGTACACCATCTCTTCCATGTATTGTCTATGTTGCTTGTGATGTGTTGTATGACTTGTGGTGTATGTATAACTTGTACACATTGTATAAGTACAATTATCATCATCACCAAATGACCTATATAAAGGGTGTCAACCCCATTGTAATTCACACACCAATGTATGAATGAAATCTCTACATTTTCATCTCTAGCTCTCTTCTCTTTTGTCTCATCTTCTCTACTTGTTCTAGTAGTTCTTGGTTTATGGCTTCTATACTTAAGTCTCTAGCAAGTCCAACTTAAGTTCTAGTTGGCTTGCAACTTAGTTTACAACACGTTATCAGCACGAAGTTGCTCTACAAGAGGAGGTCTTGAAGATTAAGAAGCTTTTCAAAGATATAAAGCTAAGAAGGTATAATATTTATTAATTTAAATAAGTTCAATTTATTTCCATGTTGTCATGATTTTTTCTTTTGTTACACGCATATTTAATTATGTAAATGTATTTTATTCATACATTATGCATAGTAACGTCACCGACTACGAAAGTATGCTCTATAACTGCGTCTTGTACGATCTTCTACATCAGAAATCAAAAGTCAATGTGTGACATATAGTTTTTCTCTTAAAACTACAAACGATTAGTTATTGTTCTATTCTTGATTTTATAATACAAATAATACTATAAGTTTGAGTTGATAGTGGGTAAGTCTTGTCCTCGGTAAAGCTAAACATTGAAAGGGAGACGGGTTATCCCGTTCGAAGAGACATGGTATTAAGTAGACTATGTCTCGCCACCCAACCTGGAGGTTGTCCCACCAACTCATACGAATAGTACATTTTGTTTATTAATGAATCAAGTTGTGAACATATATTTAATCATATGTTATGTTTTTACATAAAAAGAGAAAAACTATTTTATATTAAATTTATTTTCAAAATATTATTCAACCATAGTTGAACTTATTGCCTTATTATATTACCGACAATAATTACTTGTCACGACAATTAGATACTATAATTTGTGAATAAAACTTCTATGCAAGACTATGTTGTGTTATACAAAATTTAAATCATTTGCCAATATCTCTTTAGAGATTTGAAAAGTAAATATTTCACTTTATATATCTTTTCACCAATGGAGTTATTAATATATAAATACCAAAAAAATGTACTGCTCCAAAAGCTCAAAATGAGCGGTTGAGTCTCAAGCTACAAAGTTTAATCAGTCAAATATTAATTATAATTCTGCAATTTTAATTACCTCTATGTTGAGGCTACGTGAAAATATGACTGATGAGACAATAAAAATAAGGTCACGTGGCCCGCCTCGATTTATTGTTGCAACAAATATCGAGTGCGCACATCAATCCAATAAATATTAAGGATTGATTTCTTGTCTCATGGTAGCTGAGTAAAATAATGAGATATTATAAATATAATATCGCTCCCGTCCAATTAGTTCAGCTTCAAATTAAGAAGCACATGTTGCATATAATGATCATGATCGCAATAATAAATTTATGGACGTGGAAAAGATGAAAATATCAGGTAAAGGTCAAAATTGGAACAAAAGTGGTGCACCACTACAAAGGGCAAATAATTATTGACAATGAGCGCTTATAATTGTGATATTTTTTGGTCATATATGAAATGCTATTTTGCCTAAATATTGTCATATATACACCCGAATATTTTTGTGACCTTTACCATGCCTTCAAAATCAAATGCAAAATATTGTGAATTTTATCATTGAAAATGGCTCGATAAAACAGGCACATCGAGATGTGTTTAAATCGTGACATAAATATGGGCGATGAGTTTATGTCTTGTGTATCGTGCTACATGCATGTGCATTATAAATATAAAAGTGAATATTTCTTGAATTCGAACTTAGCGGAGGCTAATGTTCGAGACAATATCTGTACAACAATTTTATTGTTAATGTCTTGTTCAGAAGAAGTCTACTCATAATAATAGAAAATTTATCTATATGAATATGATTTAATCAGAGTATAATATTCTCGGCTTTAACTTTTAGAATATATAAGGCACATTAAAACGAATGTCGTCATAAATCAAACGACATTCATAATGTGGAAAGATCTATTTGATTATCCATAATCATCAATAATGCGAAAATATCGTAAATTCGCACGGACATCCTTTATCGAATTGTAGTTTTTTATCAGTTGAATATTATCTCAAGGCAAATCAATAGGAGACTTATATTGATTCAACTCTCCATTAATCATATTATAAAATGCATTGGATCCCTAATATGGAATTTATTTATAGCAAGTTTTGCTAATTGTCACTTTGATGAAGCAGATTTCCCACAATTAAGGGGAGATATAAGCCAATTCAAAATGAATGACGTGAAATTGCTTGAAATACATCAAATTGCATTAAATTTGTTGTATTATGATCCATGTATAAATTAATATGAACTCGAAGTTCAAAGGATCATTCAGTAGCAACAAGTTATGAATCAATTACTTGATGCAAATACTATATACAAAAGAGTGGCAATCATATGCTTCAACATTAAATGGTTCATATAGAAAACGATGTCCATGTGCAACAAAATGCACAAGATGTCTCACCCATGTGAACATGAGGGGGAGTGTGAAGGCCCATTGTAGCCCAGTGGTACAAGTCTCGCTAAAATCGCATTCTTAAGCCTCCAGGGTGCGGTTTCGAGACTTGGGGGCGAAAAACCACGCCTATTTATGGCCTTAGAAATCATAAATGGGGGGACGTGGATGGTGGGAGGCCTTAGAAAGCTCCCACTGCCTTGGGGGTGTCAGGGGCTCTGCTGGGTCGATATGTCGTTCTCCGGGGTGCCCTGGGCCTTCACAAAAAAGACGTGGCCCAATGGTACACAACTCGCTAAAATCGTGACCTTAAGCCTCCAGGGCGCGGTTTCGAGTTGTGGGAGGCGAAAAACCACGCCCATTTATGGCCTTAGAAAGCATAAATGGGGGGGAGGGGACGTGGATGGCGGGAGGCCTTAGAAAGCTCACACTGCCTTGGGGGTGCTAGGGGCTCTGCTGGGTCGATGCGTCGTTCTCCGGGCCTGGAGGCTTAAGTATGCGATTTTAGCGAGACTTGTACCATTGGGCCATTGTAGCCCAATGGTACAAGTCTCGCTAAAATCGCATACTTAAGCCTCCAGGGTGCGGTTTCGAGACTTGGGGGGCGAAAAATCACGCCCATTTATGGCATTAGAAAGCATAAATGGGAGGGGGGACGTGGATGGTGGGAGGCCTTAGGGAGGCCTTAGAAAGCTCACACTGCCTTGGGGTGACAGGTGCTCTGCTGGGTCGATACGTCGTTCTCCGGGGTGCCCTGGGCCTTCACAAAAAATGCGTGGCGCGATGGTACACAACTCGCTAAAATCGTGACCTTAAGCCTCCAGGGCGCGGTTTCGAGTTGTGGGAGGCGAAAAATCACGCCCATTTATGGCCTTAGAAAGCATAAATGGGGGGGACGTGGATGGTGGGAGGCCTTAGAAAGCTCCCACTGCCTTGGGGGTGCCAGGGGCTATGCCGGGTCGATACGTCGTTCTCCGGGGTGCCCTGGGCCTTCACAAAAAAAGGCGCACGTGGTTTTTCGCATCTACTAGCAGTTATTTGGGAGCTAGGAAAGAATTTAAGATCATAATATAATATTAGAAGTTATTGTTCTTTATATCATAGGGGTCATTGGTCATTATATGTGGATTTCCTCTAGTAAGATACTGTTGATTTGTATTCTGCCAAATGAGTTTGTCGATGCTTTAATGTGATTGATGGGTAATGGATGCATCAACTAACCTCAATAGTTTATTTAGTGCTTATGCATTCACCTTTATGAGCAATCATGAGCTGGAGAGCTGAATATGGTAGCCCATTTTGGTGCAAGTTTTTCATTTATGGGCTAACTAACTGATGAGTTGGGGAGCTGAATATGATAGCCCATTTTTTGTTCTTTTATTTTGCTGTAAATCCCATTTTGTATGCTTCATATTTTTGTACATATTTTACATTTGTGAGTTACCCAATTGATGAGTTGTGTACCTGCATAGTTGTCACGACCCAAATCTCTAACCCCCGTTTTAATTCCTTAATCAGGATCATCGACCCTTGACGTGGGACCTACACTGTGATACGTGCACCGACCGAGGCACGTGACCGAGATATATCGTATTTTTATATTGATGTGTGCCTAGTGTTATGTATTGTGTAGACTTACTAAGTCGGTTTGTACGATTGTAGGCGTCGAGACGAGAGTGGGGACACGCTCGAGTAGTAGCATTTAGCCGGGGAACCAGGTAGTTAGCATTTTGGTAAGTCTTATTTAATACTAATATGAAATAAGGAATTACTTATAAGCCTATGGTTGTGTTTGTTAATGTAAATCAAATTAAAGGCCTATAGTTGAGTAAATTAAATGGAAAGCATATGATTGGTCTAGAGATACACATTGGCACATCTAGGAACTAGGTGAGTAATGAAATGGTGTCATTTGAGGTTGAGATAGTGGGAGTTAATGAGATATATGGCAAGAGGTGGTCCATTAGATGTTCCTTGAGATACATAAATCCATAGAGATCAAGGGCTAAGAATGAACATCACCTTAATATATAATATTAGTGATCAAACAACATGCAAACCAAATCACTCATTCATTTTTGTTGGAGAAGAAGAAGGAATTGCTGGAGAGGAGTGAATCATCAAGGTGTTGAAGGAATCCATGGGAGTTGGTGAGAAATTATCAAGCTAGGGTGTTACATCAACTAGGTACACATCCTTTTAGTTGAAATTAGAACAAGTTTTGGTTTTAATGTATATGTACAGACTATTAAGTCAATTTATACGGGTGTATAGGTATCGAGACGAACGGGGATGTACCTCGAGTCGCGTGTCGATGTGGGACCGAGGTAGCGACATATGGGGTAAGCTTAATTAATTTGAGCTAATATGAATTTATAAGTGGCTTTAATGTGGTCACATTTGCATAAACATTAATTGTCTAAAGTTAGGAAAATAAAACAATAAGCACTAGATGTGCATCGAGACACGTATTCACCCATCAAGAGACAAGGTGTCAACTTGTTGAGTTACTCAATTATGACTTGAGGAACAAGTGTGACAAGGTGGTCCACTAGTTGAGCCTCGAGATACGTGTGCACACAATGATCAATGGCTAAGGTTCAAACATATCAACATGGTCAAATGAACCTATAAGTCAAAAAATTTGGTTTTTTATCTTCATCAGATCATTGCTAGGAGGAGGAGAGGAAGAAGAGAGGTTGCTGGAGTGACTTGGAGAATATGAGAAGTGAGATTCATTGAAGGTTGAGTGAAGAAGAAGGAGTTATTCAAGCTAGATAACTTCTTCACTCCATAAACTTTGTGAATTCATGAAAGTTGATGTTGTTGTTGTTGTTTTACATTGGGGTGGGTGTTAGGGACCTCTTGTAGTGTGTATGAGGGTCCCTAAGGTGATAACAAGGCCTATGTGTCGTAAAAACTCAGAATTCGAAGTGCATAATTCTTGGTTCTATTGCACATAGCGCGCTAAGTCGATAATCTAGCGCGCTAATGCTCACATTAGCGCACCAATGTCGAAAACTAGCGCGCTAATTGCCCCTGACAGAACAAAAAACAGCAAAGTCCAAACATGGTTTAAACACTATAAATGTGTCCAAACTCACTTTAAAACATATCAAACAACTCCAGGGAACTAAGGGGATATCTTGGGAGTTTGGAACGCATTTTGGAGTGTCGAGAGATCGGATAGGCTAGGACAAGCGTGTGAATTGTAAGTAAAGCTGTGAGAATTCTATATTTCATTCATTCACTCTTATTATTTTACGGTCTATTTGTAGACATTGGTACTTGTAATCTCACATCATGTTGTTCTTGTATCTATTCATGATTAAATGTTGTGACATGATGCCTTGTGACATGTTTCATTGATTCTAATTCCTACTTTGATGTCATTTTTATAGATAATTAATGAGAATCATGTTATTGGGATAAGTTGGAATGAATTAGACTTGTATTCTATTTCTTTGGGCTTTGCAGTCTAACTTGTTTTGGAATCCTAGAGAATTGTAACTATTTCTTTTTGAAAACTAAAGTAGGGATTATCTAGTATCCATTGCACGAGAGATGCGCGGTTCACGAGGACATGGGTCTACCGGGGTTATGGCACTCACCACTACACTTGCGCGACACAAGAGTTATGGGACTCGGGGTGGTCGACACGAATAAGATAGATGATTTATATGCGTAGAGCGCAGCTCCGCTATTGGTGTGGAATATGTTGAGCGCAGCTCCATATAGTAGTGGGAAAGGTTAGGTGATAGTTCTCACCGCCGACCGGACGTAGATCATCTCGGCTTAGCCTGTGTCAGTCTACACATTTTTAACTATGGTATTTACTTGCATTACTTGATTCAGCAATTCTTTCGCTACTTTATGCTTTTAAATACCATTCTTTTATTTTGGAAATGTGACATAGAATTCTCCAGTTATTACTTAAATATTACTATACTCACCGTCTAGCTTGTGACGGTGTGTGTAGGTCCGTCGTGCAACAGCAGGCCGGGGAAAGAGATAAGATCGACGACTTTCTCTGAGCATTTCGACGATTCTCTTATCTCATTTTGTATGACTCGACTTTTGTTGTATTATTACTGATTATGTTTTTACTGTACATTTTGGGTTGTACATTGGGTTGAGTGTATAGTTCCATATATACATGCATGTGATGCTGTATTTTCCTAGTTTTTCTACACTTAGAATTTTGGAAAATAAAAGCTTCTGCATAATATTTAAAATACATATAAAATGAAAAACGATAAAAAAAAAGTTTTAATTAACCCTGAAATCGAACAATATTTGGACACGTGTAATGAAGAATATATGAACAAAAGGCTGACTAATACATATTAAATCTTATGTGGTTAGGATTAAGGCTTGACTACGGGATTAGGCCGGACAACGCCCTGTTTAGAAGAAGGGGTCGTCACACGCCAATTTTGTTTTATATTCATAGCTCCATGAGGTGAAAAAATATTATAAATTGAAATATTCACTTTTCAAATCTTTATAGAAATATTGGCGAATGAATATTAACGCTATGCGCACAGCCTTGCGTAGATGCTTTATTCATAATTTTAGCATCTAGTTTACCTTAATAAATGATTTTTGTCAATAATATTATGGCAACAAATTCGATCAAGTATAATATGTTTGAAAAACAAATACGGTGCAAATGGTTTTCTCATTTTTTTATATAAAATACATAATATACGATAAAACACATGTTCACGACTTGATTATTTTAGATACAAAATATACTACTTCTTAGAGTTGGTGTGACAACTTCCAGGTTAGGTGGCGAGACGAAAGTCTACTTAACAACCACGCTTCCTCGAACTAGATAACTCATCTCCCTTTCAATGTTTAGCTTTACCGGGGACAAGACTTACCCACTATCAACTCAAACTTGCAGTATTATTTGGATTAAAATAATCAAGAATATAACATGCATAATTAATTGTTATAATAATTTTATGAGAAAAACTAATATAGAAATTCTTAGGATCATAAGAAATGCATTTCAATTAATGGCAAAGCAGGATGTGCAAAATGGAATGCGTAAGAATTTCTAATCACGTACAATTCTCTATATGTCAATAGACTCAATACCAAGATTTGCAACTATTTAAATTTATAGTTTCATTCTCGCAAGCAAGAAAATTATAGGCATTTAAAAAAAATTATACATAAAAGAACTAATCTAACTTTTAATCTAGTTGAAAAATATTTTGTGCTTTTCAAACGCTATAAGTAGATTATACTACATATTAATCGAGATAATAAGCCAAAGTAGTCCATATATAAAGTCCAAAAATTATACTTATGGTGTTGGACCAATTAATTAGACTTTTAAGAACCCAAACTGCCTTAGTACATATTACCATCCAACAGTCCGATTAAGAATTCACATTGCTAATGATTTCCTAATGGTTTTCCAAATAAATTTGTTAGAAAAAGAAAAGTCATTTTTAATGTATGTAAACACCAAACTATTGATACTAAAAAGTATATATGTAAACCCCTCATTACAACTAGATATGTAATAATCATCTATGATAATTAGGCCTACAAGATGTAATTTGGTGCATTGATATCTGCTTCGATTCCAAGACCAATAAAAATTTACCACATGCTTGTATATATATAGGTGAATATGAGTTGTTAAATCTCTTGGTTCATAAGTTGTTGGTCCAAATAACATTTTTTTTATTTAAGTCGTGGAAAAATGAATATGCATGGAACCCAAAACAATATCTCAATTATAAAAAAAAAACATGAAATCAAATTGGTAAAAAATATTATACCTTCCAAGCTTTACTTGATAGAAAGTTTCTTGATCTTGAGATCTCCTTCACGTAGAGCGAATTCATGCTGATAACGTATTATAAAATTAACTAAAACATAAGCTAGGAAAGTAAACAAAGAATAAGAAAATAGAACAAGAGAAGAGATGAGAGAAAATATGAGAATTTTTTATTCCAACATAGTGTATACATTATATGGAGAGAACCCCTTTATATAGCCATTTTGGTCATAATGAGACGAATACCAAATGACATAAGTTACTATTACATATAATACAATATTAACTAACAATTAAATAGGTGTTACATAAGGTTGGGATAGGAAGGGTCATCCATTTTCCCATTCCATTTACAACACTTAACTTTTTTTTTCAGCCCTCAATGATTTTTTTTTTTTTTGTTGGTTTTCTTTTACTTGAATGCAGCCGGCAGTGCAATAGTTTTGAAACTAACATGGCATATTTTAATTTGCATTTATTTCCACAGTTTTGAAGCAAATTAATTAACCCTAATCTTAGAATGG
The DNA here is from genome assembly GCA_039657325.1 of Stephania cephalantha. Taxonomy (NCBI): domain Eukaryota; kingdom Viridiplantae; phylum Streptophyta; class Magnoliopsida; order Ranunculales; family Menispermaceae; genus Stephania; species Stephania cephalantha. Next base: position 53,396,590 of record CM077572.1, read on the forward strand.
AAAACCCAAAAACAATAGTTCTCCATGATCATGCAACAATATTGACAATTATAGCATTTTATTTTTTTCGTCTATTCGTACTAATTAATTAGCATGATTACTACCATCGTATAAAGCAGGCCAAGCACCAAAAGCATGAAGAATCTGTCTTATTTTATTTTATTTTTTTAGCTGAGTAGAATCTGTCTATACAAATTTATTTACTCTCAAATAATCTAATCTAAAAGGCCAAGGGAAGAGAGTTGCTAATATTTTGGTGTATGATGTCAGTAATGTCCATCAATAACAAAATGTCGCGTGTATGATATATGACGTACTTTCACATTTTCGCCCTCCCACTTTTACTCCTTTGTACACATGACACTTTGCTATTAGAAGACATTTCCAACATCACACTCTTAGAGTATCTCCAATAGAATGTTAATTGGATGTTAATGAGTGTCGGCTAGAAATACATAGACGTTGGGGATGAAAAAAATCTCTTCAATGAAATGTGCATTTTGAATGACGAGATGACGTAGATAAATATTGTTTATTTTGAATGTCTACTTCTAAACACTGCAATACATAGCCACATCAGCAATTATCTCCAAAATATATAAAAAAACAATAAACTTTTAAAATATAAAGTGCAATCCATATTCACCTTTGAAGAACATTTTTGAACTTCAATATCTATTCAAGCCAAATCATATTCATGCTGCTGACATGACATCAATCCACGCGACATTTACCATTGGAGACACTCTCAACATTAGCAAAAGTGATTTATGTCGTTATATACACATTAATTTTAACGTTCAACCAAATTGGTCCTACTTTGAATGTGAGACACACTTACAAGAGCCGGCCGTTGTCTTCAATTTGTGTCTGGCTATTAATTTGTCTGATTACACACTAATTAATTAAGAGCCTGATTAATAATGTTGTTTAAGCAGCTAGCTACTTTGATTAACTAACTGATACATAACTTTTAAATGATCATTAATCAACATAACAATATATAGGGATAAAGCTTGCTAGCTCTAGCTAAATAGTTCTCTCATTTGCATGCAGGGCGCCAACAATGGCGGACATAAGGCGCGTCGAAGAAGGTTTAGGGAATATTAAAGGTGTTATAGAAGTAGACGAGCGATTTCATCGACGACAAGAAGAAGAAGAAGAGAAGAGCAAAGTAGTTCATGAGGAGAACAATAGTTGTACAAGAGAGCTAATTGGGAAAGACAAGGAAGAATTTACAAGAGTAGACAATCAACAACCTTTAATGGTTGAGATCAAGCAAAAGAGCAAGAGAATTGCCACTCTTGATGCATTTAGAGGCCTCACTATAGTGGTACATACATTTTTCTATTTACATAGTTATAAATTGCAACTAAATTTTCTTCTTCTTTGTTATTTTTATGCATCCATAAAGGTTGCTTCAATTTTGCAATACTTTATTGTCGTTTGTCAAATGTGTCTCAAATTCATATTTAACTGTTCTTCAAGTAACATATGATTTTTGAAGTACAAGTAGATTACAAACTCGTGGTAGAAAGCTATCAATAATCGATTGCAAAAATAAACGACAACGAAAAAAGTAAATAATTTTTCGATGGCCATTTTCTGTCGAGATTTTCTCGATGAGCTTGATTAATTAAGAAATATTTTTCAATGCAATATTTTTAAATTAATATATCATTTATATATATTTTATTTTGTTCAATATTTTCTCGGGATGCGTGTAGCTCATGATACTAGTGGACGATGCGGGATCAGCGTACGAGCGCATGGATCACTCTCCGTGGAACGGGTGTACGCTAGCGGACTTCGTGATGCCGTTTTTTCTATTCATCGTGGGCGTCGCAATTGCTCTCGCTTTCAAGGTACGTACTTGGATTGGGCCTCCATTACATAAGCCCAAGCCCAAACCCCAAGCCCAAATAGTAAATCATTTTGGTTAAAAGCTCATAATTTACCATTCAATATGTTGCAGAGAATACCAAAAGTGGGAAAAGCAGTCAAGAAGATCATTCTAAGAACCTTAAAGCTTCTGTTCTGGGGGATTATTCTTCAAGGTAATTAGCACTAACAACACCACTTCAAAACTAGTTAACATAGCGCGGCGTCGGTGTCTTCGAACTCGTAATTTGATTTACTTGTGACCAATGTTAAAAACAAATTTATTAGGTGGGTACTCCCATGCTCCGGATGATCTTTCTTATGGAGTCGATATGAAGCACGTTCGCTGGTGCGGCATCCTTCAGGTTACTTCAATAAGTTTTGCTTCAAGGACTATATTTGAAGCCGCGCAATAGAATTTGAATTAAATGGTGATGATCTTCACTAGTTAATATTTTGTATGAGCAGAGAATAGCTTTGGTTTACATGGTTGTGGCTCTAATAGAGACAGTAGTGACCACAAAGACTAGGCCTACTGTTCTTGGCCCTGGCTACTTTTCTATATTCAGCGCATATCGGTGGCAATGGTGCGTAATCGGATTTCTTACGTTCAATGCTTCATGAATCCAAGCTTGGTTAATTTGATGAAAAAAAAAAAAAGTATGATGGTCTACATGAATATGGGGACTGCAGGGCTGGAGGGTTCATTGCCTTTGTCATTTACATGGTGACTACATATTCGCTATACGTTCCGGATTGGAGTTTCACGGCACTCATCGATGACCATCATACCGAAAGGCTTACAGTAGGTTTTCACATCAATTTATAACTTATGCTAAGTAAGTTTACACCATCAATGGAATTCTTCAAATGTGAATGTATTTCAGGTAAAATGTGGTGTGAGAGGTCACTTGGGACCTGCCTGCAATGCCGTTGGCTATGTCGATCGACAAGTTTGGGGAATTAACCACCTTTATTTGTATCCTGTATGGATTCGCTCGAAGGTTTGTTAATTTGTAGTTGAGACTAAGCTGAGTTTTTTAAGTTTGCAAAATCTTACATGTAGTAGTTTTATGAAATTCTTGGTTTCATTTCTAATGATCATTGTTCAATTTGTTTGGTGATGTGCTTAAGGATTGCACACTTAGTTCTCCAAATGTCGGTCCCCTTCGAAATGATGCTCCGAATTGGTGCCGAGCCCCGTTTGAACCAGAAGGCTTACTAAGGTTAGAAATCCTAAATGAATTGAAGGTACAGCAATATTGACAACATCAGTTGGAGCTGAATTGGTTTCTGTTGTTATTAACAGTACAATTTCGGCTATTCTCTCGGGCACAATTGGGATTCATTATGGACATGTTCTGCTTCATTTCAAGGTTAAGCTTCATCACTTTTTTTACCTTTCTTTAGATGCATAGAATTCCTAACATTTAACCAAACAACAACCAATATATACACTCAGATTCTTATGTACTTGTGAATGTTGAAGTCTTAAATAGAGAAAATTAAGTTACAATAGAGATTCTTTCGCAGAGTCACCGAGAAAGGCTCAAGCATTGGGTGCCGATCGGAGTAGTTTTGTTCATTGTCGCCGTTATACTTCATTTTACGGACGGTAATTATCTTGCCCGCATTAAGCATGGATCCTATATCATTGCATAAACAGGACGAACCATGTAACATGTTTTGTTTTTTTGATGTAGCAATTCCAATCAACAAGCAACTCTACAGCTTCAGTTATGTCTGTTTCACCGCTGGAGCAGCCGGACTAGTGTTCTCCGGATTCTACATATTGGCAAGAAATCGACGAAAACTAATAGGTTTTTGATTTCTAATTAAATTGTTTGATCTTAACTTGTAAAGCTGACGAAAAGAGATTTTTTTTTTTTTTTGTCTAACAGATTGATGTGTGGGGACTTAGGACTCCATTTCTATTCCTAGAGTGGATAGGAATGAATGCAATGCTAGTGTTTGTGATGGCGGCACAGGGCATTTTCGCCGCATTTGTGAATGGATGGTACTACGAGACTCCAGGCAACACGCTCGTAAGTTTTAACGTCAACTAGTTCAGTTCAAACTCCCTCGTTTCGATCTTAATCAGTCGTAATTTTAGTCGGTAGGCCGGCCTAACATAATTTAATTTGTGTGCATGCACACACAGGTGAGATGGATACAAAAGCATGTTTTCAATGATGTGTGGAAATCAGATAGGGTAGGAACACTGTTATATGTGATGTTTGCTGAGATTACATTCTGGGGAGTTGTTGCTGGGATCTTGCACAAACTGGGCATCTACTGGAAACTATGACAACCATGATCAACTAGTACTTACTACTAGAAAACATTGAACAAACTTGTATCTGAATTTGTAATCCCAATACACCAATTCTCTTGGTTATATGTGAATGCTGTTTTCGAAGACTATTCGTCGATACCACATATACATTTGAATTAAATGCTGATAATTACTTCCTATTTCTTGTGCTTGACTTAATCAAAGAATAGCTGCCTTTGCTTTACTTTGGTAATTGTGGCTCTAATTGAGACTATGGCCACCAAGACTAGGCCTGCTGTGCTTGGTCCTGGCTAAGTTTGGTTTGCATTTGAGATCAAGACAATCAAGACAACACTCTCTTAAGTGATTTTAACATCTGCGAGTTCAGTACTTACAACTAACCTTGATTAATTATGTTTCACCTTGAGCTATGATGTAGTCTATAGAGGCCTAATTGTCAAAACTAAGTAACTAACAACTTTGCTTGCACAGGGGAATTGGATACAAATGCATGTCTTCAATGATATGAAGAAGTATGAGAGGCCAAGGACACTCTTATTATATGTTAATAGTTGCTAAGGTCACATTTTGGGGAGTTGCTGCTGGGGTCTTGCACAAACTAGGCATCTATTGGAAACTATGACAAGCATGAACAAGGAACCACTTGTAATGGATTATATTAATATACATAAATTGCTCAATCAATAAGTTTTAGCTGAATCTGCTATCTAAATAGGGCTAAAGTGAGTCTCCCTACACTTTTTTTTTAGATACAAATTAGGTCTTCGGATTAATTAAGAAGCATTGAGTTGCAATCACTCGACCCGACCTCTGTTAATAAGAGTGACATTTTTTTTTATTAATAATATAAAAATCTAAAAATATATATTCTTGGTACTATTTTTAAGCTATGGGAAGCAACAATGTCAATTAGAGTTCACACTTCTAACACACTCACACACAGAGTCCTGAATTGGATGTAATGTGGACCTTAATCAGCAGATTGCTTGAATAAGTAACACAAATTCCCTTAAAAGAAAAGAGGGCCGCTAAGGGCACCCCACCATTTCATGAAGGCACCCTGTTATTGAGGGCACAAAACAAATTACCAAGGGCACCCAAAAATTACACACGAAATCCCGAAAATACCCCTCATGCACAAACACGAAAAAAATCCGCTGCACCCCACCACCCCCTCCACCACCTTCACCGATCTTGACTCCAAGAAATCATTTGGTTTGAACCGACCAGTGAGAGGAATCTCCGAAATCGTGTCTCACCTTGTGTTTCTCCTTCGGTTTACGCTTTTTTGCAGTTCGTAGGGTCGGGGTGTGAGCCGATTTCGTCTCCAAATTAGGGCTCGGTTGAAGATCGTCGAACACACAGATTTTGCGCGAAATCAATCGTTTGAAGTTACGTTTATAGTATAATGAAGTTACATTTGGTAGAGTAGTTGTAATGTGTATGTGGCGGTTTGTAGAATGGTAAAAAAATTGGGAAATCGCGGTTCTCGGCCGGCCACACAAAGCCGAGATCAGAAGTTAAGCTGTCTCGCCAAGCATGGCGAGACGAAGCTAAATTTTTGGGAACTCGCAGTCTCGCCACGAAGGCGAGAAGAGTTCACAAGTGTCTCGGTTACGCATGACGAGAGAATACTTCGATTATCTCGCCGAGACATGACGAGAGCTACAATTAGTGATAGGTAATGTGGCGTCGGTGGTGTACAACCGAGAATTTTCTCATACTCTCGGTTGTACACCGGCGAGAGGTTAGAGTAGGCTCGGTCCTCTATGACCGAGACATTTCAATATATCTCGGTCTGCGAGGCCAAAACAATCGCGCACATCGACGAAACTTCGGATAACCTCATAAAAAACACAATAAATTCGCAAAATTACCTCAAGTTCAACCTCCTCTTGCACCGTAGCAAGCATACAATCCTCCATTATATAGTGGAAACAAGTTCGGATTGAGGAAATTACCAAACCCTACGTTGACAAACAAATCATCATTTTCACAGTTTTACCCAACTAAACAGTTCTAAGAAACCATCATATGGTTATCAAACATTGTTACATCGCAGTCGGATGATGTCAATCCGCAAGAATCGATAAACGCTCGCCAAACGCAATGTGGCTTTGTGGTTCAAGCTTGGTGGTGGGGTGTCCTTTTTCTTTGTCAAAATGATTTGTGGGGTTTGAATCATTATATATACAGGGGCAAAATGGTCTTTTTCAGTTTTGCTGAAATTTTTACAAATAATTTGGGTGCCTTCATGAAAAAGTGGGGTGCCCTTAGCGGCCCTCAAAGAAAAACAGGCAACAAATCCTATTTATTTAATGATAAGACAAGCATACAAGATGGGCCCTTTTTTGATAAAAGAGCCCTTAATTAATTGCCTATCATATGTCACAAAGACACAAAAAGGTATAGTCTCTAAGTTTAGCCACTTATGTTACTCATAGAACGCAAAAACCAGCACCCCTGATTTAATAAGTAGGGCCATCTTTGTTTCCAAAAATAAATTATATCACACCCATTGTTGGAGATGTGTGGCTCAAAATATTAGTCTTACGTAGATTAAGTGTAATTTTGTAATGAAGTACTTAAATATGGATCTCTTTGTCAAGTAGTATCGAGGTCTTTTGTACTAAAACTCTACACCCGCGAGTTGATCGAAGTTGGTTAATTAAGATGCGCGGGGACAATATCAGTACCAGTAAAATTCACGGATCCGCAAATAGAGGGCGGGCAGGCTCAACACACGTTATACTTCCCCAATCATATAAATATATAGAGAGAGATCTTGGGACTCTAGTCTTGGGTAAGTGTGAGCCAGCTCAGTTGTGGTATGGGCCATTCTCTGCTGGTCACACAAATTGGCTTGTCCCCTCTCATCTGCACATGGACAGACATGGCATCTGCTCCATTTTGTGCATATAAAAAGTGCACCCACATTAGACACTTTTGATCTCAAGGACCATCTAACAGCTCATATGAAGGAGAAGTCCTCTTCAGTCCTAAAAGTGCTATGTATATGCAAACAATACTAACTGTCAATAATTCATGATAATGCCCTCTTTTTCAATTCTCCATGTCTATGCATGTGATGCAGTGCAGGTTTGTACACTTTGACAGATAAGTCACTGTCTTGCATGATTTTGAGATGTATGTATAGGATACCCTACAACATCTTCAACATGTTATTTTATAACTTGTGGGGCATAAAGTCCCAATAACTAACACACTTTTATATGTAGATATAGTGAGTTTCTTCTCTAAACTATACAATTAATCTATACATTGGGACCAAAATATAGTCTCACAACTCACATTGGTTAAATATGACTTAATAAAAAAAGTACTTAAATAGTTATCTATCTCCAATGTTTTTAAAAGTAAAATCTCACATGTGACCTTAAGGTGGTTAAGTTGGGGACAATATTGGTACAAGTGAGATCCACGAACTCGCTAATAAAGGTGTGGGTGAGCCCAATAAGAGGTATCAAAGCCGATAGTTCGGTGGGACAAGGCATGTATGTTGATAGTCGCAGGTTCCTCGAGTGGCCTCTCTCGAGATGAGCGATGACAGATCATGCGGTGAAGCATCTTGGAGGGAAGTCGGTCTAAGGTGGAGCCAAGGCACTTGAGATTTTAGTCCGAGGTGGAGATTGTTGGGATGTGTGGACCAAAATATAGTCCCACATCCGTTAAATAAGACTTAATAAAGAAGTACTTAAATGATTATCTCTCTCCAAATAGTATCGTGACCTTTTGGAGTAAAACTGCACACATATGATCTAAAGGTTGTTAAGTTGAAGACAATAACGATACTTTTGAGATCCATGAACCCGCGGATAAAGCGCAAGCGGGCCCAACACTATATTAATCCATGACAACAACAAAAAAAAAATTAATCTATCAAAGCTAGTTTTCATGGTATAACATAATCTGGAAGAATTATATGTATGCAGACAGCGCATGCATGGGAACTACATGCATGGGAACTACATGTTCATACCCACACATGGGGGGTATGGGTACAAGTACGAATATTGGTAATAAAATATATCTCGTGCGATGATCTCCACGTGTAATCCTCTAAAGGGATACCCGGGTATACCCATCTACCCATAAAAACCTCATATATCAATTTATAAATATACTCATATATATATATCAATTTACACACACACACACCACATGATATTTATGTATAAATATTATATAATATTACACAGTTTCCATTCTAAAACACTCATACAGATAACAAAAAACCTCTTAATGAGATTTATAATTTTAATTTATTTGGTTAATTAAAAACTATATGTTTTATTTTGAATTGTTTGCAACTATATTTATATTTTAGAATTTTAGGATTAAAAGTACTAAAAAAATAGGATCAAAATGGGAAAAATTGCAAAACTTTATTTTATAGAATCCTCCTAATTTTTTTGAGGGCCCCTTAGTGTTATTGACTTTATATATAGTTGATATTTATATATACATGTTATGAATTTGTAACTTATTGACATTATTTTTATTTTTTTTTTTGGTATCACGACATTATTGTTTCTTAACTCTTAAGTGTTGGGAGGGAAAAAAATATACATTGATAATCAACCACACCAAAACTTCAACCCTTTTCGAGAAAAAAAAAAAATTCAACCCTTAATCTCAAATTCTCAATTCTCAAATTACGTGGATCAAATATATGATCAAACTCTTTATAATATAATATTTGTTAATATTTAGTTATATTATAAATTTATAACTAAATATTATATGTACAATTATATATCATATTACAATATGCTTATGCTAACATAGGTATATTATACATATAAGTATCATTTGAAAATATCTATAGTTCTACTTATTATATATGTATATTTGATAACTTATTTTTTACAATTTTTTTTTTTTGAATCCCCGCATGGATCCCCAATGAAAAATGAATTGGGGAAAAAAATTCCCACGAAAATTCTCCATCCCAACAAAAATCTTCACGAAAATATCCACAGGGATCCCCGCTGAGTAATGAAATGGGTAAAACATATTTTACCCACAGGGATTCCCCACACCCACAGGGATTTAATAGGTATGAGGATGGGTATGAGAATTCATCCCCACATGGATATGGGTATGGGTATGAGTGATAAATTTTATGGTGGATATGTGTATGGGAATGAGGTCTTCATCCCCTACCCTACCCATTTGCATCCCTAACTATGATCTTGCATCTTCGAATCATTCAATTAACGCCCTTAGCAGACCCCCTTAAAAAAATCATGCCCTTTCATTTTTAAGGGCTTAATTAATTAGTTAGAATTCAACCCTATGCAAATCATATGATGAAAAAATGAAGCATACTACATTATATATGTGATCAATGACCCACCAGAAGAAAAGGAGCAAAAAAAAGTGGCATAAACTACAAATCTCCACATCTTTATGCATTTAAAGCCATTCCTTTTGGAAACAAATTGTCTCAAAAGCAACTGAAATTCTTGAGAGGTTTGCAATGCACAAAAAAAAAATAAGAAAAAAAAAAACATTCACAAAGAATCGCTTTCAAGGAAATAAAAAGTTTCATAATACATGTATATATTACTATATTCAAACCTACTGCTGTTTGGTACGTTTAACTTTTGAACGTATAATCATGCATGGTTTGTGTTTTTAATTTTACTTGCTTAAGTGAAATTAGAAATATAACAAAAAAAAAACTTTTCTTAAGAAATAAGTATATAAGAATAACACTAATTGACTCAAGGAAAAAGAAAACAAATAACGATTGTTGTGGTTTGAACACATTAAAAAGGGTATGCAAATGTCTTAATTAGCTAAAAAAACTTGATAGAAATAATTAAATGTATTCATTAGTACAAAGATATATCATATATTTTAACTTAAAATTGGTTGAGAAGGATTTCAAGGAATTTTTTTGAGTGAATGATTTTAAGAAATTTAAAAATATGTCATCGACTGCATTAAAAAGAGTGTAGAGAGGGAAGAGTTTGCTTTATATAGCCTATCATACTAACTTAGAGTCGGGATTGAAGGCTAATATGAGAGTTACATCGGCAGCTACATCCTAAGTTAATTAAACCCTTGACCACCTTACCTGAAAATTGAAATGTCCTTGCTAAAAATGATCCTTATCTTTAAAAATTAGCTAAATCATAGGAGTACCTAATTAACAAGTCAAATCCAATCGACAAAGCTATTAATATCGATAGGCGTACCAAATTAATTCTGTTTTGGAGGCTTATTGAAATCACCACATATGTGGCGGAGCTAGCACTAATAGTACTAATAGAGACTCAAATGACGTGATCAATTATCACTAATTTTGATACCACCCAATCACAGCTTGCCACCTCTCTCTTAACTTTCCAAATTGACTAATCTCCGCCGCCTTTCGCAATTAATGTGTCAAAATCCAATTGTTTATGATAGAGTCGTCGACCGAGCCAATAAGGGATTTGGGCTCGACCGGCCAAGCCAATTGGCTCACAAATCGTCACCTAAATTATTAGCCACAAAGAGGGGCCAAGTGACCAGCTATTACGTCTTAAGCACTCCAAAGTGTTTCAAGATTTGCCTTGACGTGCACGAGACGATGCCATTGCTTCTTCCGTCAAAATTTTCTTCTCTTATCTTCAAAAACATCCTTCCTACCTCCATCCTTAGAATCCAATCTTTCTTTAAAAAAATCAATCATTCGAAAATTTAATTAACTATGTCTTCCATTACTATTTACTACTCCTAATTTTTTTTTAGGCTTGGAGAGTTGTTATTTGGGATTGATACGACTCGTTAGTATTTGTTATTGGATAAGTCTCAAATCAATTGTTTGCGTTTTAAGCTCTAAATCGTGTAGCATGTGCAAATCACATGTTTTACATATTTTGAAACAAATTTGACCAAACTAAGAGGCTATGTGTGTGTTTCGCAAATTTGAATCAAATTTGGACCAAACTAGTAGAAAAAACAATGAATCATTCATTTTCAATCAAGTAGTTAATAGTTCGTTAGCTTGGCATGTCACACCGATATATATATAGTTGAGAGTTTAGTTCTTGCTGTATAGGAGCTCCAATTGTGATTCATACCTAAAAAGATGTGAGTAGATTTTACTTGAAGTGCTTGGGACACTTGGCTTTTTTCTTTTCCTCTTCATTCTTTTTTTTTTTCATAAGAAATTAAGAAACTACTACTTGCCCGCTATGAGGCATTACCTTAACAAATACATGGATAAACCAAACACGAGGCCTAAATATCCTTGTTTATTGAAGTAATAAAGTAATTGTATCATGATTTCTTTTTTTATTTTATTTTAAATTTTTTATATCAACGAGTGTTAAAGCAACCTCAACCTATTTAGAGTTTGATCAAATTAATCTCACAGGGACCAACAGGAGCACCGAGCACCATCCCATAACCTCGAGAAACTCTCAAAGAATAATACATTTATCAAAATTTGAACTCTATACCTCTGCCTCAATCAACGTCTTAGAGCAAATCCAATGGATACTCTATTTTAGAGTTCAAACTCTAAAATAAAGTTGAAACAACTTCAACCATATTCTATTTTCCCTCTATTTTTAAGTTGGGTGAACAGTGAAACTCTAAATTTAAAGTTTCACTATTCACCCAACTCTATAACAACGTTACTTGCTTTTCTATTTCTTTTTATTTTTTTCTTTTAAAGAATTATCAATAATTGTTTCTTTTTCAAAAAATATCAATGTGTTTTTTCTTAATTTTTTACTGATAAAATAATTTATTAAAATTAATACAAATAAATAACAAAAAAAATAAAAATAACAAATAGAGTTTTAGAGTAGAAATAAAATTTGTGGTTAAAAAAAAAGAGGTTTGATGTGACAAAATCTTAAAAAAAAAAAAAAAAAAAGTATTATAGTTGGAGATGGTCTTAAGCTAGCGCTCACTCCACAACTATCGAGGGCAAGTTGCACCACAATTTTACTACATAGTGAACAACGATAGTCGAGACCAACTTGAAGACAAGCAATGCATTCAAAGTACGGCATTTCCCTAATAAATAGCATCGAAAAAAGAGCAAAACTTGATAGTTGTAGTAGTAATAAAATTGACGGGTTCTTCAATGCCTTTATTTAACCATGTCCCCCCACATAAATTTCCACTCTACTGCTCATTAAACATTCATTCATGCTTCCCTCACCTCCATGTACTCCCCGTTATCAAGTCTCGGCCGTTCATCTGTCTGACCAAGTCAATAAAATCCTACGCTCCTGATCATCCATGCATTTACCATCAGAGTCATTAATGGTCTTAAACTGAGTCCAATCAATGATTACCAATTTAAAACAATCCGCGCGCCACGTGCCACCACGTGGAGCCAGGACTCCACTTGCTTATCCAACGCCCGTGAGTGTAGGGTCCGGAGCTGAATGAAGAAAACACATACAACAAACAAGGATGCATGTTGTCTCTCAATAGTCACAAACAACAGAGCAAAAACAGAGCAAATGAAGTAAACCCACAAACATCCCATCAGAGTCCATCGCTCACGCTCTGTTTCTCTCAATTTCTTCATCTCCATTCGATGAAATCGCTTCACCATGAACGCTATTAGCCCCCAAAACAGGGGATTCTTCATAAAAATGAAGATCGTGAAGAGCAAGAGACCAATCAGACCATTCTTCCACAAATCCCTCAAATGGGTCTTCTGGGTTTCAATCTCTCTCTACGTATCAACTTCCCTCCTCATCAATCACGTCCCCAACACCAAACCCACATCCAACAATACCCACCATCATCAACTCCTCCCCACAAATCCCAAGACAAGATCGTCGCGCTTCGTCCCTCGCGCCCTCTTCGAATCGACCCCCCAAAAGCCCCTCCAGAAGCCCAAACCCACAATCAATCTCGATTTGAAGATATACATCTACGAACTACCCGAACAATACAACAGCGATTGGTTGTCGAATGATCGGTGCAGCACCCACTTGTTCGCATCAGAGGTTGCGATTCACAGGGCTTTAATGAGGAGCGAAGTGAGGACTCTCGACCCTTACGAGGCGGACTTCTTCTTCGTCCCTGTTTACTTGAATTGCAACTTCAGCACCGAAAATGGGTTCCCATCGACGCACCAATCGCGCCGTCTCATCTCCTCAGCCGTCCGATTCGTCTCGTCGAACATGCCGTTTTGGAACCGAAGCGACGGGGCCGATCACGTGTTCGTTGCGTCGCATGACTACGGCCCGTGCTTTCACTCCATTGTGAGTCCAGTGAAGCTTCTGTGTCAACTGTTATGTTAGTTAACTTAGTTTATGTGGGTTTTGATCGTTCGATTGTTGTGGTTTTTTGTGGTAGGAAGGTGATGCGATCAGAGATGGGATTCCGGAGGTGTTGAGGAAGTCAATTTTTTTGCAGACTTTTGGGGTGACGTTCCGGCACACGTGCCAGGAGGCGGAGCACGTGCTGATACCGCCGTACGTCCCGCCGGGGAGTCTCCGGTCGACGGAGGAGGGTTTTCCGGTGGATGGTAAAAGGGTTATTCCGGCGTTCTTCAGGGGCAAAGTTGAAGTGCATCCCAAGAACTTCAGTGGCAGAGTTTACAGCAAGTCAGTCACTAATTCATTGCTTTCATTCCGGGGCATTTCCGTCATTAACAACTAGGCAAAAGGACTCATTTCGCCCTGAACTTCCAATTTTATTTTTATTTTTTTTCAAACTTTCATTAATTAATTTTTAAGTTTATAAATTAAAGAGTAATGGGAGTTGACGAAATAATTTATGAGTAATTCACAAACGATTCATAATTAATTTAATAATTTATAAAAAAGATCATGACTTGTTTATGGATAATCACTACTCACCAACTAATCAAAAGTAGTAAAACGTGAAAGGTTAAAAATTAGAAGTGAATTGATGAAAGTTTAAAGAGTAAATGAAGTAAAATGTGAAGGAGACTAAATGATATTATTTGTTTATAAATCATCGCTCAAGGGTATTTTGATAATTTAATTAACGATTTCAATTGCAGGGGAGTGAGGACTACGATATGGCGTAAGTTCAAGAGGAACCGGAAGTTCTTTTACTTAAGGAGACACCGAATTGAGGACTATCAATCAGAGATCAGACGGTCCGTGTTTTGTTTGTGTCCGCTGGGGTGGGCCCCATGGAGTCCACGGCTGGTCGAGTCCGTGGCATTGGGATGCGTCCCGGTGATTATAGCGGACGGCATCCGACTCCCCTTCTCGGAGACCGTCCGATGGCCAGAAATATCTCTGACAGTAGCAGAGAGAGACGTTGGCAAGCTCGGAAGGATCTTGCGCCACGTGGCGAACACGAATCTCACAACTATTCAGAGGAACTTGTGGGACCCGGCGAAGACCGGGGCCCTACTCTTCAACGACAGAGTGGAGTCAGGGGACGCCACGTGGCACGTGATAAGGTCTCTCAGAGAAAGGCTAATACATAGGTCGTACAGGCGAACTTTGATATCAGCCAATGAGCACGTGACACGTCAGACCGATTGATTGATTGATCGTACTGGGTTTTGCCCTTTGTTGGATGACAGCTCATACCGAGTTGGCTGATGGAACGAGTTTGTGCCACGTGGATGGTGTGACACGTGGGGGGTGGCGGGGGTCGAGTGGTGGATTGTAATGGAGTGCTGGGGTGCAGATGAAAGGAGAATTTAAAAGAAGGGGTTGAAAGCTGCCAACTGCCAGCTTAACTGTCAGAATTTTGGAGTCGTTTAGTAAAGTGGTGGTGGGGGACTGATGGTGATGGACACCATTGCAGCATTTTTGAAATTTTGGAGAACTTCTCTTCTCTTGCCAGCTCATTTGTTTAATAAAATTCTTTTATTGTACATTCATTTTAGATCACTGTTACGAACCTTGCCTCGATTAATTTCAGACTCAACAATTGAATCCCTCGAAGGAAAATGTTATTATGTTCCAGATAAAATACATAGGTGTAATATGCACTTGCTTAGTCGCCCTTAACTTGTCGTGGGAGCGTATGCATCTCGAGGTGCATAGAGAATGAATGAGCATCTGCATGTGTCATCCGAGCATAATAGCATTTTTTGCTACAAAGTTAAAAGAATATCAAACTAAGTAAGAGCTTTAAAATCCTTATATTTTTAGAATTCGAAATTGAGATTTATATAAGAGAAGCGCTAGAATCAACATATAACATATCACATCACACGATACACGTTGG
This sequence comes from Stephania cephalantha, assembly GCA_039657325.1. Taxonomy (NCBI): domain Eukaryota; kingdom Viridiplantae; phylum Streptophyta; class Magnoliopsida; order Ranunculales; family Menispermaceae; genus Stephania; species Stephania cephalantha. The sequence continues at coordinate 53,411,975 of CM077572.1, forward strand.
GCGCATAAAATCTATACTTACCTCGAGATATCGAGGTGTGATCGATATTTATATCTCGTGCATAACGTGGGTCGTAGTTGTATAGAAAATTTTTGTGCCAATATATTTTTTGATATGATATTATTATCGTTTTAATATTTTTCTTATATAATTGAGGGAGGAATAACAAGTGCCATTTCATTGCCACTCTGTTAGTTCTCTTATTGTACATTTTTAACAATAAATAGCTTTATTACTGTACTGATTTCCTTTCTAATAATAAACTTTGTTTTGTGGTACTCTTTTTGACAAACAAAAGGCTTAATTAAGTTCACCTGGAAAGGAGAAAAGTAGATGAAGAATGATAGTGGGGAGGGGCTTTAGAAGTAAAGATTGACTTGTGATTTGGCATGACCCTCTTGGGACTTGAACAAGTACCGATGTTACATCATTATCATAAAAAGAGGCCAAATATAATATGGACTTTGGATGTGTTTAGATCTAATTGAGAATAATTTATACTAAAGTGGAGAATATAATACAGGTCAGTACAACGCACTAAGCACAAATGGGAATTGTTAGGGAACTTCAAACAATAAGTTTTGAGAATCTTGGGCTTCATTAGGTTGGTTGAATGTCTATTGCTTGCAACAGCTCATTTGGCAAGTGCTAGATGAGAGTAGATATTTTTTCCAAGAAAAAAAAAAATTCTACTTTAAGTTTGCAAGGCATTAGCTATAGTTATAGTAATCACTAAAGTTGGTACTAATTGTAGCAACTATATCAATGATTTTTAACAGGGGCGGAAAAACATACATGACTGCCAGGGGTGGACTGGCTAAAGTAAAACTACTATTTAAAATACATTATTTTATCAAACTTCGTATATTTGGTGTGTTGAGCCACCTCTCCCTTCTCTTTATAATTTTTACCTTGAGTTATTTGGTGGAGGGCAACTAGCGCACTACTAGGCAGGCATCAGGACTCACGTGAGAACGCACATCGCGTTCTGATGTGCGTGTGATGTACCTTGAGGATCTGATTTACGCGCATCCTGATGAGCATCACACGTTCTGATGTGCGGACGCCTAGCATTTTTCGAGCAACTAAGAATCCCCAAGGGACTAGTTGGGTCCATCATTAATTTGATCGGTGAGCGGTGGCGGCTCGGATACCCTCAGTATAATTAAAAAAAAAATGAGGGTTGCAATCTAAATTTATTTCGGTGTTTTCATTGGAGATTTCAAAATTCTCATTTTGACTCCATATCCTATACATAAAATATTATAAATAATTATTTTATTGATATAATTAATATATTTATTGACACAGTCACACAGTTGCTTCCACAGTTTCATTATTTTTCAATTATTTAAATAGAGTTTACTGATAAACTTTATAAACAATTTTAAACAACAAAGATATAAATTAACAAAATTAATCCACAAAAATACATTCAAAATCTAGGGTATACCAACATATATAAACACGGTCTAAATATATAGATAGTAATTATAGCAAAAAGGAAAAAAAAAAAAGAAAGAAAAAACAACTCAAAAATACTACGTAAAGAAAAGAACATGAATAATTCCTTAAGAAAAAAAAAAAGAAAAGAAAATGAAAAAACATAGAAAATCCTTGTTTTGGAAAAACTTTTTGTTTTAATATAATTATGTTAATTAGTACAAATATCGATGGGTTAGATTTATTTTCTTTTGGCGTGGGCTAATATATAACTGGGTTAGATTAGGTATCTTTTGGGTGGTCTGACCTTTATCTTTTCACTAGATAGCAAAATTTACTAGGGTTTCTTAAAAAGATGCACAGGGCTATAGCCTAGTGCAATTACAACGTAGGTCCGCCACTGTTAATTTGCCCACCGTATGCACGTAGTTGATCATAAAAAAATTAGAGAAAATGCCTAGAGTAACCCACCCATCAAATTAATGTCTAAACTACCTTTAGTTTAACCCAGAGGAGCTTGAAATCTGGGCTCTGCCTCGATTTTTAAGAATTTTGGTAACTAACAACAAAGCTGTGATCACAAATTAATCAACAAAACATGTTATCACTCGCAAAGCAAAGGTTGATACTAACAATGTTATGAAATTTATTTGAGTGACAACGGACCTCTGTTCCCATTAAGTGAGGTCTCGAATGCAAATCTCATAGATGGAGCAAATTGAAGTAGAAAAACACCCCAGTATGAAGTCTAAACACAATGTACTTGGCACCGAATAGTCGAATACCATGTAGAAAAAAAAACCATATCATGAGATTTGGACTCATGCACAAACTAGCTTATCAGCTAGCTTAGCAACTAGATTATAATTTACTTAGATAAATAAGTTGTGTTTTGGTTAACAACTTATTTTCAAAATAAGCTAGATGATCACTACAATTATAAACGTTATCCCCATTAGTGTTTTATTTTTAAGATGTCATTTTAGTTTTTCGTTCTAATTTTGCCCATTTATTTCCTTTTTGTCCATGTAAATAGCCAATTCTTGATTAAAAAATAACGGATGTTCATTTGTTCTTTCGTACACAAAATAGCGAATATATATAATAAAAAAACTCATGTCTTGTGCAAGTGCGACGATGTAACGATGATAACGCAAAGTAGTGATAATACCCTATATGCAACGTAACATGATAAATACATTTACACAATTAACATCACTTAACATTATTATAGTTTACAATATTATTAGTAATAGATATTTTATTGACCAAAATAATATATAGATATTTATTCAAGTAACATCACTTAATATTATTAATTTACTACATATGAAATTTGAAACATCATTATTCGAAAAGAACAAGTTTAATATAAACATATGGGACATGACATGTTATAATTATTATATAAAAACATTAATATTACGTTATTCAACGTGCATATGAAACAAAATATTAATATTACTAATTTTTTTATCACTTACCATTACTAATTTTTTTGAGGCTATTATGACTATTTTTGATATATATATATATATATATATATATATATATATATATATATATATATATTATACACTCCAAAGTAGTAAGATATTAAATATTATAGATTATTTATAATAATAAATTTATTTGTTTATGTAATGCAAATAATAGTTTATATAAATGCCTTTTTAAGAACTAAAAAAAAGTCCTATATATCATTTTGTATTTATCAGCTATTTCTTCCATACCATTTTAGTTCACTAGAACAATTTCGGTATTTAATAAAAATTTTTAAACCATATTAAAGGGGTGTTATCAAATAACACCTAATTGATAGAGTTTTAAAAAACCTCTATGTAATACATGCATTAAAAATTAAAACATAACACATTTTCACATGACATTTAATAACACTCTATTTAATAGAGATTTTAAAACCTCTATTAAATGTCAAAAATGTTCTAGTGGTTGATCAGCTAAATTATCAACGATCAGCTATCTGCTACTAAATTTTCAACTATTAGCTAGACTATCAGCTTTCAGCTAGATTATCAGCTAAACTATCATCTAGTGTTGTCAAACAGAGACTTGATCTGAAAAAAAAAAAAAAAAAAAAAAAAAAAAAAAAAAAAAAATCAATCGTAGATGCTGTGGAAACTAAGTATTAAAACAAGCTATTGCTCCATATAGCATAGTAGTTAAGCATCTGTACAAAGTATTTCTATCCTCACTCACTCAGTTGTATATAGCATGGCAAGGCAGCTTTACAGTCCCTTCCATCTCTCAATCACCATCTTTGTTTCTGCAATATCGAGTTAGTCGAGTTGATACTAACAAGTTATATCAACACATTTGTATTCACTCTACCGTGGTATTTTACGCAACTTTTCGATTTACATTTGACAGCAGACTACTAGCAGAAATCCGAACAGGTATTTTGTACATTGGAGGAAGCTGTTCGCTCGGCATCCACAATCGTAATCACTCCCAACCCATCAACATCTTCATCACTTCTGTTTTGATCTTCTCCCACGAAACTGATAAAGAATCCCCTTCGTCGAGAAGGATTCTGTAAACTTCCCACTCTCTGTCGCCAATCACATGCCTACCGATTTCAGCCTGAAATCACATAACTGCGTAAGAAAAATAGGAGACAAGATGGATGCCTGCATTGCATTTGCTCAATTATGAGTGACGTCAATCGAATAAGAATAGAAATGTACCGAGAAGATGCAAGTGCCAAGCATTTTGAGGGCAAATGTGATGTCGTATATTACAAGAGGTCTGCCCTTGCCGGATAAATCCACAGGATTAGCAACAAGAAGCTCAGTATCAGGACCCCTGGTGACTACAGCGACTCGGAGTGGATGAAAGAGCTCCATCCGCAGACGAGAGCACAATGCCTTCTGTTTGCTACAATCAAAAATCTTCTTCCCGTCCGCTTGCATTACAAACAACTCCAACTCACAGCTTCTACCGCCTTTCACGGTGAAGCGCCCATATGATACCTGCCATATTAACATAAGCTTTATTAATAAGAATCGCATGTGTAGAAGTTCTAATATATACAACTATCAAATGAACCAAAACCCAAAATGCATAGCTATTTGATCATAAGAGAATTGCGTATTTCAAGTCGGCACCATTTTAATCAGTCACAGGTTTAGTTAGGCCCCAATGCAAATATCACCCTCGTATAGCGTTCATGATTATATAGCTGGGTTTGCATAGTAAATAGTATGGAATAGTCTGCCTGAGTAAATGCTTCACTTCCAAATTTATTAAGCATTCTCATCGCAGTCTTGGGCTTACTCCATATTTAACTTCATAACTAAAATTACATTCACACCACGTACACCATGATAAGTCCCATCACCAATGAAAGATCATTGACTAGCTAGTTTTTTAGTAAAAACAGTTGCACAACTTTCAATTTTCTAAACAGATCGCTTCGTGTTATCTACCTGGATGTTGTAATCTTTTAGAGTCCTCATGGTGTCATAGAGAAGGCCTTTGTGATCCTGACAATGGACTTGGATAACGGTATGAGAAGGGCTTAGGGCGTTGTCCATTGAGACAGATACACAATTTGAAGATGAAGATTCATTTGAATGTTCATTTGGAAGCTCCAAGCTGAACATCTCTTCCATGACCGCAGGAGAGAGGAAAAAGTTTCTCTGCGAGCTCACAGAAACTTCATGACTGACCCATTCAATTTCGCAACTTAACATCACATCACCCAGAACAGATCTCAACCGATCACAAATATCATCCTTTCTCTGCGCAGTATGCAAGAGTTCCCTGATGTAAGACAGTAGGAAGAAAAAAAGTAAGTTCAAGATAACAAGCAGGTCTCAAAAAAATTTGTAGCTTATATATCTGGGAAAAACGTGACAAACGAATAGTAGACAGACTTTTCCATGTGAAAAACTTTCAATTTAAGTTAGAACAACATTAAGAGTTTCCTACACTCCTTTTTCTTCTTGATCTAACATGATGGATCCATGAGAAGGTCCACCGAATTGTAATAAGCAATTTAGTAGCACATTGGGATAAAGTGCTACTAATGAATGGTAAGCAAACTTGCTCATAACAACAGACTCAATTTATGTCATTACAGAACAAAGAGTTTTCCGTACTCCTTTTTAATCTTGAACAAAACACGATTAAATTAAGGAGGTGTACAAGAACAATGGAAAGCAATTTCATTAACCAGTACCTAAGTTAGCTATTCGATAAGTTCAAGCATTCTCCATAAGTTTTGGGCTTTCGCGGATGACACACTTAGATCTACATTATACTGCTGAGCCTAAGAATCCCAACACTAAAAAACACTCATGTGGGACAACCAAACCAATTTAAAGTAGGCCTAATGATCAAAAACACCCTAACCTTTACAAGTTGTATCAATTATATCCTAACTTTTGGAATTTACCAATTATATCCTAATTCCTAACCTTTTCGATTGAGTATCAATTCTATCATCAACTAATTTGGGGCACTTTTTCTTTGAAATCAATATAATCTTCTAACTTTTATTTTCATGATCATCCACATTGATCAATTTACATAAAAATCTTTTAAGCCTCATGTTTAAATTAAGTGGATGAGAACTTACAAAAATAATAATTTATAAATCAACGATACACTAATACTCTAATTTAAATTTAGTTATTCATAAATCACCAATAGTAAGTTAAAAATCATGTATATATACACATGCAAATGACATATAAAACATATATTTGATCATTCGGCCTTAAAAGTATCTTGTGTAGCAAACTGCCTTAATAAACAGGTTTTGCTCTTTGAGCCTCGTATCATTAACAAAATAACAAACTCATTCCAATTTCAGTTAAACTCTTCACAATACATAACAAGAAAAGTTGAACAGTGCAAACTACAAACCTAGTGTCAGTAACAAAGAAGAGATCCATTACTTTCCCATCTGGTGTAGTTGATACCTTCACCCTCCTTATTGTAAGCTCCAGCTCACAAAGCACCTCTGTCACATCTGCAAATATTCCCCAAAATCCTAATCATTAAATCCTATTTTTCTTCACCAAAATCTATACAAATCAAATATCTAACCAACCCTTAAAACCCCATCAAAACCCCCAAATTTCCCAATCAAAAACAACCTCAAAGAGTGCAAAAAATAAAAAATAAAAAATAAAAATCTAACCATGTAAAAGCCCTTTCTGATCAAACCCAGAGAACTTCAAGAGGAACGCATCAGGGGGCCTTGGCTGCTGCAACTCAGCCCTGTAATAGAAAATCCCAGAAGCCAAAACACAAGATGAAGGGCAGGCCTCCACCAATCTCTCCTTCAACAAGTCCCACCTAGGGTTTGCTCTGCCCACTACCCAGAACAACAAATAGCACCACTTCCCATCGGTGCTGACATCTTTAAACACGAAATCAACACATCAGAATCAAATTCTCATCAAAATAAAAACACCCATTAAAGAAAATCAACAGATTAGCAATCGAAGTACCTCCTTTGACAATGCTGAGCCCAAAAAGCAAGATTATCCTGCACAAATCGCACCCTAGACCAGTTTTATCAGGACAATTGATGGTGATCACACTTGGGTCTTTCGGATTCTCCGCTTGATTGATGATGACTAGATCTTCAGGTATGCCCATCTCTGCAATTCTTCAAAGCACTCAAATTTCCCCAATTTTTGGATTCTCTTCATATAATACAGAGCAAGAACAGCCCTTGAAATCAAAAGACAACGAATTAGCAGAAAATTCAAGATATGGGTTTTGATCAGCCTTCGATGTTCTTCTCAAATCTGCCAAAAAGATTGGAGCTTTGTGACTTAGTAGAGATGAAGAGATGGTCGCTCTTCAACTTCACATGTTGTTGACTTGTGTGCGTGACTTGCTTGACTGATTTTGGGATTGTTGTTGGTGTTTTTATATCGTTGGATTCTTATCGTATCTTGGGTTTCCATTTTATGAACGCGAGATTGGATTTTGGAGAGAAGAGAAAATGGAAATATATCGCGAATCTATCTACCAAAAAATGGAAAATGCTTAGAATGACACTCATATACGTGAAGGACGGATCCTACTTAAAAATGAGTGTGCGCAAAATAGTTCCTTGTGCATAACATGTATGGTGTGTATATCAAAGCGCGCACGATGGCTCTCATGAATATGGGCCAACATGCTATATCACATTTTTGCATAGGATCTGCATGCCACGTCATAGGGGTGTCACTTGGTGTGTCATTAGAGGTGTCATTCTAACATTTTCCAAAAAAATAATATATCGCGAATCTTGGATTGGGAAAATGGCAACAGTTTCATGGTATGATAAACCTGGTTAGAAGAAGGTTGTGTCATCCGTCATCAACCTCATGCACTGATCCATCGAGCCTTATATTAATCGCTTGTTGATTCTTTTTTATTTAAATGTCTTTGTATATTAGTATTTGTATTTTGCAATTTAGATTCCTTTGATTTTTTAATATTTTAAGTTTTTAGATTCTACTATAGCACATTGATTCATTATCAAAATTCAACACAATATTCACTATGTCTCTATAGCCAATTAATACTGCAACGGATAATTTGAAACCTACCTCTGAGATATCCACAAATCTCACTACATTATTTACAATAAAAGAATTTATTTTCTTAAAAATATGAGAAACTTATATTATTTTTTACATAAAATGCATATTTTAAGATGCATAATTATTCGTACTCTTTATCACAAAAACTTTTGAAAAAATAGTTGATTTTTCGTAAAATTATCTTAATTTGAATAAAGTCTTAAATCAATTTTGAATTGATATGTTAAGCTTAAAAATGAATGTGAAAAATTTAGTATTAATTATCATACATGGTCAAAAAATACATGAAATATTCTACAAAAATAAATACACGAAACGAAATATTAAAAAGTACTTATAAAATAAACAATCATCATGTTGACGAAAACAATCTTTAACATTGAAAACAATGGATAAAAAAACAATTTTTTGCAATAATTTCAATATATTGCAATATTAAAATCATAAGTACCTATAGTGAAAAAAAAATAAATAGGAAGATGATCCAAAAGTTAGGCAGTAACTTACAATTTATTAATTAATGGATTAAGTAATGGTATCGAATCCATATTTTTGTAGTATAAGTTGGAATATACAGTGGTGTATACGATGTAGATATTCCCTTGTGAAGAATCTTAATTTTGTGGATAAAAAAATCTTAATTCTGTTTTTGGAAAATATCTTATAATTTGATTTGCAAGAAAAAACAAAAAAACAAAAATATCTTTAAATTTGTAACAAAGAAAACGGAGGGACAACTTAGCATTGCGGAGAAGTTGGAGGAGAGCTCGAGTAACTGAAATTGCAAAACGTGAGATATCGGGAATGTCTCGCGTTAGTTTTGTACCTGAAGTCGGCTGTCGTCGCCACGTGTCGAATTTTGTTTGACCGTCCTATCACGTGCCTCTCTTTACGGACACTTCAAGAAAACATTTGTAAACTTTTCTTTTCTTTTCTTTTAATTTTGTCTACTATTTCACTTACTCACCCACCTTTATGAATTTCAATTTATATATATATTTTTTTTGAAAAACTTCATTAATCATCTTTGGCTCAATAAAAGACCAGACATAAAATGATAGAATCAATCATCATAAAAATAGAGAGTTACTATTAGCACATCCATATTTCATATCAGCTCCTCATTTAATTTAATGTTATTTTTATCCCCTAATAAGTTAGTTCATGTTCTATGCACTCCCTTTAGGCCTCGTGCAGCGGCACATTTTTCAAATGAACTGCCACAGGGGGGCTAATGCGTGCCACAACCTGATCTACCAAAGCAAGGTGTGTCCCACATGCGATCTGATCCACCATTTAATCATTATTAACCTCAATGAACAACAATTTACTGTTTAAATTTGTTAATGAACTAAAGTCATATGTTAAAATGTTGTTTCAATTATTAATAAACTACAGCGGAAGTCTTTAAACATCAAAGTCATGCTTTTTAACTTAGATACCCAGTGTGGAAGACACATATGTCATCATATATCAAGAATACACTTCAAAGGTCTCAAAATATAAAAAATATAGGTCCTGAAGTGTCTCGTAATCCCAAATCCCCAAAATAATAATAAAAATAATACAAACGTACAAGTCTGGCTCAATAGCTCTGAATCACAGGTACTCTGCACGCTTGCCCTTGCCACGACTTATACTCGGATCTGCACTCAAGCCATCACAAAAGGCAGATGATGAGTCCAGAGTGAGTATTCTCGAGGAAATTAAATGAGCAATACTGAAAGTAAATACTAAAATTTAAACAAAACTATTAAATAAACATGCGGAAATAAATACAGGCAACTGTGATCATTGCATGGATGAGTTAGTGAAAGCTCAAAGTGTATTCCTAGAGACTAGGGTCAGACTAGTGCCATATTTCGGACTCTCCACAAATATTGTCGGCGAGTACCACTCAAGCAAGGCCGATCTGGATCCGCTAGGCGGTTGGCGTAAAACCTACGACGCACCTACATGTGCCCCGACGCGACTCTCGGGTCGAACTATTCACCGAGATCCTTTACATACGTGCTATGACCTAGTGGACATACACACAAGAATGGTACGGAGGGAGAGCCTCAACGTCCGTCCATTTAAACCAAAACCAAGAATAGAGTATTGAAATACATAATTTGAATTCAAAAGCCAAAGCAAGTAAATGCTCAAGAAATTTCAGTTGAAATACTACACACCTTAAACCGCGCTCCACAAATACAAAAGCAAATCTTTACGCCTCCAAATGCGTGCCCCAACACCTATCGATCAAATCCAAGTACATAATATTCGTTAATTTATCAATTTCTCAAACTTTAGAATTTCCCAAATTCATATTAGAGTATCAAATCCATCATATTAATTCATATTATGCCCGGTATCGATCCCCGGGATAGGCCCCAATTGGCCGAATCGAAACCTAAACCCTGACAAAACTTGGTAAAACCCCAATAAAACTTGGCGATACCCTGACAAAACTTAGCGAAATCCCGATAAAACTCCACAACTTCAACAACAACCTATATTACTCAAGTTTCATGACATCAAAAACTCACTAAAACAGCCACCAAAACAGCCCCATAATCATCCATATTGGATTCACTCAAACACTCCAAAAAATGGTACCAAAAGATAAAGAAAGTTGAGGTGATAGTGAATCTTACCTTACTTTGATGAATTAATCGCTCTAAGGTCTTCAAATCATCAAATTTGTAGCTCCAACCCCTTGTTTTTGCTTCTCAATTTTCGGATTCCTTGTGTGTATTTTCGGATTCCTTGTGTGTGTGTGTGTGAGAGAGAGAGAGAGAGAGAGAGAGAGAGAGAGAGAGAGAGAAAAGGTGGTGAAAAGAAAGTCAATGCGACTTTTTATACTCTCACATGATCTCTCCTCACATGTGCATCTCAATGCCATCTAATGGGCACTTTTCGCTCCATTTTCCAACCCCTAATGACTCCTAAAGTGACTCTAATGACACACTATCCCTTGTACTTAACCTAATAAGTTGCCTCTCGGGTGTTCCGACACCCGATTTCGCGTCCCAAAATCGCGACATACGCGTACTGTCATGACCCTAACCATCAAATAGGCATTACATATTAATTATTTAACCCATTTTATTCATTTCATGTGTGTATTATTTCTCCGGCCTAGTACTTAGTCTTTTAGCCTACTCGGTACCCGCATCAACACGCATATCGAGGCGAATACTTATCACACAGTTTCGCACGTCAAACGTAACATAAGTACACACATCGCGATGTCGTTTACTCTATTTCAACATAGACATCGCAAATTAGACAAATCAACACACAAAATAACTATTTACCTAACTCCAAACGCGCCCTAGCCTAACTACGGGTCCCACGAGCGTCTGAGATGTCAGCCACGTCTGCAATCACGTCATTAATAACGGTGAATTAAACTCGAGCCGTTACACCTCGTTTGGTTCGTTTTTGTTAACTTACAGTGTGAGTTGGGAGTTATCTCATTGGAGTTAATATTTTCATGTTTGGTTCAACTTTAAACTCGTAGGGAAATTTCAAATTTTTAAACAATAAAAAATATGAATTGACATAAATAGTCTTCAAATAAGAGAGAGATGGGTAATAAATGAGTAATTAATGAGGGGTAATTGTGTCCACAACTCCTGGGAGATAACTCCATGGGGACACCTTATAGTGTAAGTTGGGAGATAACTTGCAGACAAGTTGGGTAACCAAACAAAATTAGTTTCCAACTCCCTGTAAGTTATCTCTCGGGAGATAACTCCACCCCTAACCAAACAAGGCCTTAATTGTTAGTAAGCACTCCATTATACCCTTAGTTTATATTTGTCCCCCTCCCTCCTCAAAGAAATCATTTTTTCATCTTTGTGATCTTTAACCTCAAACCCCTTATTGCACATTATATTTTTCTCCCTTTTAACTCGATTTGCTCCATATGCATTTTAAGATTGATTCTTTTATCCTTAAAAACTAAGATTCAACACAAATAAATATTCTAACCATTTAAGAATATGAATCAAATCTCTACCAAATACTATAATCAAGATGTTCTATTTGATGGTGAATTGTTGAGTGTACAAATAGATGAGAATTGGTGTAGAGATTAAAAAGTATAAGAGAAAATAAGACGAGTCTATGGTTTAATTTGGGTGAGATATAGAAAGTGAAAATTAAGTAGGAGAGGAGAATGTGAGTGTAGCGAGTAAGATAAGAGTTGGGATGAGTTTAAGGTTTCATTTAGGGAGGGGAGTAGAGAGTGAAAAGTAAAGTTGAGGAGGGGTGTAGAAAGTGGAAAGTAGAAGGGGAAAAAGTAATGAAATAAGTCCATGATTTAGAGTGTGGTTATTTATGTAATTTTGTCTAAAAACTTTTTAGTTTAAAAATGTATTAAATTAATTGAGGGGCTGATATACTGTAGTAGGGGACTAATAGTCGCTCCCTAAAAATATATTGATTCGCTAATCATATTTGTTTAAAGTAATTATCATTCATTTGCCTGTGAATGTGAATTACTTATTTTTATTATAACGAAACGCTCTTAATTTTTTATATTTATAAATATAATTTAAGGTATTCGTTATTAAATAAAACAATTCTCGAAGTTCAAAAAATAGTCCGTATTTGATATAGTTTCATTTTTTTGTGTGGTTATAGTGGTGTTCGTATACTATCATGTGTTTTATATGTTTATATAGAGCAACCTCTAAATGTCACACTATAACAATCGCATTCACACCCAAATTTATGACAATTATTTAGAACAAATAAAATTAACGAATCAATATACTTTTATTAAAGTGATTGATTAAATGTTTGGTCTCGTATCAAGTCATCGAAGATTAATAAAATTTTTATATATTTTGATTAAAAAAAAAGTTCTTGGATACGTAGGTTTAATTAATTAATGTGCGATATTCAAAAGTCTTGCTCGTTGGATGTACGCTAATATTAAAAATAAATGTTATGAGTTGCTAGGTAGTTGGGAAGTAAAACAATTCAATCGATCCCATGTGCTTTCTTGGTAAACATGTCTACAATTGCCCGACCCAATAAAAAAATCAAATATGTATATTAATGATAACATTTTTTGAAAAAAAAAATACAATGTAATCTTATTTTTGATTTTTTTTTCAAGAAGAAATTCTACCACTTATCTCATAAAATCATATAATGAATGGAAAAGGAGTTGTTTCGAATTTAATACAGTAATTAACATGCGATACGTGGTTGATAAGGGTCAAATCCTAATCAAGAGGTCGAAGACAACAAAGAAAAGGAAAATGAACAAAAACAAAGATCAAATGAAAATAAAAGACAACTAAAAGGGAAATAAATACATCAAAGGAAGAAGAAGAAGAAGAGAAAGAGATAAAATAAAAGTTGTTTGATTTTTTTCTTAACTTCCAATGGGGAATACTGCAACTTATATATGGTAGATAATTAGCAACTTATATATGGTAGATAATTAAAAACCCTAAAACATTTGGGCCGGATAACAACATAAGTGACAAAATATAAATCAGCAAAATAAGTGAATCTAACTTGGACCCTTTATTACCAAGTTCATGGAGTCGTGAAGCCTCGAGATAGTATCAATGATCACATGCTTTCATTTCATATTAGATTTAATAATTCACGATGAACTTTCATAATTTCTCATTACTTTCTTGATATAAACCTAATAATCGACCAACACAAGCGCTATTAATTTGAAGATATTTTTTAATTCCTCAGAAAAAATTGAATTTTTTTAATTGCTTAATATCTTTTGGAAAAGATATTTTCATATGTTGTATATTTTTAAAGGTTTATAAATAGAGTGGACTATTTTTGGGTGGTTGTGATTTGTCAGGGTTGAGGTCACGGTGGGCACGTGCCAATCAGAATTCTGCACGTGTTGTGTCAAATAATTGTATCTTTTTCTCATTGACGTTATGTTCCAACTAACAAATAAACTAACCATTACTCATCTTATCGAGAAAAAGTGTGTACTTTTACGAATCCATCCTTAGATTCCAGTAGTCATCTTAATATCCTCTAGGGACATAACAGTCTTTTACTAGGTCTTCTGTCGCACTTAGGGATGAAAATAGAGAGGGTAAGGGACGGGGACCAATCTTCATCCTCATCATCGCTTAAGAATTCATCCATTCATTTCCATGCAGAGATGAAATTTCATCTCCATCCCCATCCTAATCTCCATCCCCATCCCCATCCCCACTTAATCCTCGGGTATGAAGAATTTTCATGAAAATAAATATTTCCCATTTCATTCTCTGAGATTTCCGTGGGGATTGTTGCAAGGATTTTGCGAAGAATTACAGAGGGAAAATATTTTTTCCCACTTAATTTTTTTTTAAAAGATTTATAAAAAATATGATACACATAAATAAGATCACAATTGTTGAAAATTCTAACAAAATAAAGTATAACATATAAATATAGTTGCACACGATTCAAAACAAAAATATATAATTAGTCAAACAAGTCAAAATTATAAATCACATTAAAGTTGTCACTAGTGTTTTGAGGGAAAACCTTGTAATGTTTTATAAAATTGATATATACAATATACATAGATGTACTTATATATATGAGGATCCTCATAGAGATCCCCAATGAGGATACTCGCAGAGATCCCCATGAGTAATTCCCACAAAGATCCTAATGGGGATATCCACAGGATTTTCTCAAAAATTACCAATGAAGATTCCTCGTGAATATGTATTTTTTCTTCCATCCCACTACTTATACCCCGACCCGCTTGCATCCCTAGTCGCTTGCCACCATAATAGTTCAAAACCGGCATTGCAGCAATAGAATCTAAGAATGTGAGATTCCATTGCGTATGATCTAGTGCTCCAACGTGTTGGTTAAAATAGACAGCTCCCTTCTTAGGAAACCAGACAGTGCTATGTTGCTTTTCCATGCATCATATATACATACATACCATAGTACATGTTGATTATAATAAAATCAGTGGATTTTATTATAATATTATCAAAACTTTGGCCTTGTTTGATTCATTTTTGCCAATTTATAGTGTTAGTTCGGAGTTATCTTCTTGAAGTTAACTCCTTGGAGTTAATAGTTTCATTTTCAACTTTAAATTTGCAGAGAAGTTACAAATTTTTAAACAATAAAACATATGAATTGACATAAATAGCCTTAAAAGAAAAAAGATATGGATAATAAAAAGGTTATTAATGAGGGGTAATTATGTTCACAACTGCAAAAAGATAACTCTCTGAGGTGGAGAGATATTTCACCTCGATGGCGCAAGTTGGGAGATAATTCGCAGACAAGTTAGATAACTAAACAAGCTTAGTTCCCAACTCTCTGTAAATTATCTCCCGAGAGACAACTCCACCTCTAACCAAACAAGGCCGAGTTGGTGTAAGGTAACTTGAGTAACAAGTTGAAGTTACTTGAGTAACGGTGGCTACAAAATGCTGGCGAAAAGGAATTTCATAAAGTTCTATATGAGTAAACGCGTAGTACACGGATTTGCAAAACACACCATCAATTGTACTAAATCGAGCACAATAGAAGAGTTTCATCCATGTAGCCGACGCTAATAAATTTGAAATTTGAGGCTTTGTTGTTTTCGTTGTATTTGTAGGTAGAGATAATATCGATAGTTATAAATATGGAGATTGACGTCGACAACACATGAGCATCGCATGTGACTGTAAAAGAGATACTAATCAAAGATAAATACTTTAGAAGCATAGCAACAGTGCAGAACCCAGAGTGTTTAATGGGAACAAGACAACAGTTAAATGAAGAGAATCCTTTGAAGTACATAATCCAAAACCCATGTGCGCAACCACAAAGTATATGCCAAGATCCCGTTATTGTAAACCTTCAAAGTCTATGCTCTCACAAATATTTATAGAGCTGTTAGTCACTGTCTGCTACACAATTGTCCCTAATAATGTCCTTGTTGACATGATGCATATTTAACTTCTAAGGTTGCTAAAGGAGAATGTTAAAGTGCCCTAACAAGGGTACACAACTGATTCAATACTGACGTTAGTTGTATGTTAATATTGAAAGTCAGTTGGTTGTGCATTCGACAATCATACAAAATAAAAAAAAATAAAAAAATATAAGAAAAAGTGACAAACAAACCAAAAAAGTCTTTTCGGTGGACCCCACTGGCAGCTAACTCAGCTGTGTGCCCTTCTTTGGGCATGCTGATATTTTTCTTTACCAAAAGGCAAGGATCGGAGAGGTCACGAGTTTGACTCTTTAAAAAAAAAAAAAAAAAAAAAAAAAAAAACTTAAAGGTTTATGTCTCAATAGGTCCAACAGTTAAACAAAACAAGCAAAGGAAACAACAATGAACTGGGCAAAGACACATAAATTAGTATAAGAGGTTTTTGATTAATTTCAAGCACATATCATTTAACATATTAATGCATCATGTCACTAGAATAAGGTGCATTAATTTAGTATAACAGAAGAACAGGCATAACATAGAGAATGACGAGTCTACCATGGCTTAGCTGAATGAGCTTCTTCTATGACTTGCTGCCTCCGCAGGGGATGTCGGTACAGCGACAAACAGGTCTTCCAGAACTTTCCCAACCATTAAACCCATGTTCCAGAACCAAAACATTCTCTATTCCGCTATCTTCCTTAATCTCCCCGAGATACTTAACCAGTTTGCGTGCACAAGATGGGCCACGCACCTGAAAAACACGCCACCAGTAGCATCAGACGAGAATAGTTGGAAAGTCGAATAAACATCTTACGGCTTAAATATTGATTGTAACCCAGAGCAACTATAAGTACCCAAGAAATTCAAGAGGTCTCACATAAAGAATAGGGCATCTAATACAAAAAGTTAATGGTGATGTTCTTAGTGCGATAACAGTTCAAGAAGTAATCAAAGTTCACAAAGAGATTTTCAGGGATAAGTGATGTTTTAATGACAAAAAGAATGCTATAGATCAATTTCTTTGAATATCTGGCATGCTCCTAAGCTTCGACAACATAAAAGAAAATGCGCAAGTGCTCGAACCAGAACATTGGGCCAAGTCCAATGTTATGAAAAGCGCAAGGCGCACTTGAAGCGATATTTGCCTACAATGCCAGAGGCGCGCGCTTGAGTATGCCTCAATAACACGGGGGCCATCAAGAGACGTCATTTTCATAAAATGACATCAACAGAGGAGGCAGATAACAAAATGAAAGATCAGGAAAGGACAATAGTTGAGAACCTTTCATTTGCAGAAACTAGGAAGATGATCGAATAAGAAGGAATATTTGATTGACGTTTTATTTATGGTGAGGAATCATGATACGCCACAGGCCAATAAGGGTTTCATAGACACTCTATAAGCCAAAGTTAGAAATAAATATATTAGGAACTAATGACGTAACAATACTAATGAAACAAGAGAAGAAGCGCTTTGCCAGATGCAAAATACATGTACACCATTAAAATTTACTTTCCTACCCAAAACAAAAAAGCTTCCTGCATTGCACATTTATTAACGAAATTCCAGAAGTATTGGACCAAGCAGTCCAACAGCTAAACAGTCACCAATTCACAAAAAGAGGTATTCGGATATGTTCAGGGATCAGCCTATATTATCAGAACTACAAGAACACCAATGGTCTAATCCATCACTTCTGTTGAGGTGTATATTATCCCAATATAATCTTTAAAGGCGTAAATTAATAATTGTTTTTGCTTAATAACAGCTCTAAGGAAAGCCAAAGGCTAGACACTCATGGTTGTTCAAAAGAATAACAATTATAATTACAACTCCATCTATGAAAATAACACTAAGAGTATTTCAAAATGAATAGGATCAGAATCAATTAAAGAACCTGTCTTACCTGTGCCTAACAAAATGGATGTGAAGTTCCAGAAGTAAAAAAACAATCAAGAAATGTGTAAGGTTTGCATAACAATTTTTTGAATGGGTCTCATACAGGTTATATGTGAAAATTGCAACCATAATAACAAGTTCGAAATTCTGAAAGAATGTGATGTCTATAACAGCTTCTACACAATACACTTAATTGCAAGCGTAGTTTGAAAGTTAGTCCAACGCACAAACTCCATTTTGCCAAGGAAAATGCTTTTCTAACCCACTTTGGACACCCGCTTTGGGCGTCATTGGGCCCAAGGGGGTGTCCCTCCATGTGATACACCTCGAGAAATGTGTGCGGTTATCTCAAGGTGTTACGTTCACACCTCGAGGTGTATCACATGGAGGGACACCCACTAGGTGCCCAAAGTGGGTTACTCTAGCATCTTCCTTTTTGCAAATTAGTGTGTTAACATACCAGAGATGGAATAAGTAAATCTGAATAAAGCTTCCCATAAACAATAGTCTTACAGAAGATTTTGTGTTTCATGCAATTGAACTAATAAGGGCTTCATATTTGAGTTGGTGTATGGCAGCGGGGCGATCAAATTGCACAAAATAACCATAGTTAAAGATAGTATACATTTATTTGCAATGCCAAACTCTAGAATCAGTTAAAAGTCCAAGAAAGAGAGAAGAAAAAGTTTTCGAATTAGTAATTATTTATTCGAGGATATTGAGTTTATATGATAGTTATTGTGATTTGGAAACGAATTCGAGGGAGTCCTGCTGAATAGAATCAGAATTTGAATCGAGTAAAATTCATGAGATAAGTGAGAATCATAGACAAATTTCATAACTTTAATCATAATATGGACATTTTCATTCCTTATTTGGCATGGACTTCAATGGAATTTTCAAACTCCATTTGCCCATATAATTAATTGGTATTGAATGAAACTAAAGGGCCACATAATTCTGATCAAATGGTGCCATTAATTCCTATATCAACTTTTAACAATATTTTTACTTACTAATTAAGTAGTGAGTAAAACCTCGAAATCATTTTTATTGAAAGCATTGACTCCGTTAAGGTGATATCTTCATTATCATTAGAGATGATTGAATATCCATTGTTTCCATTACTATTAATGAATTTTCCAAATAAAAAGAATAACCTTTCAAAAATATTTAAACCTTGAATTCGATGAATTAGTTTTGACCCTAACGGTTCACTAAGATGCACCAGTACACCGATTCAGGGTTGTGATTCAAATCACTTATGGAGCAAGTCAAATCCTGCACCAAACGATTCACTCAATTCAAGTTGTGATTTAGCTATAAGTAGTCCAGTACCAAGTCTTACAAAAACTATAAAAGAAACATGTGTGTCACACGCCACAACGAGAAGAACTGAAGTTGGCTTATTTGGGCCAAGGTCAAGTACCTCGGATATAGTTTGTCTGTTTTTTACATGCCACATCTCTTCTACAATCTAGTCCGTTAATAAATGAGTAACCATGATTTTTTTCCAATTTAAATGTACTCTACAATATACATGCATTTTATAGGATTCAGATTCCCCCAAAGAAATACAAAGCAAAACACATGTTCTTTTTCACCATTCAGAAAAGCAAGAACTTTTGCAGCAAAGGTAGGCACCAAAAACTTGGTCACTCCTTTATAACTCTAAAAAGGTCTGATGCCAAATGATGCAAAATCATTTCAAGAAGATAATTTTCTCCAGTAAGATTAAATCTTGTTCTAAAAACTGTCTTTCCTCGCATCAAGTAAAGCATTCCAGCTCAAAAACCCACTCTTTATTCAATCAAAACAATAACAACAAAACCTCACCCCTAAATTTGTTGGGGTCAGCTATGGATCAAACTTTTTCATTGTTCTCGATTCAGCTTAAACCAATAGCTTGCTTTCCAAATCCTTCAAAGACCCTTCCTAATTGATGCATCCAAGTTAGCTTCAGTCTACCATCGCATCGTCGAGTTTTTACCACTCTCTACTCAATCAAATTCCCAAATTCAAAATCAAGATACCCCATGACAACAATTGTAAATCCCAAATTGCCCCTAGGGGCGTTGTTCGAGTGATAAATGAGGATGCTTAGGTGGATGCGTGGTAAAACTATTAAAGATAAAATATAAAATATAAAATTAAAAGACAAGTAGGAGTAGTACCAATTGACACAAAGATTTGGGAATGACAGTTGCGGTAGTTTGGACACCTGCAAAGACGGCCTACAAATGACCCCGCTAGAAAACTTGACTCAATAGAAACAGAAGAAACTCGACGAGGTAGGGGTAGACCAAAGTTGACTTGGGACGCATCAATTATGAGAGATTTTAAATGGTTTGGAAAGCTCACCATCAATTGCACTAAATCGATCCTAATGGAAGAGTTTGATTCATGTAGCTAACCCCAATTAATTTGGGACTGAGACTATGTTGTTGATGTTGCTGTTGTTGTTGTAACAAGCAAACTAACCCAGATGCGTCGAGTTCGAAACCTACCCGCTCTTTTCTCTCCCATATTTCTTCCTAGGGTTTCCTAGTGGGGAAACAATTATAAACCCCAAATTAATTGGATTGGAGTACCCTTCCACTCTGCTTGATTCAATGCTCTTGATGGCGCGCTTTCCAAATCCTTTAAATCATTTCTAATCAAATCAAAAACTAACAAGCAAAACCCAACAAACCATTCAAACTAATAAATAGAGAGATTGATTGATTGATTGACCTGGCTGAGGGCACAGTGGAAGACGAGGGTGTCCTTGCCCTTGACCTCCTGAATGAGATTTGGGATCTTCTCCAGAAAAGTACCACTCGCGTAGTGGAGAGATCCGGCTATGTGCGCGTCGTAGTTCCTCTCATCATCCCTGTAAACCAAAACCAAAACCAAACTCAAAATCAATTCTTTCGTTGATCGATTCGTTGAGATGTCTCGAACGGATTGATTGTGTGTACGTACGTACGTACGTACCTGACGTCCACGATTGCTATGTTGGGACGGTGCTTCACTGACAGGAGCTTAGACCCCGTTATGTACGACACGCTTCGTGCCATCACCACCCTCTCTTCCTCCTCCCACCTTCCCTTGCGTTGGCCTCCACTGTGAAATCAAACAAAATATGAGTACAAATTCGGACCGTGTGACTTGGTGGTAATAACGAGGACCCGTTTCGATTCTCAACAGCGGAAGTGCTCGTGATCTCTTTCTCGCAATCTCAATACTCGTGTAACTAATCAGAAATGTTTGCTTGGTGCCCTTAACAATATGTGGGGTGCACTAATCATGTGATTTGCTCATAAGGTTTTATGGGGTGCACATAGCTTGGCCCTTAAGCTTTTCAATACACAACATAAAAAAAACTTTTGTAACCCAACGGACAATAAAAACCACATGGGGCCCACTCACTTGCAATCGAATACATGCCCCGTATAGGACGTGTAGTGCAAGTAGTGGCCTCAAGACTCCAACTATGCGCATGTTACGAGATGCCTTTAAATGGTTGGTTCTCACGAACTTCTTGGAATAGAGAAAGATTAATGTCGGTCATTTATTAAATTTTAGAAAAGGCACCCTTATAGATGCCTTTAGAGCATCTCCAACCTAACTCTATTTTCTCTTGTAAAATGGAGTTCGTGAATAATGGATAGCATTCCACACTGCATATTGCAGATTTTCTTTTTCTTTTTTTTTTATTTTTTTATTTTTTTTATTATATTTATTTTAAAATTTAGAGATAAACAATATTTTTCTAATTTTTTTATTTATTAAACAATTTATTAAAATTAATATAAATAAATAAAGAAAATGAATAAAAATAAAAAATAAAGTTTTTCAAGAAAAATTAAAGTTTGTGATTGGAGAAGAAATAGAGTTTAATATTACATAATCTGTAAAATAGAAATAAACTTTTGTGGTTGGAGATGATCTTTACTTCTTCTCCAAGCGTGTTAACCTGGAATAACGCATACAAGATACAAGCAACTTTCGAGCATTTACGCCCGCCACTAATCGTCACTCTGTTAACTAGACATGAAGCTTACACTATTTTTAGACCTAATTTTTGCTGTAATCTTATTTTAACTTTTTCTTTCCAATCATATTCTATTTAGATTTTCTGATTCCATTACAACTCAATATTTTATACTTGTACTTGTAGCTTGTATACATTCCAAAAGTTCCAAGTCCAACCGCCACTCTCCACACACCTTTTCACCTTCCAAACAGAACCTAAAAACCGCCCCAAATTCAATCCCTTCCCGACTCTTCCCTCCTTCCAACCAACTCCAATGGCGGATCGCAATCGCGATCCCGAACACCTCCAACGCCAACGCGACCGAGAATTCCAGATAGGATCGCCATTGGACCACGAAGACTTGGACTACTACGACTCCTCCGACACCGATCTCGACAACGACGACGGCGTGCCCGACGACACGCAGATATGGAGGGACGCTCTCGGTATAGAAGGAGACGATGGTGATGGTGACGATGACGATGAAGATGACGACGAGCGTTATGGTATGGAGCCTGAGCAGCCGGAGTACTACCATGGAGACGATGACCATGTCTACGTTCCTCCGCCGTCGATTGCTCGCCAGATCGAAGCGGCTAGACAGGAAGGCGCGGCGTCTGCGTTGTCGTCTGCGTTGTGTTCGGGTTGTGGAGGTCGGAGAAATGGCGTTTTTTGCCCTATCTGTCTGGATTCGTGGTCCACTGGAGGCAACCACTATGTCTCGTTCGTTTCAGCCCTCAATTTTTGTTTCGTTTCGTTTTTTTTTTTTTTTTTTTTTTTTGGTTTCTGTGATTTGGGTTTGAGAGAGTTCATGGAGATTTTGGTTACGGTAATAGAAATGAAGAAGTAAAATCAATCTTAGAATTTGCTTCAAAGCATACGATCTTGTCTTAGCAAATACTAGTTTTAAGAAGAGGGAGTCGCATATAATTACTTTTAGTAGTGGTCATAACAAAAGTCAAATAGATTTTCTTTTAACAAGAAAAATAGATAGAAAAATATGTAGAGCTGCAAAGTAATACCGATGAAGTACTTACTACCCAACATAAGTTAGTAGTACTTGATATTAAGCTAACACGACGACATAATATAAATAAAAGAGTTAGCGACCCTAAAATAAAGTGGTGGAACCTAAAACATAGTAAACAAGTAGAGTTTAGATAAAAACTACTAAAGGAAAATGTTTGGAATATTGACTTAGATGCTAATACAATGTGGCTAGAAATGAGTAGTTGCATAAGGAGAGTGAGATCAAACGTATTAGGTATATCTAAAGGCTTGGTACCACCAAGGTGGAACGAGGATGTCCAACGAGCAATTAAGATTAAAAGAGAGATGTATAGGAAAATACCTAAGTGTCAAGATGAAATGCGTACAATCAATATAGAGAAGCTAGAAAACAAGCTAAAAAAGTAGTTAGTCAAGCTAAAACAAATTTCATGGAAGATCTATATACAAGGTTAGGTAATAGAGATGGCGAAATATATATATATATATATATAGGCTAGCCAAATTAAGAGATAAAAAGAAACAAGACCTACGCCATGTAAGATGTATTAAGGACGAAAATCAAAATGTTTTAACGCGCGAGGATGATATTAAGGAGAGATGAAGAAGTTACTTTGATAGTTTATTTAATGATGGCCAAGTTGATACTATAATAGATGAAAACCCACACCAAGAAAGAAATGTAAACTATACACGCAATATTAGAATTATAGAAGTTAAAGAGGCATTGAAAAGAATGAAAATAGGGAAAATCATGTGGCCCAAATGAAACACCCATAGAGGTTTGGAAATGCTTAGGAGAAATTTGATTGACTTGGTTAACAAAACTTTTCAATAAAATTTTAAAATCAAAACGGATGTCAATGGATTGGAGAAGAAGCACGCTTGTGCCAATCTTCAAAAATAAAGGAGACATTCAAAGTTGCTCAAACTACGGAGAATTAAACTTATGAGTCACACTATGAAACTTTGGGAGAGGATAATTGACAATAGGTTAAGGAGAGAAACAACAATATCGAGAACCAATTTGGTTTCATGCTTGGGAGGTCAACTATGGAGGTGATTTTCCTAGTAAGACGATTGTTAGAAAAATATAGAGAAAAGAAAAAAGATCTTCATATGGTATTCGTAGATTTAGAAAAAGTATATGATAAGGTCCCTAGAGATGTTATTTGGTGGGTTCTAGAAAGAAAAGAGTGCATGCTAGATACATAGACACTATTAAGGATATGTATGATGAAGTAGTAACGAGTATAAAGACATTTGGAGGAGCTACAAAAGAATTTCTCATTACGATAGAACTACATCAAGGATCGGCTTTAAGCCCATATCTATTTACTTTAGCTATGGATGAACTAACTAGACATTCAAGAGGATATACCATGGTGTATGCTATTTGCGAGATGATATTGTTTTAGTGGATGAAACTAAAGATGGAGTGAATAAGAAATTAAAACTCGAAGGAATACATTAGAATCTAAAGGCTTTAAGTTGAGTAGGACGGAAATCGAATACATGCTTCGTGAGTTTAGAAACACTAGACATCGAGATGACGGAGTGGTAAAATTAGGAGAAGTAGAAGTTCATAAGGTAAACCACTTTAGATACTTAGGATCAATCATACAAAATGATGGTAACATTGAGAATGATGTCACACATAGAATTCAAGTTGGATGGAAGAAATGGCTGAGTGCAACATGGGTGATTTGTGATCGAAATGTTCCTACTAAGTTAAAAGGAAAATTTTATAGACGACAATTAGGCCGGCTATGCTCTATGGAAGTGAATGTTGGGCGGTAAAACAACAACAATTACATAAAATGAATGTGAGAAATGAGGATGCTTAGGTGGATGTGTGGTAAAACTCGTAAATATATAATAAGAAATATAGAAATTCAAAGACAAATAGGTATATCACCAATTGATACAAAGATTAGGGAAGGGCGGTTGCAGTGGTTTGGTCACCTATAAAGACGGCCTACAAATGCCATAACTAGAAAACTTGACTCAATAGAAACTGTAGAAATTCCAAGAGGTAGGGGTAGACCAAAGTTAACATGAGATGCATTAATTATGAGGGATTTGAATGGTTTGAAAAGCTCACCATCAATTGCACTTAATCGAGCACAATGAAAAAGTTTGATCCATGTAGCCGACCCCAGTTAATTTAGGACTGAGGCTATGTTGTTGTTGTTGTTGTTGTTGTTGTTGTTTGGTTTACGTGATTCTAGGGTTTGTGTTACTGATTTGGATGGTGTGTGTGGACAATTTGGTTGAATGTGTTTGTTTTCGCTTGTTTTGGACTTGTTAGATGGTTTCTAGGGTTTGTTGAGGCATAATTTCGTTGTGGAATTGATCTATGTATTGAAAGTGACGGGAACACGAGCGGAGTCTCATGATTTTGTTAATTTTGTGGTTAGAGTCCCGACAACGGATCGATGGTGGACCCAACTAATCGCTCGGGAATCCTTAGTTGTGCCCCACCAGGGAACCCAAAGAAGAAATCGGAGAGAGAAATGATTGGTTAGGTTTCGAACTCAACATATCTACCTTGGTCTGCGTGTTGGAGAAAGAAACTTACCACTCGACCAATGCCCATGGGGATATTTTGACCCACTTTTTACATGTCAATTTGACACTCACCGATTGAGTCCCTTAGATGCATATTGATTGTTGAGCGCACAAACATTGATGTAAAAATCAACAATCACAATCAAGTGCGTGTCAAATTGGCGTGCGAAAAAGTGGGTCAAAAAGCATTTTCTTGCGGGTAATGACAATGTAGGAGCCTTAAAGAGTAGTGTGGGCTAGAAGCCTAGAACTATAGATAGTGAATGGTTAAGGTATTTGTTAACCTTATTGAAAAATTTATGTAGAGGCGCAGGCCTTCAAAGAAAAGGAAAAGTTTATTTCAAGGGTTTAGAGTTGGCTTGGAGGGCCGCCGATCCTCCAAGGCTTCTTGTACCGCGTCTTTAGGCGTCTATGTAAATGAAAGTAACGGCGTTTTATCTTCCAAATAGTAGTGTCAGGTACCTGCCAATCAATATATTGCTGTAGGCAAATAAGTGAACTTGCGAAATGGTAGATTTTTAAGTGGAAATAAGGTTGCTGCTATGTAATGTTCGTTGCTTATTTTGTGTTGTTATTAAGATATTGAGAGTATATAAATCGAGGTCTGGGGTCCCAAGCGTCTCAATCTTACCACCAAAGTCTAAAACAACACCTAGTTAGCACTCGAACTGAATTTATGATCCAGTGATCCTGATTGGTATGCTGGAGTGATGATTTTTCATTACTTCATTTCGTTTTTGATGTTCTTTTTCCTATTCTTTTCTTCTTTAGCTTTTTATTGTATCGTGATTTATTTCTCATGTTTACTTCTTTATTCTGTTAGCACCTCAATTAATTTGGGACTGAGGCTATATTTCGAACATTGTTGAGCTAAATATCTAGTTTGGGACTCTATATTTTGCAATATGAAATGTTTAAAAAGGCTAATTGTATTGATTGGATGTTCTTTCATGTTAAACGCAGTTGCCTTCCTTGTGGACATGTATATGGTTTCTCTTGCATCCAGAAATGGTTACAACGAAGCCAAAAAGATCTCGCACCGGTATTTTTTTTTTTTTTTTTTTGTTTCTAGTTGTTTTTGTTTTGGTTTCTCCTTTTGAAGTTTAATTAT
This sequence comes from Stephania cephalantha, assembly GCA_039657325.1. Lineage (NCBI taxonomy): Eukaryota > Viridiplantae > Streptophyta > Magnoliopsida > Ranunculales > Menispermaceae > Stephania > Stephania cephalantha. The sequence goes on from CM077572.1 coordinate 53,438,528, forward strand.
GTCTCTTTGTTACTTTTGTGTTTATTTATAGTGTCCTCAATGCGGTATGAATTACAGAGGCGAGGATATTAGGAAGCTTTATGTTTCACAGATCTCTGTTGCAGACAGTGACCTACAAAAGGTGCTATTTTCATTTTATAGTTTTCTAAATAAATTTACAGGCTTCAATTTCAACTTTGTTCCTCTCATGGCCTTAATTTTGATTGGTTTCTTTCTTTCTTGCAGGAAATTTTATCTCTTCAAATGCGAAAACGAATTTCTTAAGTCACAGGTATGAAAATGAAAACATGCATGGTGCTTACACAGTTGCACTTCAGATTTACTAATAATGAGTTTGTTGTTTATTATTCGTGGAAATGGTGTCAGTAGTCGTCACTTTTTTTTCCGTGAACTTGATGTTTTCATGTGGACCTTGCTTTTATTGCTTGTGGCATTCCTCACAACCGTCTATAAATTCTGCAAAACTCATCCTTTTGAATGATTTGGTTTCATCGTCATTTGTTCAATTAATCATTTGAGTGAACTTATTGTTTGCTGCATGTCTATAGATCTCACTATCAAACATTCTTTTCTTGATTTTAGGAATCTTGATTAACTAAAAGAAAAGAACTTTAAGTTTAGAAAATATAATTTAGTGGTTTTTGCTCCTATCATTCATAGTCAAGTTTCCCTGATTTTCAGGGATTAACTTGTGGGGCTGGGAGTCTAAATTGTGGAACTGAGAATTCTAGATATTGTTGGAAGTTATACCTATCTGTTAGCACATTAGTATTCAAACTTTCTTTCACTCATGGTTTAAAAAATCGACAAACTTCGCCAAAGTTCGGGCGGCGAAGTTTGTCGATGTTGAGTGAGCGAAGCGAAGTTAAATGGCAGTTGAAAAATTGCAAAACTTAGACTCAATTTCGGCTAACTTCGACCGAACTTCGAAAACATTGATGGAAGTTCATAAAACATGAAGTAAAATTGTTATGTTTCGTGGAAGTTGAACAAACTTTGACTGAAACTTCGACTGAAACTTTGGAAACTTCGCCTATGCTAAAAATATACTTAAAATTCGGAATATCCTCTACTGACATGAGTTTTATGCATTATTGTTGTATGATTAAGTATATTCCTAGCATCTCTACGAAGAAACTTGAGTTTTCTAACTTTAAAGTGAAATTCTCGAAACTTCCGTACGCAGTGAATTTTTGTCAAACTTTCATCGTCGAAGTTAACTTCCTCGAATTAATTTCGAATTTTAAGTAAGCGAAGTCATAGGCGAAGTCGAAGTTTCGAACCTTGCTTTCACTTAATTAGAAACTAGAAAGTGTAATGAAGAGGAAAGAAAATAGACATTTATAGAGAGAATGCCACTTATTGGAAACTAGGATTCTACTACTGCTGAAAACTTTGTATACAGAATCACTGCTTATAATGTATATTTTTCCTTAATAACTTATTTCTGTGAAAGTGAATAGCTAGGACTGCAACATTGTGGTCAATGAAATTGATTAAGACCTGACCTCATTCTCTGTTATCATTAACACCTATATCCCTATCGTCATTGCGCCCGCAACAGGTTCCAGAGCAGACTCAGGTGCCTCCAGTTGAGCCATCTACATCTCAGCAAGCTAATCCAGATCATCCTAAGATGGAGGAAGAGCATCAACCCCCTATGCCCGACTCAATGCACAGCATTAGAGAGTCCATACAGAAACATGATGTGCAGCTTCGGAGAATGGAGGCTGAAATTACCTGGATGAAGGCGTGTTTAAGTCGCGTGTGTACTCATTTGGAGATTGTTCATCCACCGGTCACTCAAGATCCACCAGTTGCAGATGCTGCCACAAAAGAGAACCCAGCAATTCGAGAAGTGACGCCCGAAGTCGAGATGTCTGACTCGCAGGTTCAGTAGTCGATTGCTGCAGGTGGCTTTGAGAAAGCAGTGCGACCGAGATCCTGACCGTTAATACTTTAGTCTTTTGTAGATTAGTTTCTTGTAAGCAAGGATAGCATAGTTTTGCTTCTGCTTTTTTTGGTTTTGTTGCTTCCTGTTTCCCTTAACCTGTTATCTTTGCTTTGAGAAACCACATTTTGTACAGCTTCTATTTTTGCTTTCCCTCTTGATTTTGTTTTGATTTTGTCAGTTGATCACATTACAGTCATAATCTATTTATATGTTATAGGCTCCTAAACAAACAGTCCTATATGTTTTCACTTACTTTAAAGGACTTGTTTTTTGAGGCCTTCGAAGGACTATATGTCGAAGTATTCCACAAGTACACAAGAAAGAAAAGTTCCAAATTAATTATGTTAGTTTGTAACAAATAGATCTTCAAAGACAATATCATCGAACTAATAGAGCACCGCTGTTCTTACATATATTGAAAGAATTTGGTCAAAAACTTTATTTGTACCAAAAAAGTCATCAAACTTTATGAAAAGTTTTACTTATGGTCACTAATGTCAAGTATGAAAAGTTTCACTTATGGTCACTAATGTCAAGTAGATTACACGTATGATAATCTAACTTTGTAGTTTGTAACATTTCGACCTCTGAATTTAATATTTGTAACAATATGATTACTAGTAATTGAACTTCACAATATGTGATAGGAAAGTTATTTATGTGGCTTTTCAATTAGAGGTTTGGTGAGAGTGCACATGTGAAAAGCCTCATGGCATTGCACTTAAAAAGACATTAAATTTAAGTCATACGTAGAAATTCTTGCAAGCCTAGCTTATTAATACGTTTTATAAAACTCCACTTGAATCCATTTGATTTTCTTTCGAGAAAAACCGTGCGCAATTATCGAACCGATAATTGCATGCATGGGTTTTTCCTTCGGGTCTCGCCTTCCTCTATAAACTTGTCAATCTAGGGATAAGATACGAGAGACAAGAAACCGATCATTTATGATACATGAATGGGAGAAAATCAAAAAAAGCCCTTAAAGCCCTTTAGGTTGATTTACTTCCTTGAAAAGGGGTAGGAAAGAAAAAAAGAAGAAGTTATTAGCGAAGTCCCAACGAAAAGTCACCAAATGACTTTAGTGGCACGATTAATAAAATACGATGACTAATGTATTACAACTTATAGAGTTGTGTGACCATATTATTACTAATCTAAATTTAATGATCAAATTGTTACAAATTATAAAGTTGTATTACCGTCTTTCCGTTAACTTTTCCGACAACAAACATGACGTGGCACTTTGGTGACGTGTGGAGGTATTCTTACTCTGCAAGATTGCATCGGTTCTACGAAGAACTCAAAACGCTCAAACTCTTAACGGTTCTCTTTCACTCTCTCAAACTCTTCGAATTGCCATCAATGGCGGACGACGATCAACACCTAGATTTCTACGAAGAAGAAGAAGAAGAAGAAGTAGAAGAAGAATTATTCGTAGAAGATGATGATCAAACTGAAGAAGAAGAGGATTACGGAGAGGACAATTACGTTCCTCCGCGAAGAACTTCTTCTCGCAATGTCGCTCGCAGAGTCGTCTTTACTGAGCAAGAAGAAGAACAAGAAGGAGAAGGAGAGGCCCCAATTCGTCAGAGTAATACAGTAGAAGAAGAAGAAGAAGAAGACGTTGAGCGGAGGAGGAGAGGAGGAGAGGCGCGTGGGTCGTCGTCTCCGACTGCGAGAGGGCCTTCAGATGGAGGAGCTGAAAGGGAGGAGGTTTGTTGCCCGATTTGTATGGAGCCATGGTCTTCTGGGGACAATCACCAAATTAGGTTTGTCTAAACTCTCAATTGTTCGTCTTTCCTTTGTTTCTGTGATTTCTAGGGTTTGTTTGATTGGTTTTGACTGCCCATTGGGTTGTTAGGAGAGTTTGGTTTTGTTCAAGAAATTAGGTTATATAAAGGAACAATCTTGCAACAACAATACAACAACAACAACAACAACATAGCCTCATTCCCAAATTAACTAGGGGTCAGTTCACTACATGGATTTAACTTTTCTATTGTGCCGATTAAGCGCAATTGATGGTGAGCTTTTCAAACCATTCAAATCCCTCCTAATTGATGCATCCAATGTTAACTTTGGTCTGCCTCCTACCTCGTCGAATTTCTACAGCTTTCTATTGAGTCAAGTTTTCTAGTTGGGGCATTTGTAGGCCGTCTTTGCAAAGGTGACCAAACCACCGCAACCGCCTCTTCCCTAATCTTTGTATCAATTGGTGCTACTCCTACTTATCTTTGAATTTCTATATTTCTTATTCTATCTTTACGAGTTTTACCACACATCCACCTAAGCATCCTCATTTTTGCTACGTTCATTTTATGTAATTGTTGTTGCTTTACCGCACAACATTCACTTCCATAGAGCATAGCTGACCTAATTGCGGTCCTATAAAATTTTCCTTTTAACTTAATAGGAACATTTCGATCACAAATCACCCCTGTTGCACTTCGCCATTTCTTCCATCCGTAAGCTTTGCAACAACAATAGCATCACGAATTTGATTTTACCGTGTTGGAAGACATTGTAGGAGAGGGGATTGAGTCGAGTTTGATCCATGTAGCCGGCCCCTACTAATTTGGGATTGAGAAAGACAATGTAGGAGCTATAAGGGCAGGATCAGATTGGCTAGAGGTAGAGAATGGTTGAGGCACTCAAGGGGCTTGTTGTTGATGTTATTGGAAAGCTTATATACAGCTTGTGGGTTGGTTTAGAATTTTAGAGTTGGCTTGATGGCATGCTGTCCTCTAAGAGTTCTTGTTGGGGTCTGTACGCCTTTTGAACGCAGCATTCAACTTCCCATTGTGCTGCTCTCTCCAATGAGAAGAGAAAGAAGGCGTTGAGAGATCCTCCTGGCCCTACCCTAGAAACTCTAGGTATAAACTGAAAGGAATATTGTTTTCTTTGAAATTGTAAAAGTGCTACCAGTCACTATATTGCTTCAATGAGATGAAGCTTGTGTCATGAATGGATAGTTCCTTTCGAGCACTGTTGATTTTCTTATCAAGTTTTGCATTTCATTCCTTGCTATTGGAAATGTTTTTAAAATCCTACTTTGATATTGATTATATATCTTAACATGTTAACTGCAGTTCCCTTCCCTGTGGACATGTATATGGGTTGTCTTGCATTGAGAAATGGATAAGACAATGCAAAAAATAACGCAACGCAGTAGTCATCTTACCGTGTTACTTCTTATTAGTGTTTTTCCAATTCTAGAGTCAAGATTATTATTATTTTTTTCCTCTTTGTTAACTTTTTTTTTTTTTTTTTTTTTTTTTGTTTATAGTGTCCTCAGTGTGGAAGAAAGTGCAAAGAGAAGGATATTATAAAGCTCTATGTTTCACGGATCTCTGTTGCTGACAGTGACCAACAAAAGGTGCTGGCCTCATATGATATGATGACCTTCTAGTAAACTAATGAGCTTCAATTTTGATGTACTCCCTCATGGTCTGAGTCTTGGCTTGTTTCTTCCCTTTCTTGCAGAAAATCTTATCTCTTCAGTCTGAAAATGAATTTCTAAAGATCGAAGGTAAGAAAATGTGGTAATTGCACAGTTGCATTTTGAATTAACTAATTAGAGTTTCTTGTTTATTATCTGGGGGATGGAATAAGGAGTTACTACTTTCAATACTTCATATTTTCTTGTGGACCTTGCTTCTATTGCTATGTCATTATACACAGCTTATCAAGTTGAATAAGTTTCATTTTTTTTTGAAAAGATAATGGATGATTTAATATGCCTGGTTGGATGTGAGAAGTTGGAATAGCAACATGTATTTTCTTCGAATTTGATATAAGGAGAAAATAGTTCCAATTGTTGAATGTTGTGCTATCTTTTTCTTGTTAGGAAACATGATTAACATAAACTAAAGGGTTACCTCTTAAATTGAAACTTTTATTTTCATTTCATCACAACAGGATAATAAGGGTTTATCATTAATTGGAATGTAAAAAGATCACCTTTTAAAATTTCAATTCAGCTAGCTCACTTTTTATAGCTGTAAAAAGGTTACAACCATCTAGCCTTCAAACCAGAAATTTTCAAATATACTCAAAATACAAAGTAATCAAACTTATGAGTCATACGACTGAATCTTTAGAGAGGGCAATTCCAATATTAGAAAATTAGTTTGGCTCTTCAAGAATACCCATGATAAAGATGTTTTTCCTTTTAAGAAGATGAACCAAAAAATTATGGAGAAAAGAAAAAAGACTTTCATATGATATACGTAGGCTTAGAGAAAGCAAATGATAGGATAAATAGAGATATTCTTTGGTGATTATTAGAAAGTGTACATGCTCGGTACATAAACACTATTAAAGATACATACGAAGGAGTGGTAATAAGTATAAAAATAATTAGAGAAATTACTAATGAATTTCTTTTACCGTAGGATTACATCAAGGATCTACCTTAAGCATATAACTCTTTGCTTTAGTTGTGACAAACTAACTAGGCATATTCAAGATGCATGTTGTTTGGAAAGGATATTGTTTAAAGGCTCCAATTTGAGTGGGATTAAGACTGAAGATGTGCATTGCGAGTTCATAAATAATAAACATCAAGATAGATGTGCATTTCGAGTTCATAATAATAAACATTAAGATAATTGAGTACTACAATACCGAGTTGTAGAAGTTCTCGCTGTGGATCATTTTGAACATTTGTGGATCAATCATACAAAAAGGTGAACGTACTGAAGATAATCTCTCACGAATTATTTACGTTGGATGGAGGAAGTGGAAGAGTAAGATAGGTATGATATGTGACCAAAATATTCCAATGCAATTCGAGCATCGCCACATCACCAAACATTTCACTAAGACGCCACATCACTGTGCGCTTAATGATGACCGCTCGCGAGCTTATCTTTTATCCGAAACTTTAGTTAGCCTAACTCAGAGATTTTCGAGTTATTAAGTCATTTAGTTCAAAATTTACAAGTTAGATGTTTACTACAACTTGATAAGTTAATATCAGTTGATTTATTTAAGCGGAAGTCTTAAAACATGCATATAATAAAATTTGAAGATTTATGCATCAACAAACAACCTACAGTGTGGAAACCCAATAAAAATACCATGCATATCATTTAAGACAAAATATACAAAAGAAGTTAATATGCATGTATCGAGTACATAAGTCCTCCCAAAACCCATAAAATAGTAAATAAATATATATAACCACCTACACAAAATATGGCGTGGTCCGACTGCCTCATAGATAGTGCCTAGTACCTCATTTCTCCGGCTCGACGCGGATCTGGAATTTGCAACCATTATCATTGCCAAATAGCAAAAACAATGAAGGAAATTCCATTAAGTAAAATCTAGAGAGTTTTGACCATTATTCAAGAGATTCAATAAAGCGGCTACAATTCATGCTAGTAATTTAAAGGAAGGAAAATAAGTAAATCGCATGAAGATAAGTCACAACTGAAGCAAATGAACATGAGTGTGGAGTCTCATCGCGCCGAATGGGGGTCGAAGTCGCTAAATCGAGTGGCCCTACTAGCGAGTGACTTACACCAGCTCCACACGGTCGAATGAGAGTTATCCATGGTCGGTAGTCAAACTATCGTCCAATCCCTCTCGGGAAGGGGTCGATGACCAGGAGTAAACTCACCGCCAACCATTCCAAGCTCGTACACGACATTTGCGGAAGTAACCTCGATTACAGTTGCCAACATATGCACACTACTCAAGCAAACCCCGGGTAGCGAGCCCCGAGTGCGAGGATATGCCATGCCCGACCCCATCGACGAGCAACACAACACTCACAGGAAGAGAGTACAACATGGATGAAAATAATAGCACAAATATGAAGTGAGAAATAAACAAGTGCAATAACGAATGCAAAGCTAAAATTTTAATGGTTTTACAAACCTCAAGCAATCATAATAACCCTATAAAATGTCCCGCTCATGCCTCGAAAAGCGTGCGTGCCGACACTCGAATGTAGTCTCTAAGTCCTTGGTGTCCAAATATACCATTTTAAATATCTTTGGGTCAAATTAATTGAGTTTATTGTGTGACCAAAAATAAATATTTTTAGTCTAAATATTTAATGGTAGCATACTTTACGAGTTATGCACCCGTGCCAAAGCCCCAAAATCCTCTCAAAAATTTAATTTCCTACTCTTTTCCGATTTTTATAGTATTCCTAAATTTTTTTGGATTTTTCTAAAATTATTTATCTATTTTCCTTATTTTTTGTAATTTATTGTATTTTATTTATTAAAAATAAATAAATATTAAAATATGGGGTTGAGGCTACGAATCGGGCCGCTCGGTTGGGCTCGGTTCACCAATGGGTAGAGCATGGGCACGCCCCACCAGGGCTTGCGTGCGCAACGTCCCCCCCCCCCCCTTTGCTTCGTCAATCGAATAGCACTCTTTTAAGATCTGATTTTTTTTGTCTTACCAAATAAACAACAACAAATTAACAACTAACCAACTAAACAACAACAATCATTCATCAACAACAACAATTTATTAACTAAACTTACAAATTGGTTGCATTTTTAGGAAAAATTCAAGAACACCAACAAAAACTCAAAAATTAGCTTGTTAATTAAATCAATGGTGTCCTTACACAATTTGAGTCCAATTAAATTCATAGAAAATCCCGTTTTTAACAAAAAGCCCCAATTTTGATGCATTGAAAGCAAGGAAAACCAAGTAGAAAGGGTTGAAATTTGTTACCTAGGGTGTAGCTTCCTTGATTTTTGCTTTTCTAGGTTGAATCACCTCCATTTTGAGCTTTTAATCTCACCAATTCCACTAAAGATTCCAGCCCTTAATTCTTCTCTTGAGATAAATCCATGGTTTTGTTTTGCATGTGTTCAAGAACACACTTGTTTATATAGTTGGTTTTAAGTTCACTTCTAGCCCTTCATCTCCTTTCACTTACTCATCTAGATGCACATCAAGGATTTGGATTTAAAGAATCCATGCACCTTTAAAGTCCACTAAATTTTCTAGGACACTCTTGATGGAGTCATCACAAGGATGATCTAGAGGTCCCAATTAAATGTCTCAACTTAGGCTTTGTTATTATTTTTATTTCACTTAGCCTAAATTTTTATAACTTTAGGCATATCAAAATAAATAGCTTAGTTTGTAGACATCACATTTATTTATTTTCATTGTCGACTAAGCTACCAATTACCTAGCTTACGGGCGCCTCGCGCCAATGCGCATCTCGAGGCACACTTCAAACTTTTATTTAAATTTTATTTTCTTTAATTTAGTAACTTAGGCCTTATTTTGACAAATTATATAAACCTTAGCTTAGGGAAAATTAGTAGTAGCTATACTAGTTCCACCTAGCTTTTATTTGTCTAAATCCTAACCGTCTCATACTCGCGCTACGCGCAAACCAAGGTATACCACGCTCTCAACACACACACACACAACAACGCGATAATGGAAACTTACTAGTGCGACGTGATTTATAAATAAATAACACATCAAAATAGCACGCATCACACAAAAATAACAACTTTACATCGACTTTGAACACGAGGCGTCGATCGAGTTTAACACGTCAACTAGAATTACAGGTTGTTAATCCCTAATTAGAGTATAATCTCGATTTAATTAATTCACTGTGAAAGTGAGAATTCTAGATATGTTGGGAGTTACCTAAGGGGGTGTCTGATATGTAGGAATGAAAGGTTATGGATAGGAAAATAACCACTTTTCCAATGTTTGGTATGGTATAGCCAATGAAATTTGGGTGATGGATGATGATGATGATAGCCAATGAAATTTGGGTGATGGATGATGATGATGATGATGATGATGATGCAAGCATTTTATTGTTTGTTGAGACTGACACCTAGGTCATTTTGGCGACAGTTATGTTGTTTTTTGTTGGATCCATAATAATTGCTAGAGCCAATCAATGACGCTCTCTTTGTTGGATGTTCAGATTGCAGATTTGAATGAGAAAATAGACCGAAAAAGGGTGGAAAGAATGTCCAGACCAGAGGTACGCTGTGATAGCAAGTTACTTTATTTTCCTTCATGTGGCAATTTATTCTGTATCTAACAATTGATGATGATTCAATGGGATTTTTTTAGAGCAAGCTTCAATTGATATTCTGGTCTTCTGCATACTCATTGAGCTGCCACTTACTAGTTTATTTGATTATAGTTATATTTCAGGTGCTACTTGTGATGTCAATAATTTTTTTTTACTATTTTTTCCCAAAATTCTTTTGAATTGAATTATGTCTATGCATTGTCTATATAAGTCTCATCTCAACTTGCACAACTGAGATGCTCAGTATCACGTTTTTGGGCAATCCTTTCCTTACAAGACAGTTTTCAAAGATGAGTTATGCAGCTTATGCTCATTTTCCGTTACATCACTTACATGCGAGTTAAACATGTGCACGCGCACGCGTTCTCAGTTTTTCGTTGTCAAATCTTGGAAGTTGGAAATATAGACTTGTATCTAGTTATCTTCTTGGTTTTGTTTGCTTTTGATTTTTCTTGATAGTTTTTTTTGGTTACATGGTGGTGAAAGAAGTTATGAACTTGTACAGATAGAGGACTTCTTCAGCTTCAGGATTATGATACAATGATATTGCATCTATGAATTATGAGCTGGATTCTTGTTTTGTAAATTGCATGTCAGGTGGACATCGTACCATTAGAGGTGGAGCAAAGGCCGCAATCTGCCACTTGGGTGGCAGACCCTTTAGGACAAACTCAACATGGTATAGTAATCCTTTTGCTTGATTGAGAAATCTCAACACGGCGAGGAGTTCTTCCCTTATATATTGATTTATTTTGTGTGTGTGTCGATAGTGTGTATAAGTATAACAAATTTGGATAGTAAGGAATCTTTATGCTATATATTTGTACGTATGATGATCGAGTTTGTGATGTCACTCAGAAAATATCCTTAATGCCTGAAAGATAGAATATATAATAGATAAGGAACAAATCCTCTTTTTCAACTTAGTCTGCTTTGCAACTAATAAGCCTCAATGATCATATTTTTGTAATTTACATGCTAATTTCAATATAAGAAGATGTTAAATACATAACATGTTTGCTTGAAATTAATGGCCTCTTTTTCTGAGACAGTAACATAATGATTGCTGATTCTCCTAACAGTATATGTAGATTCTTAATTGGATGGTATCTTGAATTCCATGAGTTTTAAGCTCTTCGACTTCTGAGGAGCTTTGGATGGACTAGTTCCACCCTTCTTGTTCAAGTTTTTCTAATCTTTGGGCCCTTTTGGAGATTTCAATGAAGTGTTTCTTTGATATAATAATCACTTTCTGCCAAATGTGCTTTTTTGGGCCTCAGTAAATAGTTACAAACATTATTGTATAGATCAATATGAGGATTACCTGCAGAAGCCATTGACCTTATTTAATTTCTTAAGAGTTAAAAACACTGAATCCAATATCTTTATCATCCTCAAGAGCCTTAGATGTTTTTAGCATATAATGGTTACAATATGCTCTATTATAGCCTTGAGGGAGAGTCATTCAACTCCCACAATAAAAAACAATTTCCGGCAAATTGATAAATAGTTTAGAGGCCCATTCGTTAAGTTAAATATCATGATATGAAATGAGACACATAATGCTTCTAACATCTAAAGGCTCCATTTTTATTTATTCTTTTTATTTTTACTACCGTCGATAGAACTGCAACAGTTCTTACCAATGCAGACGGCACACTCATATCTTTACAGATTTGTAGCAAACCTTTAGCCATTTAGTGCATGGTAAAAAATATTCCCAACTTCACGATTTAAACAACATAAACATAGCCTCAGTCCCATATTAATTGGGTCGGCTACATGGATCAAACTCTTTCATTGTGCCCGATTAAATAAAATGGATTAATAGATATAAGATAATATGTGTCCTTTTTTTGGTGCTCAACTTATTGTTATTTATTTGATGACTAATCTTGCAAGACTCCACCTCCATTGAATGAAAAGTGCCAACACTGGGACGTTAGGAGCTCAATATGAATCCCCCTGTTTTTTTTTTGGTGTTCAGATCATAGTTATTAATTTGATGGCTCATCTTGCAACACTCAATAGAGTGAAAAGTGCCAATGTCATGATGTTAGCAAGCTCATTTAATATTTTATGTTTATGCAGGACAGTTTTTTGGCTCAAGTTCTGGTAGACGAGATCCTCTCATTGCTATTTTTTGCTAGAGGTATTTTTTGTTGTTTTCTGTCAAACACTTATATTCTTTCAAGTTTCAACACTTTGGACTTAAAACGCTTTACATGAGTATCTCTAGCTTTTGTAGTGCATTATGGTTTTGTCTTTTTGCTAACTTTCTGGTGGAAAGTTGATTGCATTCTTCTTTTTGTAATTATATGTTTTGTCTTTTAACAATATTAGTAATTTAGTATTCTGAAAACTACAAGCCTATTAACATATTTATAAAAATGAAGACTAATTGGACTTGTAAACAACTATTCATTTAGTCAAATAGGCTCCTGAAGCATTTAAGACTTCTATTTAAAGTACAAGCAATAAATTACAGTCTTAATTTAATTCAGGACTTGTACATATTATAGAAGTTAAAAATTCTAATCAGTCTTGAGACTAGATATAATCGAATGTATCTGACAGTAATTCTTCCTGGCTTGAAGAACTGACCTGGCGAGACAAATTGTTTATTGTTTAAAAAATAAAATCATGAGCCTTCCACTTGAGTAGGAGGCTGTCAAAATCCACTACTACACAAATTTGGATGGGTAATAACTAATAAGTTTCCTTGAAATCAAAACTGAATCTTGCAGATGTCATCGTGTAATGAGCAATCTTGACGTGAACAAATAAAGCATGCTTAGCCAAATAAGAATGTGTTGAAATATCATCTGGGCACGCATTCCATAGTTGTGGTTCTATGCTGAGTTTGTGACGTCTGTATAGTAACACCAGATAAATTTCATGAAATGCATCTACATATCTAACATTAAAGAGGTCTGATCAATGTAAGATACTTCCTGGAGCAACAGATAACTTTTGGCATATGTTTGGAAGTTGATGTAGAATACAAGGTCAAGAAATCAACATCATCATCAACTATGTGATTATTCCATGCATGGCCTTCTTTACTACTTCTTTAAGCACATGATTATCCATGGGTTCAGGAAAACCAATTGGCTGTTCTATGTGACCAGTTATCAAAGCTAACACCCAGAAATATCTTCTCCAAAATGATCAATGCCTATGCCTTCTATTGTGCTAATTATATTTAGTCTTGATATCAGGAACCTGCTTATGCATAAATGTAAAGAAGATGTAGAAAAATTAGTGCGAGAGAGGCCAACTGCATGCCATTGTTCAATAATCACTAAACATGCTCTTAAATAGAGACTAATTAGACTTCTAATAATCAAGAAGTCCTTAATTTAACTAGACTTCTAAGGCATAGTCAACTTTTTATTCGTAAGTCCTAACTGTTAGCTATATTGAACGCTTGAATTAACAAAAAATAATTTAAAACTTGAAATGAAAGTCTCATATTTGGAAATGATTTCTACCGAACGTTTTTCTGTAGCTTTGGTACTGTTATTTGTTCCTTTTAAGCAAGCAGATTTGTGCAGTTTTATGATTTAAATTTATGCTAGTGGAACTGATTTTCATTTATTTACATATTCATTTATATTAACTGTTACCTTAAGTTTACACTAGACTTGTCTTAACATTTACAGGATGAGTTGGTGGTAGATGGTGCTCGGGTGTTTGATATGGATGCTGATGGTAAAATTCTCATTCTTGCACGAAGGCTTCCTGGAATGGGTGGAACACATTTGCTTACAAAGGTAAAATATCTGAGTCAAGCATGCAAGTTAAGTTCCATGGTTACACACATGCATTTGTAATGATAATTCACTTCATCTTTGAATCTTTCTAAATTCTTTTTTGTTACAGATAAGTTTGATGTATCCATATGACAGTGAGAATATACCTCTTGCCCCCAGTATCAAAGCTGTTAAGGATCTGCGTGTCTCCCCTTTGTTCTGGTAGACTTGCTCTGTTTGCTTCATTGGGAAAGAAATTATCTGTTCTAAGGTGCTGGTCTAATCTACAAGAAAATATCTGTAATTGCTATTTTTCTCTTTAACATCTTTTTTTTTTCAACTTGTTTCAGCTTAGAGAGCAATAACATCGCCCTTTCATATGATTTGCCGGTAATTTTCGTTACATTGTTATGTATGTTGAGTTAATTCTTGTTCGTCTGACACTGATAGTTATTCAATAGGTAGAATAAATCTTTTCAGCGTTAGTATGCATTATAAAAGGTTACTCGTTGAAGCAAAAATGAATAAAATGCTTTATAAACAGTTTTTTCTCTATATCTTCCTGCTTTTGTTTGGTACTGAATAATAGTATCTTTGCAGATTAAGCTAAATTTGTCTTAAGTCTTAATTCATGTAGAGCTGTTACAAGCAATTGAAACAACCTATTTTGAGCTAGGATATGTAGAATTTTGATTTGCAAGCGCCAACATGAAAGCTTTCTGCAGTGTCTTTCTAGTGTTTACTATTGGTACGGTTAGTTTTAGTCATCTATATGTGTTCCTTGGATGCTACTTTCTGTCCTTAAGCTTGAAAGTTTTGGCGGTGACTTTGTTAAGTGATTACTGTTGATATCTTTCATTCGAATCAGTTATTGATCATCTAGATGTATTTCTAGATGATCGCTTTCAATAAGAAAACTTTATACAGTGACTTTTAAGTGGTTACTATTGGCACAGTTTTGTTTCTAAAATCTAGACGACGTGTTTTGATTATGACTGGTGATGCTTCGCTTTGCTTATTTGTTGGTAATTTGGTGTTCTTGCTTATTTCTAGATAATCACAAAAAATGTACTAAAATGAGAAAAATAAGTTCTTGAGTGGTCAGTAACTTGATGAACTTTTGTGCCATAAAATCAAGGACCTCCTGAATAAGTCTGTTATTTTTTCCCAGGCTCCTGCATGGTCATGCTCATGGGATAACAATAGTTCATATCATATATATGCTGGATTACAGGTTCCGTTCTCTTCACTTTTCATCTATCTGTGCTTTTGAAATTGGTCAATATTCTTAGCTCTCTATTTTTTCCCCTTAGGATCAAACCTATCTAAGTCTTGTTATTGATGTATTATATTCTTTTTTACAGAATGGCATGGTTCTAGTGTTCGATATGCGCCA
Source organism: Stephania cephalantha (assembly GCA_039657325.1). Taxonomy (NCBI): domain Eukaryota; kingdom Viridiplantae; phylum Streptophyta; class Magnoliopsida; order Ranunculales; family Menispermaceae; genus Stephania; species Stephania cephalantha. The sequence continues at coordinate 53,453,686 of CM077572.1, forward strand.
AACAGCAGGGCCCTTGGAATCAATAAGTGGTTTAACTTGCCGTCCTGTTCACACAATTCACTCTCTTGCACATTACCCTTGTCTGCCTTCTGGTGTTAAAACCATACTCACTGCTTCTGCAATTGGTCCATGTGTGTGGAAGACTGGCTATAATAGGAGAACGGTTAGTCATTGCTCTCAAAAACTTAAATCTTTTTATGGCTCTCATGATCGAACTAGTTATAACTTAAAAAAGTTAAAACTCTGCAAGATTTTTATCTTAGGAATTTATGTATATTAACCTCAAAAAGTGCTTTATGAGTCATAAACTCACATTGCTAACAGTATTCAATAATTTCATGTTGAATTCCAATACAAGATATAGGTCTCGAATGCAAAGAATTTGGACAAATCTCCTCTTGTTTGTTCTTCATTAAAAAGGAAAAAAAAAAAAGGTTCTTTTGGATACATTTTAAATTCAATCATGGAAGAAATGGATTAGGGAGCTTTTCGCTCACACATTAGAGGATTTTAAACACAAGTTTACAAACCATTTTTTAAGCGTAATATAAAATGTATATTGATATATCCAAAGTTAGAAGGATTTTAAAGGCCTAATAGTCAAATATGTCCTAACCTTTCAAGGTTTTTGCAAAAATATTTTAACCTTTTGATTTCGCATAAATTGTATGATTGCTTGTCATTATTTAGTGCATCACCCTTGGGAACGTGACAAATTTGCACACATTTGGGAATATTATTTCAAATGTTGAAATGAGCAACGTACTCAAGTGACCGTTCATCTCTTTCATTGTGACATGACGCATAATAATGTCAATCGAGGATAAAATTTGCGATGAAAAAATTAGAATATTTTTTTTGCCAAAATTAAAAGGCTTAGTATATATATATTTGTCTATTGCACTATTTTGAATGTCTGACTGTAATTGAGATTTTAAAAACTGTATTGGAAATGTATTGATTTCCAAACCAAATGGAAAAGGAGTGCTGGGTTATTTTGCTTCCTCTGATTAGGATTTCAGTGAGGTTCACTACAGGTAAATCATAAATGTGACTCTGAATGATACTTAATTTTCTCTTGTTTTACCTTTTATCCCTTATTTTTCATGAACTGGTGGAGTTGCTCTCGAATTAGACTCTGATAGGATTTGTTGCTGCTAATCTTGTCTCTTTCTGATTTTTAGAACTTAAATTGCTTGGAACTCGCGATGACTTAACAAGGAACTTGAAACTCAAATATGACTTTTTTGTAACTGCACTGACAATATTTGTAATGATTTTTTTTTTGTTGTAGGCCATTCCTTATCCCTGAAGTGGCGAATGAAGGGGTGTGCATATCACTTGCATATTGTCCTTCGAGCAATGACATCGTTGTTTCATATCGTCCGCAAGTTCGGACTGCTTTTGATATTGTTGGTTCACAATTGCCACTGTCACAATCACCCTCTGTTTTAGGGGCAAGGAGTACGGGGCTCTCATGTTGCTATCAAGAGGGTAAATGATGGCTGCTATCAGAAATTGGGATCTACATCTGCCAATGTTAATGATGTTCGAATGTCAAAATCTGCAATTGTTACCTTGGGGAATTGCAACCCATTGTTTGCTTATGGGGATGAAACAACTCATGGATTGTGTTTGTTCGGAGGTGCCATCATTAAGGGTTATTCAGAATTTGAAGCCGCATGAGCATCCTATCCTGGATGTGAAATATGGTAGCTCCCAGGGCACAGGTTTACTTGGTTGTGTGGAGTGAGGATAGACTGCAACTATTCTCAGTGAATCCCTCATGAAAAGGTAACTGTACTGTTGAATCTCTAAGTGGGTTTGCAGTAGAAGTGTGTGTATGTGTGTGATACTTCATACTTGGTTGGCTTTATTACCTAATGTACTTGTGTAGTTGTAAAAACATTTTAGATGTTACTTCTAAAATTACTGAATCTTCTTTGCTTTTTTTTTTTTTTTTTCTTCTGGTTTGCAGGTTAATGCAACAACATGTGAAATAACGATGGCTGACATGGTAGATATTTATTCTTCTAATCGTTTATGTTTTGAATTGTGATTTCTATGGGACGTTGAACATGCTTATTTTTGCATTTCATGCAGATTGTGCGAAGAAAGGTTTGCCCCACGCCTTTTTTGCATGCGAGGAGCAAGACCATTCAATGTAAGTTTGAATAAGATACCTTTAGTAGGATGTTGGAATAATTGCTCAAATGTGAATTTATTCCGATATTTAAGATGAAATATTGTATTTTAACTGAAACATATCTAAAATTTTTGATAGTAGTAGGAGGTATCAAATGCCAGGTAGGCGTTATTATTAGTTGTTAATAGTTTGATCTATATGTACATAGAGAAGGCCAGCATTTTGTTCCCTCATTGTGCTATAAATTTCAACTGTCCGTTTCCACCTGTTTCTTCTTGTTGTTGACTCCATTATTGAGTTTAGAGGTAACTCGTCTTACTCTCTTTTCTAAATCCAAATTGAAATTGGAGAAATGCGAAAATGAATAATCGAAGATTGATTATAAACTGATAATGTGCATCATAATGGTCCCTTGTCTAGTTTCTGAGTTTCATTGACTAAGCTTTTGAATTTCTTTCTTTGATTGGTGGTATTGGATAGTGAACTTCTAAATTCTAATCATCTATGCGAGAACATAATCTGTCGAAGCACACATTGCATATTTTTCTCCATATTGTACTTTCCCTGCACTTTGTCAAGATCTCTGATTCTTGTGTTAGCCATAACAAGGTGAGTATAGTGAGGAAGGTTTTATAAGGATTACAGATTTAGAAAATTCAAGAAAAAAATTAAGGTAGACAAAGCATGTTCATGGTGATCAAATCTGTATGTGCACTTGTTATCCAATTATTTTAAGTTGCTCTCAACCCTATCCATAAAAATGCCCACAAATGGGTCATGTATGCACCTTTATTACTGTAATGGATGAATGGTTGGGACCATACTCAACATCTTAGTGCCATGCAGGGCTTTGTCAAGACCCACACCAATTGCTTGGCAGCAAAATCTTGCTTGAACCATGTTCTGTATGTTTTTATTTTTAGGGAACATTCCATCAAGTTTACATGCATGAAGGCCTGTACTTGCATCTACTTCCATGCTTTTTATGCAGCTTGTATATCTTTTGGTCATAAAGCATTTCAAAGCATAATACCCCTAAAGTTATGCCACGGTTGAAAAAGGAAAGATCAATCATTCTTTCTTTTAGTTCTTTTTGATAAATGTGGCCCCTTCTGTAAAGCTTAGCACTCGAGTAATCTTATGAGAGGCAGGTACGCCCTCACCTTATGACCTGGAGGAGTATGGAGAGATGAATATATTTGAAATTGGATGAGAGGATTCGATCCCACTACTCTCGTGATTACGAGCACGTCTTAAGAACTTTACAACCGCATTATTTTTATCAGTGTGCTCTTTTTAATCCTTGATAAGCGTCGAGGCAAATAAATCTAAAGTTCGGTATTATTTTTAAGTGTCCAAAAGATGTAGGAAAACGAAATGGTCTTATTGCTTGCCTAACTAATTTCTATAAGATTATGTGAACAGATTTTGAATGTTTAAATACATAAAAAAAATCTCTTTTTAAAAATAAAAAATATATAAAAACCTGTGGTTTTATTGCTTAGCCAAATAATTAAATTAGGATAAGGTTTAAGTGGTTGAATTAAATGCCACATTATTATAGAAATATGCATGATTTTTTTTTGTGCAGCCAACTAATTTGATAAGCCAAAAGGGGGAGGGTGGGAATGACAAGTGTGATATCATGCTATAAAGGGGCTGTTTCGTATAATATTGGTTGTTTGTTATGATGATTAGTTTTAATAATTTTAAAATAGGTTTTAGCATTATTATCCTTTCAAACTTATTTTAATTCACAGTTTGTTTAGTATGTGAGAAATCTTTTTGGGTTTCTACCAATAATTTGGCTGTGAAAAGTCAAGAACATATTTGAGCAACTTTGGCTTTTTAAACTTTATTTTAATTTAGTGGAGTACTGTTTGATCACTAATTTATATAATATAAAGAAATTGAGGGTTTTTAACTTAAACTTTCACTTCAAAAATAGTTTCTTTCAACTCAATAAAAGCCCTATCACATCAACTATATGAAATACTGAATGTAACCAATCAATGTCCTCGCATAGAGGTTGGAATACACTTATTGTTCCTCGAGTACAAATCTTCTAATAATTTTTTAAAATATATCTATTCTTGAATAATTAGGGGTAATCTTTCATATCATAACATAAAAAAACATAAATATTAAAATAGGTAATTCACAATTTTCAAATTTATATATATCAATCTTTTCTCTGAGAGTAGATGTGTAAGGCACAAACAAACAAATATGCATGTTGTGTGAACATGGATCAAATGCATGAACTTACAATAAATAAGCTTATATGTAGAAATTAATAATTGAGTACAATCAAGCCAATCCCATTCCTAATCACCACTCATATCTCCCTTTCCTTTATTATTCTTTTCTCTCACAAATCACAATCTTTTGTTTTTATTATTCTTTTTCTTTAATGTATTCACTAATCCCAACTATTACACAAACTGTTGCACAAATTCACTAATCACATAGTAACACAAACCAACTCAAACTTTCAAGTCTTGGGAGGCTTGGATGCTGAACTACCCTTAACTTGGATTCAACTGAATTCACACTTACCATCTCAATACACCCCTTCAAAGTTCACAAGAAATGTGAAAATTGAGTGACTGATTGTGCACTCTTAATGAGAATAACACTCTGGTGTCTGAGAATGGTCTCTTCTCCAGTCCTGTGAAGTCATAATACACCAAACAGTTGCTCTGAGCCCATTGCATTGCTTGGCATTGTTGGCCGCTCAGGCCACCAGAGGGCGACGGCGAGGCTGAGACTGCGTGGCATGAGGCCCCTGGGTGTCCGCCCTGCATCCGCTGAGTGCTTTAAATTCGTGTACATCAAACAGGATGAATATGTTGGTGAGTGAGAGACCAGCGCTTTGTATTTACCATCCTCAGTTGCCCATGATGAAGCATCCCATATGGAGCCATACGCCCACATTGGTTTGTTGGGAATGTAGCTGTCACTCTTCCATAGGGTACCTCCTTATGGGGATGTCATCAACAAAGAATCTGAACAAAAAAGTTTAAACAAATTGAGATTTTGTTGAACTTAATATGTAAAGATGTGTTATCACTTTTTGATTGGAGAGCAGTACTTACATGATCTCATTAGGACTCCACAGCATACCATAATTGTGAAAGTTCTGTGTTAGATCAAACTTATAGTAGAAACTTCATCTCTCTTCCCCACAATCCTCCCATCTCCACTTCCTCTGATGTAGACATTGGTCTGCAAAGAGGTAAGTGTTTGTCATAATGTCTTTCCGAGGAACTCTCTATTTGATTTGCTCGTGGTTTCCTGGGGTGTTCTTCATTGTTTGGAGAGCTGCATAACCCCAATCCAAAAAACCCATATCAGTATTCAATACAATAAATCAGGTGCCAACGCAATAAATCAGTCCTGAACTTTTGATCATGAACACACATAAAATGAAGTTATAACTCCTGCAGTGTAACCAGGATGAAGTCATATGGAAAAGCACCAAAGCACTCCCTGATGTGAATGCAGTATTTGACTTGAACCCACTTCCTGAATTCACAAAACAAGCAAGAAAACAATCAAATTCTCAACACCCATTAAGTAATTTAGTGAGTTCAATCAATGAAAACCCAAAAAAAAAAAAAAAAAAAAAAAAAGCACTAATTTTTGAGTTTACTTTATTACACTTGGAGAGAGACTTGACCACCTGAGCTACTATCAAGCCAAATTGTGAGTGTGTTTTGATCAAATCTTTGATGCTGAGCTCCCCAAAGATTCCTAAACCCCTGATAAAACCCAACAGTCCTAAACTTTGAAGTGGGACTGTAAACTAGTGAAGGTTGAGCATTGGTTGAACAAAGCATGAAAATTAGAGAACAAAGCGTGACAAGCAGAACAGCCATAATGAAGAAAAAGAAAAAGAGAGAGAGAGACTATTGGGAAAGTTAAGGGACTCTGTTCTTAAATGCAGTATAGAGAGAGAGGTGTGTGTATTTTGAGAGTGGACAGCAGTACAATTGATATAAATAGTTAGAAAGATAGGTAGGCTCATTGTACAAGAAAATGTGTGATAAGGAGGTTAATATGGAAGTTATGTGAACGAGCACAAATCAAACAGTTGGTTATTGTTTATGGAAAGAATTGCAGTTAAAAGTGACATAAAGTTTTAATTAATGAGTAACACAGAAAGTAAGAAAAAAGGTGTATGACTTATACGTAAGTACACAAATCATTTATTGATGAAAGTTACTTCTTTAATTGGTTAATTCACTTTCCACTCTAAGCAACCACTTAGCCCAAGTGTTAAAGAAATAAAAAGAACAGTAAGGAAGAGAATAATTTAGGGAAACATTTAAAGTAAAAAAGAGGTGAATGATTTGCAAGAAGTTTGCCAAGTTAATCTAATTTAAGTTCACACTGATTTCACTATTTTGATGTATTGGAGATTTTAGCTTGTGAGATTTAGTTAGAAACATGGGATTAGACAGTGGTATCATCAAGAGTTTCTAATTACTTTCCTATCAAATTTCGAGTTATTTATATTCATGTAGGCTATCAATAATTGTTGGAGATGTGTATAACGAAATAATAATGGTACGTCTCTTTTTCATGATAAGCAAGACAATCAATCAATTTAGAGACCCTTTTATTGCTGAGATTTATTTAGAAGTCAAGAGTTAGATTATTATCATTGGTTAATAGAGATTTAAAGGACTTGGAAAGCACATCGTAATGTTGTATTATTTGAATTGAGTACGTATAATATGGGAGTTAAAGAGTTTGATTACCGTGAAATAGAATTCAACTAATTTAGAGTACAAGTTTTATTGTTACGTAGTAGTCAAGACAACTTCAAAAGAATCAAAACCATTTCGTAGCGTAGATGTACAAATTAACATATTTAATGAGTAAATACTCGAACCTTCAAACTTTTTAAAGAAATTCTCTGAGTTTTCTTTTGTAGTAACAGAAGACCTTTTGGAGTGAGACCTTCTGATCCTAAATTTTAAGCGATCTCCTTTTGATTTGTGCATGTCATCCTTGCGCATGGCTACACTAATCTTCTTGTTAACGTATCATTCCAATTTTATTGAATGTCTCCGAAGAGAATAATATCTTTTTTATCATCTTAATTAGCCTTAATTCCATGTTGTTGATGATCATCTTACTTCAAATTAATTTTAATTCTTACTACGACTTAAACTTTGTTTTGATTGGAATTTCTATAGCTGATTGTGCAGATTGATCAGTTTCATAAGTGAGTCTACATATATAGGAAGGTTCCAAGTGATTGAAACTTTGAAAGCAATATGCATTACCATGGAAACATTAAATCAGTCTTATACACCTCTATTGCTTGGCAGCCTTATTGTTTTCACCTTTTTTGAGGTTTTTTCACAAACTTTATTAAGTTTTGGTATCTTTGATAAAATGTGGGTCATATTCCCAAGCTGACATAAATGTAGCAAAACCCCATTAATGCCTTAGACAATTTGAAGGTGAACGTTCTTGTAGTAGAGAATTCAGTACAGAGAAAAATGGCTCCTTGTGGCGGTTAGTTTGCAATATTATAGCAACATAAACTAAGAAAAATAGGTGGTCATTAATTTCTTCCTTGATAATATAGAGATATTATAATAGCGCTTGGAGTTAGAGAATAAAACAGAAAAAAATAAAAATAAAAATGAAATGATGATTAAGTTATGCAATGACATCAAATAGAAACGAATATTGTTTATTTTGGTTGATAAGAAAGAGAATCTAATGCGATTACAAGTTAAGATATATATATGTTTATATTCAATATATTTA